>JANZLQ010000050.1:2155246-2168380 GCA_026212715.1 Elanus axillaris | reverse complement strand
ACCCACCCAGGTACTCCCCCCTCAAATCTCGACTCCCCATTTCATCTACTCCGTGGCATACCGTGATGAATAAAGCTCCGCTCGGGGATTTGAGAGAATAGATGTGAATAAAGAGCTGAGATTTTTCTGTCCAGCCCCCGTTCTACTATTTTAGCTTTAGGAAAAAAGCAACAGTCGGTACTAAAATAGTAATTTGGCATATGTGCTTCATTGCTTATCAGCTCGTTCGCTCAACAACAAAGACAGGAAAATGCTGCGGGGGTCATTTCACCAGGAGAAGGCTCAGAAAACCTGGAAGTCTGTGATGAAAATCATTTAAATGGCAGTCAATGGTCAGAATGAGTGTCTGTGGCAGTAAATGGGAACATATTAAAATGTCATGGGAAGTTTAATCTGTGACTGATCTCCCAATAATTACCCTGCTTTCTAAATCTCTCTGTATCATTTAACGAGGTGATTTCAATGTTCTAATAAAATGTGGCAGGGAAATGTTTCCAGATGTCCAGTGTGTAGGGAAGTAAATGCTTCTCTGAAACCATAATCTGTGTATTAAACCAACCGACAACACCTTCTGATTGAATTACTCTTCTGTCCCAATTACAGAGAAAGGAGTCACTGAAAAGTCATGAGATTTAAAAAAAACCCTTTCAAATCATGTCAGTTTTATACAAAGCAGAAATCCTTCTTCTCTCTTGATTTCTTGGTGTAAAACACCACCATTTCACAAGCGCTGAAATGCCTGCTTTTACAACATTTCTCCAAAATTGGTCGCTTATTCCTCCATTAGAAATAGAAAACATTGCTACTTATCTCCCACGACTGAGTTCTTTCTCTCTGATCGCTGCAAAAATGAGACCCCCAGGTAGAAGCCCAGCTCTCAAACTACACTTTGAGAACCAAGGAAAAAGTTGTGGCGAAGAGTTCAGGACATCGAGCATCGCACTGGATCAGTCCGCTTGTCAAACACGCCTTACGGCCAACACTGGGAGGTCACCAGGGTTCCCAGCCCGCTGTGCAGCACTGCTTCAGGGTGGAATTTTTTTTTTTTCAATTATTTTTTCCATTTACAAGGGTGCCTACCGCAACTGCTGGTCTGATTTCCGTACTTCGAAGAGCTCATACTGAAGTGTTCACATGACCCACCACCAGACCCCTGCCTGCCGTGGCTCATGTATAACATATGTATAATATAATATAATATATACAGCAACATTGCACCACACCAGAGGATGACTGTGAGCAGCCCTGGGTCACCCATGGCTGCTGCGTTTGTCCCAGGTTTGCCAGACCTGCCCCCCCCCCGCCCCCAACCCATTCTTCAGCAAAACACTTAGGGTCAACTTCAGGTTCTTTAAAGTGTTTTGATGCCAAGTATCTCGGAGGAGTTCTGGTGTGTGTACCTGTCTGTCTTGTACAAAGCAACTCAAAAAGTCGAGGGCGAAACTCTCCCCCCGCCCCCCCCTTACCTCTCCCGTCACCACCTGCGATTTTGGGCAGTGATGTATAACTACTGCAGTGCGCAGGACCCCTGTCTGTATTTTCCATCCACTTGAGACTAGATGGTTTATCTTTGTCTGTATTCACCCATCAAAACCAAATAAAAACTCAACTAATCCCTGACAGCTGAGGTCATACCATGTGATTTCAGTGAGTGCAAACACAGCCCTCTTAGCACAAAGAAAAGGAAAAAGAGCGGCACACTTAACCCCCTCTGCTCTGTAAATAGTCTTGTTAGCTCTCAGCTATCACAAAAGCACATCCCACATTGCATGTGGCAAATATTAACCAGATATCGACTGCAGCTCTATTCACATGACAGTAATGCCTTCGGTCATCCAGGTTAGCTGTGTTTGGATGTGAAGGTCTATGCTGACCTTTGAAACATTACGGAGGAGGAAGGGAATACTTCCAATGGTCTGTATTTGACCACGTGCAGTTAGGCGAGTGCTTAGTGCCACAGCTAAGAGCAGCAGCCCAAGGCAGGTATTTTGTCCCATGCCTCTGAACATTTTATCAGTTCGACAAGCTGAAACATGCAATTGAGTTTATTTTAGAAACGGTAAAAGAAAGGATGCTGAAAGCAAGCTCTGTGCATGAAGTGTCTGTCGTATCCAGGGAGCTTGAAACTATGGAATATACTTATACAGATTGTTCACTTCAATATGCTGCCAAAGGGTGTGAAGGCTAAGCTGTAGATTAAATCTCCCTTTCTCCTCCCTGCACATGATATAGCGATATGACCCAGATGATAATGCGCAAAGAAAAATGGGCCGGGTTTGCCTACCCACAGGGTCCATTTGGTTAACCTTCTGATTATCAATTCCAGCAATTAGCGAGTGCTCAATAAACAGGGATGTTGTGAAATCTGTTCTTCTGAAACTGAGGTCCCAGCGTTCTCTTTCAATGTGCAAGAGGACTGCAGTCCTGTCTGGCCTTCACAGTTAGCAGCCACATTTTGTTGCCAGAAAGCACAGAACTGGATATTCCTGGTCACTGCACATGCTTGTTGGGAGTTACGTATTCCTAAAAAAAAAAAAAAAAAAAGAGAGAGATACATCATTTCTTCATAGACCTTTTCTGGCATATGGCAGTCCTACTGCCACTAGCTATTGCTGCTGGGCAATATGAGAGAAGTACCCGTATTCTGTTAGTTAACTTGGGCTAAGTAATTCATAGTGAGTATTTGTCTCTATCCAGGAGGGAGGGGGAAGAATGATTAAGGGCTAAGAAAGGTTCTATCAATACATTTTGTTTCTCACTCAAGAAAAGGTGGAGTGTGACACTCTTCCTGCAACACTACCTTCGTTTCTAGAGCCAGCCTTCATGTCCCTGGATACTTCTACTAGGACGTCCACACTGGCATCCACACCTAAGGATGGAGACACAATTTTATTCCTGTGAGCAGCTAAACTTCTCGTGAGCTTCCTCAGTAACATTTAGCAGAAGAAACTCCGTAAGCACCGTATTTTCATGGGCATAACCCCAGGTGGTGTGCAACTCCCACTCCCACAAGTGTACCATATGCCTTCCAGTAGTCCTAATTCTTACCACCCCTTTCAAATCTGTGAGGGCTCTCTGAAGTTGTACACCATTTACAGTTTTATTAAGAAAAAAAAAAAGAGGACTTTTAAAAAGACTGAAGTTATTACAGACCAGGCCATACCTTTGGAAAATCGGCAGCCCTGTTTGCTGAAGCACCCTCTTCTTCCACTTGCTATGCGAAGATCTCAAACCTACGTCTTCATCTGATCCGGTGGGTAGTACAGCAGGCCCCACTTCTCCATTCCCAGATACGATATCTAACCATGAGCTCGTCTAGGCACCAGCTTATTCCATTACTGCTGCTGAGCTTCCTTCTGCTCTAGCTCCCTGCTGTAACAACAGGCAAGCAGATACGTTAGGACACCAACGTATCTTGGGAAGTAAGAGGAAATGAAGAGAAAAGAGGACAAAAATACATCAGTTAAAGCAGGAATTCAAAACAACTTTGAAAAAATAAGTGGTAAAAATGGCTCGGCTTAAAGAAACTGTTTCTCTTAATTTGTAGGTAATTCAAAGTGACAATACAAAATCAGATAACTATAAAGTACATGTGGAAGACATTTAATGTTCAGGGAACAAAACAAGAAATACTTCTGTCAGAAATGAGGCAAAACAAAAGACTGGAATCAATCAATCTGAAATTATTCATAAGATTACAGAGCAGCGTATAGCTGATACGTTGGACAGTTTTCTCAACATTTCAGTCACGAGGGAGTACACGTTTAAAGCTTGCCACTTCAGAAGGAGACAATGACTACGTGGAGCAGCCTAGCAGAAACCTTGATGTAAGAGGAAAAGTTTTATTAACATGAAACTGTCCAGAGTCCTCTCCGTATCATAACAAGTACAATTAAAGGCTCTTCCGCTAATGAATAAAATACTTCCTGCACTTACAAAACAACCTACCATAAGGGAAACTGCGCACCGGGTAGACGACGTTCATCCTCAAAGATTCGCTTTATTAAAAGCTCAACGTGAAAAGCTCTAAAGAATTTCAACAAAACAGTTTGGAAATCTTCAGGGATATCTTGCGCCATGCCTCAAACAAGACCCCAGGGCAAAAAAATTAGAGAACATTAAGACTGATGAGATAAGACTGATCCTGCAATTATACAACACCTCGGGAGAGGTGCACCTTTCACAGAGCACAGTTGCAAGATCTATCATTGGCATCAAAGAGAACTACATATAATAGCAAGCGCAGAGAACTCCAAACAAAGCTGAGAGCCATACAGGAAAAGCGGTATTGTGATAAAGCAGAGGAAATCCAGCTGTATGCTGATAAGCATGAAAGGGGTTTGCGAGTCAACATGAAGAGGCCCCAGTCTGGTGACTCTGGTCGACTCACGAGCAAATTGCTTTGCAGCCTTCAGTCCTACGTAGGACACCTTGAAGAAAAGACTGGAAGACTCTTGTTTGCCACAGCCTGTGTTTGCGTTGCCCACACACAGCTGAGTCGCTGAATATTCACCTCAAAGTCTCTAACCTATTTCAGAGGGTTGTGAGAATTTTGGTATTACTATCTGTTTCAACAAGATGAAAGTCATGTCCTGGGCTGCCCCTGCTAAACTGCAAGAGCCTCTGGCAGTACTGTGGATGGATAATCGCAATGGGCAGTACAGAAAGCCAAATAAATGCAGCGTTTAAGGGAGCCACCATCTTCAGAGAAACGGCATTTCTCCCTTCAGCTCAAACACTCAGTGCGGGTACAAGGTGTGAGGATGTGACAACCAATTTTACTTGTATTAAGAGAGATACATAGATTATTCACTCCTTTTGAGCTATTTTAACTCTGTCACATATTCAAACTGTGATGAGTCTTAGGACTTTAAGCTAGCGGCAAAGTGCATTAACATTCAAAGGCTAGAAGATAAATCTAAAATTCAAAGTGGAAATAAATGGAGGCAATTATGTATTGGAATAAGACATTAAGGGAAGTGGTAAATTTGTCATACCTTTAAGTCTTTAAATCATTATTTAATATCTTTCTAAGAGAGGTGGTGTAATTTAACAAAAATTTGCTGGATTCAGTAATGGAATTGTGTGACAATGTTCCTCGGTCTGTAAAAGCTTAAAAGAAAATAATTCATTGGTTAGTAAAATTGTTTCCAAACTGAAATTTAAATGTTTCCATCGAGTGAAACTTGCTGCCCACCCACGTCCCACAGAGGTACTCCAAACAGCGTCGAAGTGGAGCTTAAATTGTGCACAGGGCTTCTGCTGGCCCTCTGTGGTAGGGAGAAATGCGTCCTAGTCAATCAGGGAACTCGGAGGTCAGGACTTCCAGCTACTAATCGCAAACATGCATGTATCTAGCATTTCTTTAATGTGTGCACATGGAAGTCTGCTTTATTCTGTCACTCACTGGAAGCCCAAAAGGGATATTCCTTTGACTCCGAGTCACCAGAGCAAGCAAAATCTCGACTTTATAAAACAATGTCTTTTCAGTACAAGGGAATGCTTTCCATATGCTGTAGGATTAAAAATACAGCATCATGTAACAGTCATTTGGATAGATACATTCTGAGGAAAGCCTTCTTTCTATAAAGAGCTGTATAATAAAAGGAAATTAGAGAGAGAGACTTTTGTGTACAGAGTTAACCACTAATACTCTGAAATAAAAGCTCAACTTCTTTTGGCAACTTCAGATTGTTCTGATCAGTGATGAGGAAAAGTGCTGACTTTTTAAGGAATGCTCATACTTTTACAACTGAGGCCAAAAAGAATCATTATGATCATTTCATTTAAGCATCTACTGATCAGCAAAGGATCCCCACGTAATATCATGGAGTAACTCCTTTACAGGGGCTAAAAAATTTTGGTTGAATGACAATCCATGTCTTAAGATGGTATTTTTTTCTTTGTTTAGAAATGTAAAGCTGGAAAAACTGCCACCTACTATTAACACTTTGGATTCCTCTGCATCATCCTTTAGCCCCTGAATGCTGTGCCATTGTCTCGTAAGTTAAAAAGCCCACTGTTATTGAATGCATTCTCCATATGCAAATACTTACAGAGTGTAACCACACTATTTCTTAAATTCTCAACTTCTTTTCATAAATAAACTATAAAATCTGGATTCCTTAAATCTTTCACTTTAGAACTTAAATTGAAGGCTCAAAAAATCTTTTTTAAAAATTTGCCAATATGCTTTTTGAAAAAAGAAAGATGAAGGCGGCATGTGCTAGTTCGGTGTAGGTATTGTGAATATTTGTAACATCCCACCCCTGACGGGTACCTCAGGATCGTATCAGTTCCTTTTAGCCACTACATCATACCCAGAACGTTTTTCAGAATCACTGCTCTCTAGTATGTATCTCACATCATACAAAAATGACCCAATTTCTCCACTGCTAGACATAAAACTTTTAACTTAATCACATAAAAGCACTTGCGAAGCATCAGACTCTGATATACCAGATCTGCAGTAGGAATATTAAATAGTATTTGTCAAAGAGCAGATTCCTGCAAGGCCTTCTTGCTCATTAAAACCTCCTTGGTCATTAGGAATTCCTTGTTTTCCATTTGGTTATGTATTTAGTGATTCAAATTCAGCGTTTGTCCCATGTCCTGCCTGCCTTACTGCTTCACTAGCTTTGCTTTGGAAGAGTTCTGCCCTTCCAGACATCTCAGGACACCAGGAACAGGCAAATATCATCGAACATGTTTTACAGCTCAATAAACTAAAACTCAGCTGCTTGCTAGAAGTGTTACCCATAAGAAAATGAAAATGAGAGTTAAGGCAGAAAGGGACCGCAGTCACAAAAATGCAAACACAATGCAGAGGAACCAGCTCCCGTTTCTAGATCCCTGGCCTCCAGGCCAATGCAAAATATACCGGATACAACATCTGAGGCTAAACTGAACTCAGTTTGCATTCAGATTCAAATGTCACTCAAAACCCAGAGTATTTCAGATTCACATCAAAGAAGTGTTAGACTGACAAAATTTCTCTACATAGACTAAAATGACCCTGTGTTCAGGGAAGGGAAGGGCTTCTCTGATCCTGTCTGTTGTTCAGTAAGATGTCACGTTTTGAAAAATTATTCTCTTTTAAGTTTTTCTTAAAGAAAAAAAATTAAACCAAGTATATTTAAAGTCAAAAACTGACAAGAACTGAGAAGGGAGTACATGCTGTGCAGAAAGCAGCTCGTGCCTCTTGACCGATTTTTGTTAATATTGGTCACAGTGCTTGCGAACTTGCTAACAGCTTGGAAAAAAAAAAAGATAAAATATTCTAAGTCTCCTAAAACACTTCAAAAGTATTATAAGACATGAGGATGCCGGGGGTTAAGAAGACTTTAGTAAGAACGTGGGAAGAAGAACTAGAGGCAGCATCAGTAAGAATGTTTATTGTTATTTCTATTATTATGGAAAACCAGGGTGATGAAATTGTTCTGATAAAAAATACCTCTCTCAGAGCACACCAAAAAAAAAAAAGTGAATGCTTCTAATACAAATCCTGCAAGCAAACAGGTTGACTGGGCAGCACCTCACAGATCTGTAACAGTACAAGCCAAGGGGCAGCAAGCTGTGGTGGTGATGGGACGAAGTTACCAAAACTCCCTCTACCAGCTCTGTCGGCAAAGCCAACGCAGTCCTAAATTCAAACCCCAAGTCTCCCAGGGCACGATCTGACTGACGCTTAGGAAAGCTGGTTAATGCTTAAGTGCCTGAATGAAAGCGACCTTAATCTCTCTCTCTTTTAGTCGTGACTGGGAGCAATGAAAACATTTTAGACAGAAGCACGATTGTTATGTTGATGATGTCCCTTCAACTATTTACAGAAGTAGTGCCAAGATACCACAAGAAAGGCTAAGCATAAAGTATTTCCAGCACATCAAAAAGCAGGAAGCATGGGAAATCTTCCCACTAGAAAAGCCTGATCTCATGAGATTTCCAGCTCAGTTGCTTAACTCTTGCTGTCCCAGCAGCTCGGAGAGTGAACTACATCAACTTACCTCGACCCCGTCCTCTCGGAGATCGGCAGCAAGCTAGCAGAGCAGCAGTGGTCGTCACAGCCGCGTCACCGCCTGAGAGCTGAAGTTGAGTCTCTCCACTGACCGAGCCTGAGGAAAGCCAAAGGTAGAGCTGTTTAATTCAACTGCCGATTTGGCCTGCTCTCCCCCAAACTGGGGCTCGTGGCAACACCAGTCTTCAAGGCTCAGCAAGAGCCTGCGGTTTGCCGCGCTCTGCCGGAGCGCCTGCCCAGGGAAGGAGGCACTCCAGGCCTGGACGACCGGCAAAGGAACCTGCGCAAGAAGCGCCTGTGTTTCGTCCAGCACACAGGAGCATCTAGGATCCGCTTTCGTACCTGCTCCTGGAGCTTCCGGGGAGACCGTCAGCGCCGAAGGGCCATCCGCACGGGGCACGGCAGCCCACGGAGCTGCCGGCGACAAGCCCGGCCGCAGGGCGCAAGGAAGGGGATGGAGGGCAGCGACCTCCCCTTCGCAGGATTCGCGTCAAGGAGCCTCGCACCTTCCTTTTAAACAGGAGGTAAAAACCTATAGTTTCTCTACGGAAACGGTAAGTGGACTGCTGTGAGGAATGGCACCTCTTCGCAGCTTAGCTGGCAGGCTGGTATGTCAGCTGCAGGCTTCTGACAGCTCTGCAGCATCCAGGTCCCCGTGGGGTCTTGTCTTCCCTGACCTCCACCTCCCTTGTGCCCGATGGGGGGGAAGCCTGCAGCACCCCCAGTGATCCCCCATGTGCCTTGCAGTAAACAGAGACTGCGTCAGCCAGTCCAAGAAGTCTCCAGACCCAGCAAACTCCCTCCAGAGTCTGGAGTGGCAACGCGAAGGATGACAGCCTTTCTCTTGCAAAACACTGCGTATCGCAACAAAGGCATTTCAGAGAAAATGAAGCAACGAAACAACTTATCTGGTTCAACGGCTGAGTGCTTGTCTTCTACAGAGGCTTCCTAAAGGCTCTTCCATGCTCTAATCTTCAATTACAAAGTGACCGAAGCCCACCTGTCGTTCCTCTCCTTGCTTCAGGAGGAGCTTCCTTTGAAAGCTGCCTGTGATTTCTGATCTCTAAGTTCCCAGCGTGGTAAAACAAAGAGGGGTATTTGCGCTCTGTTGCATAGGTAAATAAGTCATCTGTCTTGGGAAACGAGGCTCCTACAGAGCAGTTCTTCAGGGCTGGCTTAAACGAAGAGTCACTTCCACTGCTGTCCTGTCCCTCCTCTTCACCTCTTCCTCACTGCAGCGGGCTCAGCAACAGCGTGGGGAGCACACGGCTAGAGGTACCGAGCGTCTCAAACAGAGGCATCTCCATCAGCAGAGAAACCAACAAAATCTTGGACCACGAATACGCAGGCACAGTTTAGGAAAGTGTTCCTAGCATAAGGTACCAAGCAGTGATAAGCACACCATGGGAACAAGTTAAGGTTTTCTTTTCTGAGTGACCTGGGCTAATGTGTGCACAGAGAAAGTAAAACTTACGCTTGCGTGTACCTCCCCCGTTTCTGAACTGCCTGTAAGGGGGGTGGATGCCCCTCATCCATACGACAAAGGTAGTGGCCCTCTTTCGTTTCTCCAACTTGTTCCTACGCTCTTTACTTTCTACCGCAGTTGGACGATCCTCGGTACCGTGACCAATCTGAAGCACTCAGATGAATACCGTCAGGCTTGTATCGTTTTCCTTAGCGCCTGCAGACCTCTCATTTTTTGTTACCCATAAATCTGCTCACCAGTCCTCAGGCATCTCATGAAGCCTTAGATTTTTATAAGCTCACATCAGCTGCTTGCCTTTGACATAAACCAAATGTAATAGGTGGACTTGCATCAGCGTGGAAAGGAAAAATATTGTATCAATGAATAAAAAAAAGCCTAAACCGAGGTTTTAGCTGGCATTTCAGAGTCTATTCAGGTTACTGCTTCAGCCGCCTAAATAATCCCTGGATAAGCGAGGTCCTGACACCAAGATATCGGTTGCTTGGACATGGTAAGAAAGTAACCTTACTACCTGGGCTTGACACCTTAATAAAGCTGCATCTATTGGAATTAAGGTCTGAGCTAGATAATCCATGAACGGCTGCATGAAACAGCGTCCAAGAGGTTTACAGCAAGGGGTTAGCACACGGTACAGGCTCCAGCTGCTGATCATCTGCGGTGGATTAAAAGCGTGTTGAGGGCGAAGCCATCGCCAGATCACATCATTTTACAGAACCCATTTAAAAGCAACGAGAGAAGAAGTCACGCAGGCTGCAAGGTGAGGGGATGGACAGCAATGGAGATGGCTATAGGAGCCATAGGGCTCCTATAGGGAAGAGTTCTCTCCTAACCCGGACCACAGCAAAGGCAAGTTGCTGTGCCTTTAGACACACCGTCCTTTTATCTCTCTCTTTCCCTTCAAGAGGCAAGCTGGCGTAAATATGAAAATGCATTTGCGTACTGCGGAGCAAAGCCAGGCCTAACCCTCTTGCAGCTTGACTCAGCCCCACTACAGACTCGGCCACCGAAAGACACCTTACTGACTGGCTGCGATGTGACCGAGTATCTCAGGCCCAATGGGTTTAAAACAAACCAAAGCAAGCTGCTCCCACATCGAACTAAGTGTCCACGCCACATTAAAATTTCTTTGAAGTTAAGTGTGCCAGAAAAGACCCGTGTTTTCAGCAAATGAAGAAGCCTATAAAAATACCATAGATTTTTGTCATGCTTTGAGTAGTACGTTACTCAAGACTTGGGGTTTATTATACTAATGCTGATAGGCATGTACAAAGGCTTGGGTACTAACTTTTTTATGTATTTGATAATTGCCTTAATTTTTGCCTTGCTGAGGATTATTTTAATTAATATGGAGACTGGCTTAATTCAAGCACATGCATGGCAAAAGAGACTAAGCCAAGAAAAAGCTCCTTCACTGCCTGGTAGAGAATGTCACTTCTACCACAGATGCTCTGGCCAAAGAGGACACATCCAAACGGTTATTCTGGAGCCAAACCACAGGCAGAGGAGAACGAGCACAGTCATTAGAAAATACCTCCAGCATAGTGCACTGAAAATGACATGATTTTAACATTTACTTAACATTTGTTAAACATTTATTTAACATAAGAGATATATAGCTGGACATAACCATCATACTTTCAGCAGAAATTCTCAAGCCACTCGAGAAGTTTTTGCTGAGAAACCGAGGGCACAACACAAACCGTTATTAGGGCTTCTTGAATACTAACGCACTTTTCCAAGAATAAGAAGTGACCAAAAAGTCTGGTGAGAAAGTATTGGTGGTGACAACATACAGCACAAAAATGCCTCTGAAGTGAGGGACAGAAAGAAGGCTAAATCTGCCTCAGAGCAGTTGGCAAAGGAACAACAGGTACCAAACAGATGTGGGGAAAGTAGAAATCTTAAGAAATCAACAAATCACAGGAGTGGGAATTCTTACTTGATTCCTTCAAGAAGCATCAGGATCTTTGTGAGCTTCTGAAGCAGCATAAAGGAAGAGGCAGATCAGAAAGCTTGCTGATGTCTGTAATTAAATGAGGACTATATCACACTCGGAAACAAAAGCATTTGTTTTCATCCTTTTAAAGGTGAGCTGAAGGGCACCAGAGCCATCTGAGTAATGACAAAATCCTGTGATAACAAATCCCTCGATACTTCATATATATGAAATAGACCCTGTATGTGTGTGCATGCATGCCTGCACGTGTCTGTGTGTCCACGTGTGCGTGTTCCAGAGGCGAAGAGGTTTACCAGGGTTTTCCAGGCGTATACAGCAGAAGTAAGGAAATGGTGATACGGTGTCCTGGGAAGGAAACAGCTACATTGAGTGCAGACAGTAAGGGTTACCAAACGATTTCATTACTCATGCTCATCCATAACAGAAGATTATTTTAAGTATATGGACAATAGCTAAAGACAATTTGAGCCTGAAGAGTCTTTCTTGTTGTTTCAGTTCTACACAGCGCTCCTTTGTAAAAAATAATGGTGGATAAATGTGTAAATATAAGCACCAGGTTTTCCATTCCTATCTCTACGACCACCTATTTATTTTAATGAAAATATTGCTATCCTATTGTAGCTCTTTCCTGTTTGAGCAGCAGTTCTTGTTACTTAACATTAACAGGACAGAACCTTCTGACTCTCAATTAAGCTGTCAGAATAGTTAAGCTACACATTTTCTACATATAGGAATAATATGCCATCCACAGAAGTGTTCTCCCCAGCAAAAGATAAGGGGGAGAAGTGCTTCAAATATATGGCTGGCAAGTCAGCAGCTTTTATGAAGGCATCAGAGAGAGCAAAGATGCAATTTGCTCTGCCAATATGTTATTTCACAGCCGGAGAAATGCAGGAGTTGATTTAGAGCACACAAAGAGGTTCGAGAGAAGTTTCTGAAAGGAATCAGACCTCCGGGTGCCAGGTTCACAGGCCAGAAAATGTGGCCGGCTTCTTGTTTACAGGCGGCACACAGCTGCAGCGGAGGGAGCAAAGCAGTTGTCTGTGCTTTTTAGACAGGCCAGGGCTACTCAGACTTGGCCAGCATGTCAGATTCAACTGCTCTTTCCCTTGAGCTCAGAAATAATAATGGCCTGTTTTCCCTGGTTTTATGTCCTTTCAACCATACTGCTATTTTTACGCTTCACTTGCTGGCACACGGATCAATCACTGTAGGACCTGATTTACAACCTGTATTCCAGACATTGCTTCTAGCGAGGCGGGGAACAGGGACAAGTGTGTTTAAACACCCGTTGTGCAGCGTCTCGATTTGGCTCCAGGTGATATTTGGAAATACGAGGCCAAAGAAAGAGGCTGGTTCCTCTATCATTTATACCAATTCTGAGCAGAGAATCAGTGTGACTGTTTCCATAGAGTGAACTCAAGACTTTCAGCGCTTGACAAATGAGTCCCTCTTTAAAGGGCTGGTTTGTTTTCCCAAGACATAGAGCACAATCCTGCAACTCATTATGGATGGCTTTTCTAGGTTAAAAGGAAGAAGGATTGTTCCTAAACAGTCTAACAAATCTGACATCCCACACCATGTATTGACCCCTGTGAGAAGCAGGTTTTCTGGCAGGACTTGTGACCCCGCGGGGGACCCACGCTGGAGCAGTCTGTGCCTGAAGGACTGCAGCCC
>JANZLQ010000050.1:2118417-2151468 GCA_026212715.1 Elanus axillaris | reverse complement strand
GTTTTCCACTGGAAAACTGCCTGGCTTCCTCCCAGCTAGCCTGGTGGGCTGCTTGCTCGGGACACAGGGATCGCAGGCTCACTGCCATCAAACTGGGAGCCTGGTAATTCTGGGAGACCTGGCTGAAGTCAGCAGTCCCAAAGTGTAAGCTCCCAGCCCCAGCCTTGGCTCGACGCGCTGCTCCGTAAGAGGCAGCAGCAAAGCTGGAGAGAAGCACGTCCTGGGAAGCATATTTTATTTTGGAAATACCATGCGTCATTGTTTCCTATTCCTATTTTTTCCTTATAAACTCCTCTTTTGTGGGTAATTTCGAAATAACTGGTTTTGTTCCAAATCAGAGCAAAACCAAATGTCAGAATTTCCCACGAACCAGGAATTTGGTAATTTGGCCAGTCTTTCTGGGAATACTCCAGCAAATTTTCAATTCAATTAGATGTGCTGCTTGATGGCAATGAGCAGTTTGATTTTCTACACAACTTTGAGTGCTTCTTAAAGCCCTTTCCAAATAGAAGTAAACTGTCGTTTTGCTTTCAGCTGCCAGAAGGTGAAGGCACAAGCAGTACCTGGACCAGAACTCTTCTCCCAAGGGAGCGTCCCCATTACTTGGCGAGGCTACCACAGCACGACCTGCTGAATCCTTAGAAAAGGGGGGCTGCCCTGCTTTCAAAACACAACGAGGGAGCGGGGGAGATGAGACGCGCCAGACTCCCGGTCTGTATCTTGTTAAGCAATATTATAAAATAAGAAGCTCTTAGAGTAAGATGGGCCAGTGCAGAGCACACATTCATCTGATGAGAAATATCGCAATTTGCATGAAGCATCTTCCACTTACCTCTTTATTACTCGCCTCATGAAGTGATAGAGAGTTGGCCTGGGAGGGAGAAAACAAATCACCATCAATTTAACCCATGACTGCTGAGAAACCAGGATGGCAGCAGCTACTTCCCTATTGGCATTCATATCAACAAAGCACGTTTCAAAACCCATCCTGAGCAGGGCTAAAGTATCCAATGCTTTTTGCATCCACACAGTGCATGGCAAGGTGCTACGATGGGGATCCGAGCACGGCCCGAGCTCCCAGAGGAAGGGCCAGACTCCAGGTCTGGAATCGGTTCTTCAGAGAGCTTGCGATCTCCTCAGCCACCGCCAGCACCAAGGGCTCTATCCCGCCCTGCCCAGCCTGGCCAAGACCCCAGTGGCAGCAGCGGGGACGCCACACTGACAACACGCACGCACATGCTCTCGAGGCTGCTCACGGAGATTTCCCTGCAAAAGAGAGGGGCTCAGTCCTGGCTGAACCTGATTCCCAAAGAGCTCCACCATGGCCTACACAGGGGAGGTCGGCAGCTGAAGTGAAACAGCTTCACGTTGATGCCTGAAACGGAGATCCCTGGACTCTTTTAGGTGCCAAGCAACCCCATTTAGATTCTTTTTTGGATGTGAGAATTGTGTGCTCATTATTTACTCACATATGTTTAGGCTGGAGCATTCCTGTGTTTCAGCACTTCCCAGGACTAGCCACCTAGAAATTATACCAATTTAAGAGGTGAGAGAAAAAGAACAAGAGACAAGTACCAGGAGAGAACATCCATCAATATCTTTACAACAAGATAACATGTCTTTAAATGAATGTAGGCCTCAGTTAAAGGAAAAATAGATTAAAAAAATTTATCCAGGTTTTGCTTACAACCGCTTTAATCCAGCAACTAGGAAGGGCTACACAAAATTTCTGCTTCAGAGGCAACTGAATCCAGCTGAGTTGATATTTAAACTTGCTTTTGTAGACAGCCTGCAAGCACCAGAAATTATTGGTATGTATCCAAAACTCACTGTCATCAAACTTGAAGCATGGAGAAAGCATTACAACCTCCGTGTAACTATGCTGTAGAAATCACTAAGGCCTTCTGTATGTTTGCTTCAAAATAGTTTGGGGCTTACCATGGATACTCCAACAGAAGGACACCTGCAACACTGCTTTATTTCATTCCCAGAGAAGCGGCTGTGAAGCAGCACGACCATCCCACAGAGCACTGTGCTCCTGGGGCTGGCCTCCAAGATTCGCTCTCTAGAGCAAGGATGGCAGGGCAGAAAGTTCCTAAAGTCCTGGGTTTTTGGAGGCAGCAGGTTGGAGAGGAGACCTGCTGTTTCCTCTCTGCCCCTGGGAGACGAGGAGATGCATGGGACTAAGCTCCTTATCACATGCTCCCCAGGGATCAGAAAGGAAAGCTCTACCTTACGCTGGAGGCCCCAGAGAGAGGAAAACATTAGCTACCAATTTCCAGTTTTAAACCTGGAAACCAAGACGGCATCTTCTGATCGCTGCCAGCAAGTCCCAGGCATGCAGTGCAAGAGCAAATGGCTGTGAGGTACTTACTTGGTAGCAACCTGGCAGTGAATTTGCCTGAGCGTAGTCATCTGCGTTGGTGTTGTACACAAGGCTTGTTTTCCACTCTCTTCTGTTAATAAGTAGACCCATGTGCTGTGCTTACGTGTGACACACCAGGCGGATTTAACGCACTGCAGAATCCAACAGCCCATGGTTTCGAAGAGTTTAAAAGAACAAAAAATGTTCATTAAGGTAACTTTCCTGGGGCAAACAAAAAATAAGCTAAGGCCAGCCAATCAACTTAAGTTCCTCCATTTTTCTGCTTGTGTCCTCAAGCCGGACATGAACCTTGGACAACAAGATATCAAACATTCACCTTTACCATCGATGTAGCCGATCAGTGTCAGACGATGGCACTGGTTTCATCAAAGAAACAACCATGGAGCCTGTAACACGCTACCGCTAATTGGAAAGGCTGCAAAGAGGAGAGATCAAAAAGACAATGGAAGAACACAGAGAAAGAAAAAAGGATGAAAGAACATAAAAAACTTCAGCTCTCCTCTCAAGGGAGCTCCTCTCATAGTTCTGACACAACAAACAAACAAAAAAGAGGTACAATACAGTTTAGTAAGTAAATAGCCTCCATAATTCAGCCTTGCTATTTGTATAAACCTTTCATTCACATCTTGAGCTTCTGATATAAACAGAGGTATAAATACATCAGAATCTACTAAGCCACAATCTGAACTATAATTTGGTCATCTCCACAGAATAAGTTGGATTTGAGTTTCTATACAGAGTTTCTTCCAGCAAGAGAGTTTCTATATTGTCCATGTGACTTTCTGTTGCTATGCCAGAGTAACCTCTGAAGCAGATCAGCTGTAATTTCAGACACATTCCCAGAAATCTATTCTATATTCCTTATTTTCAATAGCTGCTGCTGTTGATGGCAATGATCCTTTGCTCCTCCAAAATGTGTCATGCTCTTGCAGGATGCACAAGCTCATCTTTTCAAAGGCTTGATGATTTCACATTAAAAAGGTTTCATCAGATCAATGTGAATGCCAGCAGTGGTATGTAATTTTTCTTACAACCACAGCTGTGGATGGTTATTTCACAGGTCATTTGGCAAAAGCGACACAATTTTATGGGCTTTCAAAAACATTTTCAAGAAAAAGAAAAAGTGGAGACCTTTTCTGGAGGTGTCTTTCCAATAATCTTTGACCTCCCGGTTTCTGCCTCTGAGCTGCCATAGACATAATGACTTTCCATGGGCAAAGTTATTACGTCTAAAAAGGGGCAGCATTCCAGTGCTACCATGTGCAACAAGTTGATTACAGCCTATGGGATCCATAAATCAAAATGCCAAGGGCTGGTGTTTGATGACTGGTTACTCTAATGTCAAGTCCAATCTCTTCACAGCAAGAAAGTAATTCCTTATTAAGGAATTGTATGATTTTATATGATGTACCCAAACAGAGAAACGCATTAGACGAATCTCCAAGAGAAGGAAGCAAGGAATGAAGAAACAACTTTGGAAACAGAAAATGTCACATTGACTACTAAGACCTAACTTTAACTTAACTTGCTGTGAGAAGAGAGGAATCTGTGCTATTTGTCAGATAACTGAACTGACTAGTACTTGTTATTTTAAGGTATTAAGGTTTAAACAAATTTGGAAATAGGATTTTGCAGAATCAAGGCATGGGAGATACAACACTAACTGCAAACATTTTGTAAACGTACAGCTGGCAGAGTTTCCCATTATCTTTTTATTTCGCTATTTTCATGGAAAATAGTAAAAGCAAGCAGCTGAACTTAAATGATTCCCTTCAACCCCTGCAGTACAGCCCATCCAATTGCACAAATGACGATACTTTAGAGACATGAATCTTTACTTTTTCATCCTTTTTCTTTTTTACAGACAGAACTTCCATTGCTGAGATGGCTGCCCAAAACAGTAGCCATAACCTACATCAAGAAGCTTCCTGTAGTTCACAGAGCTTGTGATTTTTTTTCTTGTTGAAAAGGGTAGTTTTTAATTTCTAACATCAAAACAGATTATCCCATTTGTGTGAGTGTCTACCCTGAAATGGTTATGGCGGGCTGATATTTTGAGATTCTTTGGGAGGGGACTTCACAGTCTCGACAATGCCGGGTCCAGAGCGGTTCTCAGTTCAGGGCAGTCACATTACAGGGACAGGAGTTTCTGGGTCATTTACTCCAGGTTTTGGCTTAAGTGGTCTGAGAAGTCCCAGAACTGAAGCTTTTGCCCATGGGTAAGCACTAGATCAATCTACAAGGGAAACCTCCTCCTTTGTGAAGAGCCTTGGCTTTACTGTCTTCCCAAAAGCAACACCATCAGGTGAAACATTAGACCACCCCAAGCAGCAGAGAGCAGCTATTGTAAATCTTGTCTGAAAACACCCAATCAAACACACTGTGTTTCATTTATGTTTCTGGACATATATTACTAACTTTCTGGGAAACGTTCCAGCGGACAAGTTTGCAGTCAGCAATATTTTTTTGGAGAAGGATATTTTAAGGAGTCATCTCAGTTACTGATGTGAGCGTTCCCACTTACAAACTCATCTGTGGGAGTTAAACCCACAGGTTGCCTAGTATTTCCTGATAGGAGGGGTGTAAGAAAAGGTGCCCAGCATAGTTTGAAAATCAGACAACAAATAAGGAGCTGCTCATGAATAAAGCTGCACGGAGGAATATTATTTCCTGAATCTTTTAACCAAAAAAACCCCCAACAAGCCAAGCCCCCCCTCCCCCCAGTCCAAATGTGTTTGAGCATATGGATGGATCGAAAAGGCAGCTGAGACTTTTCTTATTAGACCTTCATCAGTTTTATCCTCTTATTCCCAGCCTGCAAATTTTACCTTCAGACTTACATTTGCACTGCTTTAAGTTCAACCTGTTGTTTTATTGCTTCTGTATTCAGGTGTGAGCAGGGAGGGAATGGCCCAGCTACTAAAATGTCCTGAATATCAATGAGAAAAAAGATAATTCGATTAAATTAATGAAAGTTACGCCCCTCTTGCCACAATAATGATTCAGGCTCACAGCCCCAGTCCCTTCATGCTGTCAAAAGCATGCAGTACCAGTATCGGCAAGACCCTGGCAACACAAGTTTCTTCTGGTTGTTGTAGCAACAAGTTAGACCTCAATGGAATAACAGCTATATCATTTTGGACATGTGATTTCCCTGGTCTTTCAAAACAGACTCCTCTAAATCTGAAAATGATTAATAGAGTCAGATACATCAAACCCACTATAATGTTCTCATAAAAACTGTAGAAGAAAAATTCTAGCCTTAAAACTACATGGGTTTAGGCTTAATTCACATGAACGGAGGAAAAAAAATCAGTAAAAGGGACGTTCACAAGCCAGAGCTAGTCCTGAAGTGATGAATTCAACCTTCCCAAAGGCTTTCTTGATAAAGAATAAAACTAAGACACTTTGTCTTCCACGCCCAGAGGATTCACTTGGAAGAGCCCAGAGTTATATTGACCCAGACATGGGTCTCCAAAGCAGATTTTCTAGCACTGCTCTGGTCTGATACCCTGTTGAAAATCACGCCGATGCCCCGCAACCATTAATAGGTGTTATCGCTAAAGACGTACACTCAGAGGGCTAAAGAGAAGATGCAAGGCATTTATAGTCCAGGGGAAACGGCTGAGAGACATATTTTCCCCCTTGGATATGGGTCTCACTTAATCACGACGGGGGGGATATTTGAATCTTTTTTATGCTGAGTTCACTTTGGCTCCTTGCAATGTAGTTCACAGGAGGTACTAAGAAGCAGAGGTTTCTTCAGGAAGTTCAGGGTAGGCAGAATTGTTTTTCTTCTGCATCTGAATGAAAGTCTGCCAGAAATGTGCAAGCACTGGAATATTCTCTTTATTTTCATAGCACAGCCATTATTTTCCTTACAATGTGGTTCCAAAAGCCTTTAGGGTCTTTTAGTCCCTCCAGTAACCAGCTAATGGCTAGCAAGGTTTAGACTGATATTTGCTTATTCTCCATGTCGTCTCTCCAAAAACTTCCCATCAGAGGAGGCTGTTGCTATGACCTCACCTCGACCATCCTCAGCTGCAGTTAAAAAAACGACAGCAAAGGCACAGCAAAAGTCTGACGTACTACCTCCCACTAGTCCCCATTACTAAAAGAGCAAGTGCTCCTGCAGGGTCGGACAGAGCTGGAAGCACCTTGGAGGGGTCGGCTGCGGGGCACGGCCGCTCTGGGGAGCTGGAGAAGTGGAAGGGGCTGGTCTTCTGCAGCCGTGGCCACACAGCCCCTTCCCAGGGGAGAAAGAAGTAGCACATGGCCTAGACTCAGAGGTCAGCAGCAATATCCCACGTTAAAAAGTGTAAGTTTTGCTCTCCCTGGGGCCTGGGTGGCTGCCTACACACGGTCACGTCACTGACTTTTGCAAGGAGAAGTCTCCTGCAGAGCAGCTTCGGCTGGGTGCAGCACTCCCAAATCACTGGATGGCACCACGGATCAACCGAGAGGTTCAGAGGGACAGCGCGAGGAAGAAAGATACCAGCTGTACAAAGACACAGTAGGGTCAGTACCTTATATTAACCATGGTCACAGTCCTTTCCAATGGCGACTCAGAGGTAGCTCCGTAAAAACCAGGACTGAGACATGCCTGCTTTAGTGTTCTCATGACAAATGAAGGGGTGCTTATAGGTGTGTCTAAAAGAAAAAATAAGTGAATATGTAAATGTATGTTGCAGTTTAGGCACCATTGGCAAGTCCAGTTTCCCTGCTTGAGGGCCTGTGCTGGGAGAAAAAGAAAAAAAAAAAAAAAAAGAGAGAAAGAACTGGAGAACTTAACTGCAAAGAAAAGCAGGTCCCAACTGGAGATATGGCCCTTAATGTTTTGGGGTTTCAGTTCTGACGAGAAATTGTTATGTCAAAAGGATTTCTACTCTGTTGAAATTCAATTATTATATTCCCTTACAGCACAACCACTTCCAGCAGAAGTCATATGCATACCTGGGTAACGCATGCGATACAGGGAAATGCAGCTCTCCTTTTATTTGTGTATGTTGACGACACCTTAGAGGACTGTGATCACGGTGGGAAAGAACCATCAGCATCCCCGCTCTGACCAGGGCTCCTGCAGGTTGGCTGAAGGGTAACTGCTCCTCTGTGCATCCCGTCCTCCCAGGTTTCTTTATTCCCAAATAACGCAACAGGCTGAGCAACACAGTAATGAGCAACATCACAAATCCCAGAACACAAAAAAGGTGGTTTTCCCTCTGGTTTGGGATCTCCAAGTGACTTTTCTGACATTTAAAAAGGTGCAAGTGAAGGTCAAAGTTTTTCCTCCAACTGAGCTGGTGGTTCAGTCTCTCTCTGGAGGAGATATTCCCCGAACCGATATACCTTGAGAGGGGGAGTAAGGTTGTGCCGATGCCTCTTTCCTTGGTGATGATCACAGTAGGATCTCCTTAGCCAGACACCCATACGTACGGAACTGGAAGTCAGTCACTTTGACCTGGTTCATAACTGTTTTGGAAATTGGCCAATGGACCCAAAATTTGCAGGGAGGAATAGGGAGAGAGAGGGGCGTGCCTTACACGCAGATATACGCTCCAAATACACACGGGCGAAATTTTATCTGTTCTTATAGATAAAGCCTAATAGTTGATTTTTAAACTCCAGCCTTTTCTCTTGTACAAATTTTTCTCTCTGCATACGTAGCTAGAACTAACAATTGTGCACACAAGTGACTGAAATTCAATAAACAAAACCCCATTTGTTTGAATGGCATTTTTGTCTGTGGAAAGTTTAGCCCCTACAGGCAGATGCAATAGGACTATTGTCTACAGAAATAGCACTGGAACTGGGCCTGTCCCACCAGAAGGCGGCATGCAGCAGTTAGCAAACCTATTCAGTCCCAGCTGGAAAATCACATTTTCTTTCATCAAGAAAAATCTTGCCCCGTTACAAACAACATCTAGATTTAAACCCGGTGTTTGAAAAAACAGAAAAAGTCCTATGCAACTTTTGGGTGACTCGTCCAAGTCATGCCTGCAGGTTTCTAAATCCTGCCCATCATAATGTATCTTCATTATGTGTGCCCAGTCCATTGACAATGCTATTTAAATAAAGCCATCTACTAATGAAAATACCAGTATACAAAAATTCAAGAGGGTGACCATCAGTTTATCACTAACCAGAAGTCATCTTACTGATTTTATCTGGGTATACTGAGCGGCTGTTATTGAAGTTTATACCACATATGTGTATTGTATCATCTGCCAATGCGCATCTTACAGTTGTCTCAAGTGATTCAGATTTGTAACTTGCATATTTTCTAGAAAATATGTGGGTCTGAAAATTGCTTCTAAGAAATTACCTGAAAGAGAAATAAAAAAATGTATGTTTGTTGGCTCACTCATTCTAAAGAGCTTCTGAAAAACATTACACAGGCACGAACGGAACAGTACAGCTTTTAAGAAGGCAGATTTCCAGAAACCTGCCAATGAACCTACCTCTAGAAATGATGAATGAGTGCAGGAAGAATAAAATAGTGAGAGAATTCGGTTTTGTTGAGGTTTTTTTCTCCACTATTTCTTTACTTCACTAAGACTTTTGACTCAGCCTTCTGGAGAACAAATACTACGTTGCATGCTACAAAATTCTTACACAGAAGATGAAACTGAAAAGTGTTCACTGGGGTAACTGCCAGGAGAATACCAGCTGCGTGCAGAGACCAAGCAAAAACGTAGGTTTCGGTTCATATTCAGGTAAGTTTGGGCTCATGTGTGGAGCACACAACGAGCGTGCGCGTTCTATGCAGAGAGAAACTGGACCACCAGGGAATTTTAATTGTTCACGAAATGTGGAAATACACTGTGTGTAGAGGTACTTTGCAACTGAGTTCACCCAAAAGCACATTGCTTTAGCCACAGAAATAGAATTACTCTTTGTAACTTTGTCTCGTTTGCAAGTTTGGCTTTTGGACCACATTTCTGCTAAGCAAACAGTCATCCATCCGTACGTCATTTATAAGAACAGCGTTATTAACTCGTAAATAACACACACAGCACTTCTAGTGCCCACTCACAAATCCCATCATTTGCGCCTCGTGATATTTTAGCCCAGACCCTTGTACCAACTGCTGAAGATGTAAGCAAGGCTTTGGGCAGGAGAAGAGAAGGTCTTTCTAGGTCAAAGCACATTTTTCACACTCAGCAAGAGAGCACATGCCATTCCAAGTGAAAGACTGACTGGTAGCTCCGAAGGCTGAGAAACCAGAGGGGTAATTCCCTTCATACTCTAAAAAACCCAAGTGCAACACAGTCCTTCAGCTGCCTTCCCCGCTTCTGGCCCCTCTCTGCAGTAGCAGATGGGAAACGCCTGTTATCCAAGCCCAAACATGTGTGATAAAATGAGGATTTAATTATTATTTCCCCACTGTTGACTTATGCTTTAGATATTCCAATGAAAGCAGGTCAAACTGATCGGGGGGGTGGGGTGATTTCAACAAACAAAAAAGTAATTTCTTAGGTTTTCAAAGTGGATTAACTTGAGGGGCGGTGCTAGGGAAAAAAAAAAAAAAAGAGAAAATTGTGAAAAGTTGCCTTGTAGAGAGCAATCTTCATTACAAGAAATGCCTTCTGTTGTCAAGACACCCTACAGTTCTGAAAGCCTTTGCTTTTATCTGGGATTTGAAGTCTAAGCAAAAAATAGTTATGGCTCAACTCATCTTTTTTCCTCCGAAAAGCAGAGCATTTACATCAATTTCAGTTTTCCTGGAATTAGTAAAAAATCTAAGGGATTATAATTGAATCTGACTGCCTTTCCGATAGAACAAAAATCCATGGGGAAGGTGGCATTTTTCCAATATGCTTTTTTAAAGCTTGTGGTTGTTTAGACTGTTAAATATGCTTTGATATAGCTGTGAGTAGTTTAGGAAAGCATTCTGCAAGGACACTGGCTGATTCTCCTCAGCCACTGCATCGATAACATACATTTGCCCCTGCTTACACAGTGTAAATATGTTTCAGTGAAAAAACAAGAAGTAAAAGGTGGACGAACTGATTTTAAGAAGAAACTCTAGATCTAGGAGCTCTGTCATCAGTTCTAACCATGCATTTGTATCAATGGGAGGTTTTAATTGTTTAACCACACTTTGCCATCTATAGCTCGAGATGCCACTAATCTATTTGAAATAATAGCAGAATAAGCTTTTAACCTGCTAATTTTATTACATCAAAGATCAAATTTACTTTCAGCCTCCTGTGCCAGAAGATCTTGGCTGTTTATTCTGGTTGGAGAATACAACAGTCAGTGCTATTTAAAAGGGACCATTTTTTTTCTCCAGCCAAAAGATAAATGTTTTAAAACATTTAAGCACTCTAATTTTTCTTCTTTAGAACACATGGCTCTATGCTGGCACTGCTGGGAGTTATTATTGTATTTAATGGCATACTATTATGCAGCCTCCAGCTGTCTGGGAACACGAGTAAGGAAAGCACAGCTAGATATTTTTACCATGTATGATGCACAGTCCACAACCTATAAGGTTGATCACAGGGCTGTGGATGGTATCCAGCAAAAATTGGGTTGTGGGCTTCCTCTTGTTTTGTTTATAAACGGTTATTTCAAAACTTCAGCTGCCAGGTCCTTGCGCTGTTTTTATCACACAAACCCAGCATGTTCTGTATTATTCTTCAGGCTGTAGTAAGGAAATAAAATGTAAATGAAGAATCCTTCTCAGTTTTGCTGCTTGCCATGGCTTGGCTTTATCTGCCCACACTAAACATGCACTGGGAAAAAACGCTGCTAGTGTTCTAGCAACTCGGATGTTAGCAGGTCATAGGAGCTTCCACTTCAATAGTGGTGCAGTAGGATGAATGAGAAGCTGCTGGTTTCAAAGAGAATGGATCCCTGAACACAAGGGAACCTCTCCCGGACATAGCTACACGAGAAACACCCCCAGACCTCATGGATTTGACCTGACTCTGAGAGCTTGCCAGCCCCAGCTGAGTCTCCTAGGATATTTTTACACTTCTGCATCCTAAGCATAGTTCACTTTCTTGCAACAAATTAAAAAAAAAAAAAAACAACCCTCTTGTTCTCCAACTTCAGTTTTCCTGCACCCATCTCGGAGATGAGAAACTTGGCGATCTACTTCTTCAGCTGTTGCCTTCTGTTAGTTTTCTCCATGCCACCCTAGCCAAAAACATCTCCACCTAACACTACCTTCTTAATAAGCGTTTTCACTGGCAAGAGGAAGCCTGTTGCTGCAGCTCCACTGACACTGGCAAAATTACACTTGGATACAATTAGTGTGAAATTAGAGTGGTTTCCAAGCGTCTTCTCCTTCAAAGACCGCTGTGAGACCAACACACCACATTTCCCCCCACTGGTCACTTACACCAAGCAGAAATGCTCACATAAGTAAGTTGCAGCAATTCAATTCAGAGTTCACCAGATGCAAAAAAGAATGGGCTGGGGGGGGGGGGAAATAAACAACCTACCCAAAAACAAGGGGAAAGGAAATCTTCCCTGAAGCTACGACTAGACTGTGGGATCCAAGAGTACTTCCCACTCTCAGATCCTAGTGTGCACCCTTGCTGAGTCCCGACTCCTTGTCTGGATGAGGTCTGGGCATGCCATCCCAAAAAGTCACAGGAGACTGAAAGTCTCCTGGGAAGGTGAAGAAAAGATCAAACTGAAATTACTGGTCTTGATGCAAGCTTTTACTTACTGCTTCTCTTAGAGATGCCTTGCTACATGATTAAGAAAGTTCCTCCAGCCCTTAAATTTGAGAACTTTTTCTTTTTTTTTTTCCCCCATCATTTTGGTCACATTTCACCAGCAGCCTCCCTGGTAAAATAATTTGCTCCTCAGCAGCCGGCAATGCTAGCTGTTCAGTGCAATCCCTCTTTAGAAGCCAAATCCTACTGAGAGAGAACAAATTACTAGTCTGGGCGTTACTCAAAGAGCCCGGAGTTGAGATTTTTTTTGCTCACCTCCTCTGTCTCAGCCTCAGCCAGTTTGCTACATCGATTGCCAACACCAGAGCCTGGTTCGGGTAGTGAAGACAGTATCCAGGGGTTGTCTACGAACCTGCCTCAAGTCAGTCTCCTCTTAAACGTTGAACGAGGATAGCACCTCTCACACACACGGATCTGTTCAGACAAAATTTACTGCTCAGTTCAAAAACAAAAGGAATGAACCACTGTATCATTACTTTTAATGAGGAAAATAGCCCAATCTTATCCAAAGACTCTGAACGTACTCCCTCTGCAGTTATCAGACTCAGGGTTACACCATCTGGACCAGCATGAGTCCTTATTACTTTGGGACACCGCCCCCCCCCAGGCGCTGATAGCTTCTGCTTACATATTTATGCTTTCCATGGGGGGAGACGAATCCTTCGGGAGGCCTGATCGTGTCAGACTGTGAATGGGGCGAGCAGCCCTGCCAGCCTGTCCCAGAGCCGCACTGAAGCGGATCAGCTCCGAACACCGTCGGCAGGCTCGGACATACTTTGGTGGGCAGCGTCGCTCAGCCTCAGGCAACCTTTCCTTCTGCTCACATTAAACTGTCTTCATCAACTGACGTGTTTTCTGTCCGTTCTGCCTATTTTCTGGATGGTCTGGAAGTCCCAGAGGTATCAGGGTATGGAAGAGCGGGAGGGACATCCAACAGCAAGTGGACAGAGAACAAACCGAGAGGATGCCCCGTCCCCAACTTCTCTCCTCTGCAAGGGAGAGCTTGCACGACTCCCGTCTGGGTGCCTGGAATACGTGCTGGAGTCAGCAGTGGAAAGGGTGGGATTCATCAGCTGCCGTGTAGGCAGCTGTCTGATGAGTCATCTCACCCCAAGAGGGACATCTAAAAACAAACCCAAACGGGGGCTGTGCTCTAGAAACTGCCTATTTCTAGCAGTGATGCTGAAGGAGCAGGGATGACTGGTTTCTGCTGTAGACGTCCAAAAGATAAACACTCGCCTTCAGGCAGACCAGTGCCACTACCAATTTCTCATTTGTAATCTCTGAAACTGTGATACTTCTTTATACCCTGTACCAAGATCCCTATAATTTCTTCCAAGATTCACAGGAGATCTGTCTACTTTAGGAGAAAACTGTACTTTTAAAAAGACACTGCCATCTCCAAAGGCAGTGAAAAAAGATAAGGCACAGGAGATTCACTACTACTAAGATTCAGCATTCCTCATTTTACCTGTCAGCTGCAGGGCTTTTGCTCCTTTGTTAACCTACAAGTAGTAAAGAAACAGTTCTCTACGCAGAGTGCGCCGGGAGCGCCCGTGTTATCCAGTGATCCTGCACCCAGCCACAGAGTTTCCCAGTGCGGAAGGAATCGGCCCAGCCGTGCCCAGTGTAATTATATGCTTTGCTTTCAGATCCACTGCGATATTTGCGTGTCACACAGGCAGTTTGCTACTTGGAGGCACCAAAGAAAAAATTCCACTTCTTTCTCGTAAAAAGATGCTGTTGACGGAGATTGCAATGCTTTTGCATAGGGACCAACGTATGCCAAAAATAGCTCACAGTGGCATCGTCGACATCTTCTGTTCTCATCTTCAGCAACCAGAAACACTCCAGTATGATTTTAGGGTGCAAAACCTGGTTAAGCCTTTCTCCTCAACAAATTCCGATTTCTTTTTTTCAGCTCTGTTGTGGTTTGGGCAGAGTGCGAGCATGTATTTGGAGCGGGGTGGGTTGTTGAAAAAATCGGCATGTGTCCGACTCATGAGAGATTCACCTTTGGCTCTGGCAGCAGGAAAGTGCTGATCATTTCAGAAAACTCCAAACCTAAAGGCTTTCTCAGAAATGCTATTTAAAGTGATCCTTTGAACAGGGGCTTATGTTTCAGTGTATTGTTTAATGATAAAATAAAGCAAGCTCAAGCAATTTTAACCGATTGTTTTTCTGTACGATGACAATTTGTGTTTCTAAAGATCCTTTCAACAAATAATCCCAACAGTATTAGCATAATCTTACAAATACGCTAGAAATTGCTAATCATTATTACAGCCATGTTACGACTGGAGATGCAGAAAAACTAAAGGAGCTGCTCCAGTGAAATGGGTTCTCAATAAGAAAACCCAGAACTATTGGCTCCCTTCCCTCCTCCTCTGATCTGCTACTCTATACTGCCGGAAAGCAACGTCATGAACTATCAAACAGTCTTGAAAGTAGATGAAAAAGAGAAGGTATTATTAAAATAAGGGCTGTTTTTTCTGCACAGTTTCTCCATCAGAGAATAACTGATGCCCATCGTTTATGAGAGAACATTGCATATATGTCCTCCTGTAGCAATACCCGGACTGAACTGTAGTAGCCCGGGCTAGAAGTGACATGTTTAAAGCTCAAAGCTGGGCAGTCCCCAGCCCATCCTCAATGGTACTCTGTGTCCCTTTCCCCAATTACGTATCCACACGAGGACTTACCAGCATGGCTGAGAGCCTGCCACGAGCACCCGCTGGTGGGAAATGCACATTCCAGATAACACCAGGGAGGTGCAAGTCCCTCCGCCTGCATGTGGGCACACGCACGCACGCGGTACACCTAGCCAGATGTGGGGAACAGAGAGATGGGGGGGGGAAGACTGCCAGACTTCATTCTGCTGGTTTTGTTTTCAGTGCCACAGCCAAACGAGTGCCTGCTGCAGCATGTCTTTACTTCTCTGTCAAAAACAAAGTTTATGGAAAGAAAAAGGCAAAACAACACCCCCCCACCNNNCCCCCCACCCCCGTTTCATTCAATAGCTCTTCAGTAGCAGAGAGCAGTTGGCCAACAAGGCTGTGTTTGCCTCCTGTATTTCTAAGCGGTATCTATCCCAGAAAACAAGCTCTTGCTAACTGCATTCACCCAAATGTTTTCAAAACGTTTTCTTTGAAGTTGAGGTGAGGCATTTTGAAAACTGCATTGATTCCAGCGAGAACACTTTTAAAAGAGAAACAACGTGACTTTTTTATTTCAGAAAATTCTCTGATTTTAAAGGAATTTTGTTTTGGGAGAGTTTTTTATATTATTCGTACACAATGTCATGACACCTCAGACAAGTTTCCTTTTATAATGGAAAAAAATAGCAAAAGAAACTCCCAAAACAGCCTATCTTTAATCTGTTTTGAAATGCCTGTGTTTCAAAACAAATGATCACTTATTTATATATAACTTTCTGAAGCAATTTGTTTTGCATGAAATCTTAAAACAATGTGTTTTCATTTTAAGTCTAACCAAAATGGATTTTCAAATATTAATGTATCTAAGAAGATAAAAATGCCTAATTTTGACCAGATCTTATTACCAGCTAGCTCCTCCAGGAAGCATAAACACAGTGAGTCTTCACCCCCACTGGCAAATAAAGGGCAGCATCTGCTCATACAAGTCCCAGCACAGTACATAATTAATATTGGCAATTCAGGCTCAGAAGCGGGAGAAACATTTTAAACTCTGGTGTCACAGATGAGACTCCAACAGAGATAAAAATTATGCTTTCACATACAAGAAAAAATATGCTCAGAAGTGAGTTAAGTGTGTAGTCCTTACTGCTCGCCACAAGCTGTGGCCTTCAGAGACCCTGATAATGTGCACAGCAACAGGACAGCACAGAACAAAAGTCCGATTCTGGGTAAACATTCTCTTTGCTCTTAGCTGTCTCAAAGAAAAACAGAGCAGATTCTTCTGTGTTTTTCAGCTATTTGTCCAAGATGGTCTTATCACTCACATTGCTCTAATCACTGGGATGTTTTCAGGCCAGTGTTTTGTGAAATAAATCCTATCCATTAAGTAAAATCAAAGAAAAAAAAATACACTAAAAAGTAAAATATAAACTAGCTCTCAGTCCCCAAATGACAACTGCTTCTTATTATCACTTATTTTTTCTTATAACTATTTCCACCATTTATTTATTCTATTACTTACAATGGTGTTTATTCTAGGCATGAGAGGGGGGTTGTGTTGTGTTGGTTTTTTTTAAAAGGTGTTTTAGATGCCACTGGAAAATTGTGACCTTGCATGGTAAAATACACTGGAACCGATTTCCCAGTGAGAATTTCTCATTTAAAACCCTAAATATGAAGGGTATTGCGGGGAGAATATTTCACCACCAGCTCACATGACTGCGCTTCTGGTAGGACTATCCTGTGATTTGCAGTATTGCTTCTCTAAAGACAGGGTGAAATAACAGGCTTACAGTTACTCTTTTCAAACTTGTATTATCCTGATGTTGGCACAGAACTAGAGGAGAATCTCAGATGTACAGTGTTGATTTTTGCCTGATTTTCTTTAAGTTGCTAGAATTTTCTAAGCACTGTTGAATTTCCCGGCTATAGAATAGGAAGTACAAGTACCCTGTATAATAAAAGAAATGATGGACCATGGTCTGTCCTCCAGGCAGACGGACAACTGAAGTCATTAGCTAGGCACAAACAACTGCGTCAAGCATGTGCATGGCATAGGCTGCCTTGGTTCCTCCTATAGCACCCTACAGAGACCTCTGGAGAGGGTTTTCCCATTTGGCCTGCCTCCCTTCAAACAGGATGAGCTGGCACTGGAAGTTGTCCTTCTCTCTTCACTGGCAACAAAGGGAGCCTTGAGAATCTACCTCCCCTAGATCCGCACATTTTAGGTGCCCAGACTGCAATCGGGCAAGCCATGCAACTCCTATCTCTGAAGCAAGTAAAGCAAAAAGTTCAGAGGCAGAACCGAAGCACCACATTTCTAACTCAGCTGGTAACCTGCTGGCTAGTCTTGAAAAAAACAAAACCAAACCATTTTTACTCACTGGTGCTTTGGGTAACCCACTGCAGATTCAAGAAGGAATACGTCACAGGCTTATTATGACACTTCTTTGACAGTTACTTGGTCTGTTGATGAAGTCTACAAGCAAAGCACCAGCAGCCACATGGAGAAGTCTGCTTAGAGAGGTATATCACTTGCCTAGCCAAAGCATCTGTTATCAGTCTTTGGACACTTAGACTAATCCATTACCTACAGTTTCAAATTAAAAAAAAAAAAACTATTAAAAAAAAGCAAAAGCTATATTCTCTATGTAGGACAGCATTAGAAACAAAGATGCACATTGTAGTTGGTATGTGTGAGTCACCAGGATGCAGACAGCATGGCCTTATGGATATTTTTATTCTTGTTTGAATCAACCCAGAGGTAGAGCTAAGAAGGAGTTTTTCTGTTCTTGGTTGTACGTGTTAACCTGGTACCACATACACCGGGTTGCAGCATGTGCTGACGAAGAGCCACTCCGAGCAAGGGGAAAAAAAAAAAAATACGGAAAAAAGTATTATCAAGGCTTTTAAAATAAAACTTCTAAAGCACCTTTAAATTGTAACATCTTGAGCAAAGAAAAGCCTGAATTATGTAAAAGCAGGCAGGGAGCCAACATCTGGCAATAATAAGATTGTTTTGTAAGCAAGCAGTTTTCTACACAGCACACAGCTCTTGGTCCACATTAGAGCAAAGAGCAAATCTGTGAAGATGTGCGTGGTCTCTGGCTGCCAGAAGGATACCCTAAGCTTTGAGTGAAAATTTTTGTGTCATTTGATCTCCTAAAACAGCCAGCTGAGATGAGTTATACTCCCCCTGCCAGGAACCTCGAAAGAATGGTTCAAACCATACGCTCATTTCTGCCGAATTGGAAACAAATGCCATAGCTGCCTTGCTGGACTTTGAAATCAAACTCTCCCCAGCTCTTCCCAGCATTCCTGGGAGGAAACAAAACTCCTTCCTGTGTCTACCACTTCTTTCTCTGCGGAGCGACCTCCTTCCCTCCGCTCCTCGCGCTCCTTCTCATCCTTTCTCTCCTCTCGCAACTGCAATCTCTCATTCCAGAAAGCCACATCACAGGGCTGCCCCATGTGTTAGTGATCTTCTCTTCGCTGCCATTAGACTTGCCATCGCCTGTAGAAATGGAGTTGCTTAATTAGGTCCAGAGAGCTGGAGAATGAGGCCATTCAGGGTGGCACCCGTCCCTGCGCTTCTTCCCACCTGTACCATCCACAGCACGGACGAGTAGATCGGGGTCTTCAGCCAGACCCTGCACAAAAGAAACTCTCTTTCAAAGCCAGCCCTGCAACCGAGGAGAAAAAAAAACCACCCCAACAAACAAACGAACCCACCACGCACGGACAAAACCCCAAGTTTTCCAGGCTGAGGACCCACGGGCTCCTACATCGTGCTCCAAGAAGAGCAGGCAGCTACTGACAGTGGCTGCCCAAGCCGCGAAGGGCGCTGACGGTCCGGCCGCTCATCGGCACCCCAGGGAAAAAGCTCCCGGAGGCCATCCGTCCTCTCGGGGCTCAGACCTGCCTCTGGGTATGGTTTAGGTTTTACTTCAGCCTGCACGAGAAGCGCAGTTGCTTCCTGTTAAGCCAACAACAGTTGAACTCCATCTCAGGTGTTTAACTCTCCAAGTATCTTTGCTGACAACAAAGCGTGCATGTGTGTAACTTCGCTTCAAACTGCGTGGCTGCCCCCCCCTTCCCCACCTTCCCCCCGGGGCGTCACAGCATTTGCGGATTTATCGTTTCAAAGATACTGCACTAAGTCTTACGCTCACCTGCTGAAAAATTGAATCACCGTATTAAAGACATCTCAATTTTTTTCTTTTTACTTGACTTCTAGTTTTCGTTTCGTAGAAAGATTACACCAGAGATCCAAACTAAGCTGCAAATCACCACCGCTGCGTATCAGCAGCAGTTTAGACCAGGTAGTGTAAAGCCACCAGCTATTTGCTGGCATCTCTTAGGCTTTCATATGTTTGCTCAGTAATATATATCAATCTGATACACAAACACAGAAGTGATGGATTTCCTCTAGAAAACAAAACACCTAAGCTTTTTCCAGGTACTATTTTAATAATCAATTTGTTCTTCACTGCTCTAAAGAAAAATCTGCGTAACTCAACTGAGACTCAACAAGAGTTGTTTGCAACATGTATTTCAGCCAATCCCTATGAATCAATGCCATCAGGTTCTCCTTGGAAATTTAGTGCAAAAAGGGAAGGGGAGGAAAGAAACGATCCCATTTGTAACCTGCTCATTCTTTTTATACGTGGAAGCAAGTGGTTTTTTTCTGAAATGACAAGATCTATCACAAGCCTTTACATTTCAAAGGCCATGCACGTTGGTGCACACAGACTAGAACTGTTGCTAAGGCTGGGTGAAAATTAGCAGGCTATGGGTACAAATGGGGTACCACAACCTTTGGAAGTCTCCTATACAAAATATGGGAAGATTTTCCTTCCCGACAGTGAAACTGAGTCCAGACGAACTATGTGAAAGCATGAAACACCCAAGCCTGGAGATGCGTTTATCCTTTTATCTTACGGTTTAATAGAAGTGTTCTATGGAGGTCTGAATCCCCCTCGCCAACATATGCCTGCAAAGCAGCGCACCCCAGCTCGCCCGCTGCCCGCCCGGGCGGCGAGAGCTCCGTGCGTGCTCCGGAGCAGCACCTGGCTCTTGGGAATGGTCTCCGGAGGATGCAACAGAAGAGGCCTTCCTCTCCCACTTCAAAACAAAGCTTCACCGGACAGAAAATTCCTGGAAGCTGCGTTCTTAAGTCCAAGGACAGATTTCTTCAGAGGAAGTTAAAGCGAGGGGAAGATCAAAGACCAGATAGGAAGGAGCAGGTTGTAGCAGTGGAAGGTTCAGTCATCAGGCAAATAAACAACAGGGAGCGTGACCCTGGAGGGGGCTGCAGGGGAGCTTGTTTTGCACGAAGAAAGGTGGCGGATTTCATTGGAAACCTGGGGAAAAAGGGTGTGCGGCAGTGACCTGCCCGGGCATCGGAGACACCGGCAACGGACGCTCAGGAGGTGACACGTAGGTTTATGGAAAGGAAGCACAGACCAAGATTTCTGGGGTCTCCTGGCTGGGGGTAACGGAGAGGCTAAGTGGCTGTCCTCGCATGAATAAATTAATTAAAAGAGAGGGAACAGGGTGTGAGTAAGCGGTCAGTTCTCACAACAGAGGGAGGTCACCAGCCCGGTTTTACTGGCACTGGTGCTGAGAAGTGACCCAGTATATGCGGACATTGTTAGAAAAAGGGATGAGGTGCGAGGCAGAGACTGCTGATGACATTAAGTTATGCAGAAGAATAGGAACACGAGCAGACTGAAGAATTACAAAAGCATCTGACGAGACTGAATGACTGGGCAAATACAGCAACTGAAATTCATTGTGTGTAACTGTAAAGCGATGCGTGCGGGGAAAGACAATCCTAGATCTGCATAGACAGCAGCGGTTTCTGAAATAACAGTTAGCATTCTGGAGCAAGACCTTGGTGTCACGATAAATGGTTCCATAAAAAGTGAAGTGACAGTGTCAGGAATAATCAGAAGAGAGAACAAAGAAAAATCCTTGTGGTGCTGTTGTATCAACCCTCGGTTCAAATTGCACGCAGTCCTCCTGGAGAGTAGGGGAATAGCATTTAAACTGCAAAGCCTTCAGAGGGGCAGAGAGGCCGATGAGAGGTGTGGAAGGGCTTCCCTGCGATGAACAAGTGAGGAGTTCTGAGCCCCTTCGCTCTGGAAGAGGGAGAACTTGGAGCACCTACAGCCAAAGCCTACGAAGTCACAAAGAGCACGGAGAGCGCGAAGGGAGATCAGGCGCCCACCCTCTCCGCAGCCACAAGCAACACGGGCGCTCAGACGAAGCTGGTAGAAACCAAGTTCAAAACAGACAGGAGATGGCTTTTCATGCAACCGTGGCAAGGCTGTCCTTGTCGAAAGACATCGCGAATGCAGGAAGTCTGTACAAACCGATGGGAAGAAGGTGCCAAGAAGATCCCTACAGAGCCACCGAACAGACAAACCACGACAGAATCAGTGGGTCCCCGAGCTGAAAACAGAGGCTGGGATGGGGCTGGGGGGGGGGGCCGGGAGAGAGGCAAGATACGGTCCCAGTGCGCGCTTGTCCCAGTGCGCGCTTGTCCCAGTGCGCGCTTGTCCCAGTGCGCCTACACAGCATCACCGGCAAGATGGGCTTAGGTCCAGTCTGGTACTGCCGTTCTTCACAGCGTTACGGCAATCTCTCAGAGCCAGGCAAACGGGTTTCCCCTCCGAAACTCATTATGTCTCAGCCAGAAAAAGAAAGAGAGGGCAGGAAGGGAGCGTGACCAGAGAAAGATGTCGATAGTCATCTTACCCATGCAGCATCACTCGCCACTTGAAGTAACCCGGCATTTTCCATTACAGATTCTAATATTAATCCAATTGGTTCTCCTCAGTGGCATTCCTGTACTTCCCGAGCTCATTTCATACACGTACCTACGGTGAAACGGCAGGAAAATGGAGTGCACCCAGAAAGTTAAACTCAGAGCAGTTTTTCAAACCAGTAGTTGACTTCATGAGTGAAATTAAGATGATCACAGAAGGAAAGTGTACATTCAGCTCACAGCAGAATAAAAGTGTCTTGGTTTTCATATTTTACATATTCCCCTAGGAATTATTCATGTACATTTTTCCATGATTAACTTGTAATAGCAAACACATTTTTAAAGAACAAAAAGTTTTGACAACATTCTGGAAAAAAAAGTGGGGAAGAGAAGGGGTAGAACACATTAGAAGAATAATTCCTGCATACTATTCACCTATATTAACCTTCCTAATAGCTTTAAAAAATAATTAAAAACAATTATTACTGACCACTGGAACATCTCCATTCAATTCAGAAAGGTGACTCAGGGTCTGCCAGTGCCTGACCCCAGGGGCCTGGCTGCCTGTGAACACAGCGCTTCATAGTTTTTGAGAGTCAAAGAGCTTATTTTAAAAGACAAGTTTATCACAAACAGAATTAAGGAGGGAAGAATATGTCAGACCAATGTTAGGAAGTAGCATAGGCCATGAAAGCATAAAACTTGCTTTTGGCATGGTGCTGAAACCAAAGATAGGGTCCTTTATGAAGTTATACGCTCACAAAAAAGATTCGAGTATTCCTTTAAAAGCATATTGTGATAAAAGGAATTTTTTAAAATGGGAAATCACTAATCTTATGGTTATAATTTTAAACACACCTTTAACATCTACAATTGTTCCTGCCTGACCATCACTTTTAATATCTCCAAAATGAACTCTCCACTGCGCAAAACCAATGCGTGTTATTTTAAAAGTACCAAAAGCATCTGACACACACCCCCAAAAAGCCCCACAGGAACAAAAAGCACCTTTAAAATAAACATTTATTTCAAGTTTTGTTAACACTCTCAAAGCTCAGCTAATATCAAAGGGAAAATAGATGCAAGAAACTGTAAAACTAATCACACACACTTTGATTTTAATATATTCAGATTTCTTATAGAAATAGCTCAAATTCCAAAATAGTGGGAAGTGTCATTGTACCCACAGCGTAACCCCTTCTACAAGTTTATCATTGGGAATTACGGATTTGCACAATTAGAGAAAAGTAGGAAGGAAAATCAAAAGAGGAAAAAAAACCTCTGCATTAAATGTACTTTTTGCAAAAACCAGTTTTCTCAGTCCATTCACGCTTCCTGTCAAAGTGGCAGATTTCGGAGATAATACACAAAATCAAGTCGTGTTCAATCAAGCTCAGTTACAAACCAAAGCTGAAGCTTGGTTGCAAGAATTCTGCCCACTGCTAAAACTACAAAAGTTGGCAGGGATGGCTTTTTTTTTAGACTATATATATACACACAGATATATACACACACATATACAGTCACAGACACACTTACTCATTTCTTTTTTCTTGTATAGAAGGCCCATATTCACAACAGATGGAGAAAGCATCTGATTTAACTGAAGAAAGAGCAACTACCTAGTGTTGTCAAATAAATACAAGGTTGTAAACTGCCTAAAAGAACAAACATCAGTTTCTTTCCCAAACTTTTCCAACCGTAAGAACTTCAGGGGTTATTTCCAACACAGACAAATTATTGTGCAGTCACTGACTGAAGCATCAATTCAAATTGACTGTGCCTCTTTAGGACGGATGTTTTTCCATATGCAGTCCCATACCACATTTACCTGACTAACAAAGAAAAGGAAAAAAGAAAGCATGCACACGAAAGAGAATGAAATTTTGCGTATTCAAAAGAGCTTTTCCTTTTTTGTGTCAAGCTTTTCCCCGTACCGGCACATTTCAGCTAAGACGTAGCCAACAGAGGAAAGACCATTACTGCACCCACTGCGATGAACAGATACTAGCACTGACTTCTAATGACACCGTAGGCTAGCCCGGTGACTTAAGGAAGACCACCACGCCTTTAAAAGTCCACTTGATAACAATTTTTCAAACAATTAATATGCTTTGCAATCCTGGGATAACCTTGCGAGACCAGGGAATAGAGCACTCTCACTGCCGCTGCTCCGATTCTGCAGCTGATGCGCGCACGGGGCCGGGGCCGGCGGCTATACCTTCATGTGCGGATTAGAAGGCAATAGGAAAGAAACCTCTCTTTTCCTTTAGTGATGTCCGGGGATGGGCAGATCTTTCTCTCCGGGTTGTCAGTGCAGATGAACAGTGGGAAACGAGCCGTACTCGGAGCCCTCAGCCTTTCCCAGTTCGGGCTCTATCCGTGTCCTGCCATAAGGACCCGCCGCAGCACGTACACAGCTGGCAGGCCTGTGCTGCACTGATTTCAGGTGCAACGCTTCTCCCTGCATCCTAGAAGCTTTCCAAACCCCAAATATGCCAGCCAGAATGTTTCGCTCTTGAGTCCTCAGCGGAACCGGCTATGAGGGGTGCCGGCGCCCAAGATTTCTATTCAGTAGGAAATCAAAAAATGTATCTTTGAGTTTTGGCTTGACAATGGAACAGGAGAATGAAATGTTGAAGCCCTCCAGGGAAGGGGAATCCCCCGAGAGTTTTCTGAAGCCCTCCAAGTTTTCTTGAGCTGCCAGAGGTGGGTTAAGGAGCCATGCTCCTTGGGAGACCCAAGGTCATCCACAGCAGACCCGGGAGAAGTAGGTATATGGGAGCAATTTCGTCATTAAAATGCTGAAGCTGCTCTTCCCTGGAAACTGAAGTTCTGGCTTCTCTGGAACTCTTTGGTTTCCTATCAACAGCCAGTTGGGCAGCCAGAAGCAACCCAGGAGCCCACCAGAACTTGACATATCCTGGTGGATCTGCTCATTTCAGTGAATACTCCATAAAGATAAAGCATGCCATAAAAAAAATAATCTGATAAGTTTTATCAAGTCAGAAACAATTGCCCCATTTGATCCTAGAAGAAAAAAAACCAACCAAACAAAAACAAATGAACATGTTTTTAGGAATAGGTTGTTATTAGTGGTTTTCCCGGGCTGCTGTGCCCTCTCATGGCTGCTCTCCCCACTGAGGCATTCCGATTTTCTCACTCCCTAAACATGTAGGCAAACCAGTCCCTGGAGCCCCTTTTCCTTTCAGGGCATGGGATTAAAACCACATCAAACCATTAAGCAAGCAATTCTTTTCAAGGCAGATCATTCCCAGTCCCTTCTTCTCTTGTAATTTTTTACAGACCTCTTCTGCTCCGAGGCCTGGGAATTCACCTCATCCTCGACGGAGGATTGGAGAAGGTGGGAGGGGAGCTGCTAAACTTCCTCCCCTTTTCTTCCTTCCAAGCAGCATCTCTCCCTTCTTCCCTTCTCCAGCTAGCTGCAGATCCTCATCTGGTTAAACTAGGTCTGCCTAAGGTATGCAATTCCCATAATAGTTCAGGACCGCTATAATATCCTTCCGCCAAAGCACACCACAAGAAGGTATGGGATAAAAAGCAATGAAATCCAGGGAAGAAACCATGAAAAACAGTCTAAGTAAATAAAGACTCATTTAAACTTAATGTTTGAAATTAGACAACCAGACCTGGACTAAAATCACGTCCCAATCAGCTTCAAATTTTGACAGAAAGAAGAAAAATCAGTGGGATCAGAATAGAAATCACCCAAATGAGACCAATGCAGTCGCACTGATAGAAGAATGAAATATAGTGATATATAGTAATATATAGAGTCTATAGGCAAATGAAAAAGCAGATGCCTCAGCCACAGGGTCCACCCGGATTAAAAGGTCTCTCCACCCGAGACATTTTAAGGCTGATTACAAAAGCCACAAGGGCAAACACTTGGGCAATAATCATGGGAGACTTTAGTTACTCCCATGCAAACCAGAAGAGTGGCACAGTGGGTTGCGAAGCAAAAAGCTAATTGACTTGTTTATTTTTTACATGGTATAAATGACTGCCTCATGGAGTAACCAGTGAGACCTGGCAGAAGGAGAAGCACTTCTTGACCCATTTCCAAGCACTCCACAGGACTCAGTTCAAAATTTACTGCAAAGGTCCTCCATGATTGCTAATGATGATAATCAAATTCAAGAACCTTCCAGGAATAAGGGGGAAGAAAAAAAAAAAACTATTTCAGTATTACTTAAGAAACTATATAAAGTGGGAGAGGTAGTTACAAGGAAAACAAGATAAGTTGCTAAAAGGGAAAAGCATCTGAAGTCAGCTAGGAGAATAAAAATATTTTACTATTGTTTCAGAGTAGATGTGTACCCCCTCTTAAAAAGTTTCAAACAGGACCCCAAAAAATCTAGCACTGTTAAATGTCAGGCTAAAGGAAGCTCTTACAAGAAAGACATTATTCAGAAGTGGAGGTCATGTCCAAAGGAAGCAAATAAAAAGGGTACAAAAGTTTGTATGTTAAATGCAAAACCGTAATAAATCAGAAAACATTTTGAAGAATAACTTACTACAGGCATCCCAATTAATCACAAAAGTCTTGCAAACACAAAAGCAGCAAGAGCTTTGTCATAGTTTGTGTGACTAATACATGACAGAGGTGTGAAAGGAGAGTTCAAGGCTGTATCAGAAAATCCAAATGGATTATCTGAGTTGGTGTTTAGAAGGGAAAAAGCTCAGGCAGGTTTCATGTGTGAAGCAAGTTTGAAGTCTCCAACAGAAGTGCCGCTGGCAGGGGATTAGAGTAGGTCAATAAAACAGTAGCAAACCTCCAAGACCAGATGCCACTCACTCAGCAGCCCTAGAGGAACTAACACACAAAATCCTAAGCATGTGATTCATCACTGCAACGGCTTCAAAGGGCTCCCAGCCCCCCAAAACAGAAGGCTGCAGAGATGACAAAACTTATTAAACAGGTCTCAGGAGCGAGGACATACAGGATGCTATAGACCATTAGTTAGGTTTCTACATCAGGCAGATTGGTTGGAATTTTAATAGTAGATATACCCATAAATACCTCAGAGAAGAAACAAGTATTTTAGAGGGCTGTCGTACCTCCTAGATGCACTGCAGTTCTTTGAAGACACCAATAAACATGTGACTAGGATGATTCATTTGATATATTTGAATTCACAAAAAGCCTTTAATAGATGGAGATGCATGAAGAAGCTAAGTTGCCATGGAAAAAGGAGAGATATTCTCTCAGGAGTTAATATGCAATTAGTAACTTTTTCTTTTTAAAAAGAAGAAAGAAAAGCTGAAACAAACAGCTGCTTTCAAAGAAGAAGGATCTGCTTTGTGATCTCTGCTTCTCAACCTATCCGTAACAGATCTAACAGCAGAGGCTGGAGAGTGAGCAAAGCTTATGAATAATATAAAGTTTCTCAGCATCACATAAATGAAAGTGTACTGCAGAGACTTACAGGGAGATCACTGCATGACTGAACAATAAGACGTCAGAAAGTAGTCCACACCATTAAAGTAACACGTCAGTAAGAATGACCTTAACTGTACAGGCAGAATGACAGGCTCTACGCTAATCATCGTTCAAAAAAATCTAGGGAAGAAACCGGGAATACGTAACAAAAGTAGAATTTTAAGGATATTAACTTATTAGAAGCTACCAAACTTCTAGGAAAAGAACAGAGAAATTAAGAGTTATAAAATATCACCATCAACATGTTTCTAGCAGTATAAACTTGTGGTGGATCTCTGGCTTGATGGACGCTGACCGAGCTGGTCACTGAAAGGAGATACATTTGAACAGAAAAGGTAGAGGAAAAAAACCCAAGAGGATAGGAGGACGTATGGAATAATTTCTCCATGAGGGGAAAAAAATGAAGCAAGCCAGGTCTCTTCAGCCTGGAAAAAGAGACAGTGGGTGACAGATATGAAGGAACTGCAATTTCTGAAGGGCACAAAGAATGTGAACAGAGAAACGTTGAACTCCGCATGACACCATCAAGCAACAGATTTAACACAAGCTGCTGAGGTCCCTGTTCAGACAGCAGACGACAGAACCGTGGAACTCTTTGCCATGCATTATTACAGGGACTAAAAGCAAAAGGGTCCCAAGAGCAATCAGACCAACAAGCAGAGAAGTCCACAAAAAGTGCTTAAACACACCAATAAAGGAGCCTCCAGCCCAAGAAGGACTTCAGCAACAGACTGCCAGAAGCTATGGAAATAAATACGGGGCAGCGCTGCTGGTTACCTCTCCTACCAGTACGTTCTTCCCTGGGCACCTGACACTGGCCGTCAGCAGGGCGAGGACACTAGTCTTCACCAAATCTTCCCACTGACCCAGTCTGACAGTATTTATGCCAAAAGAACCGGTTTTCTCTAACATCTGTGTGGCAGGGCTTTTCTGGCACTGATGGGTCCCTGCCTGCAACCCAGACCTGCTGCATCGCCGGTCAGCGCGGGGACACGGCGCGTTTTCAGCTCTCTGCGTGGCGATTCTGGCCAGGTACAAGCAACGTCCTTTTCCAAACAACCGCATGGAGGAAACGGGACCACACAAGGTATCCTTGGAGGAGCTACTGAAACGGGGGGAGTGGAAAGCCTGAGAGGAAATTAAAATAGGGTGTAATCAAACAGCAACCAAGCCCTTCCAAGCATATTTTTCACCCACTATCTTTCCAGTTCTCACATTTGGCTGACAGCTTTTCACACGGCTTAGGCCATGCTGAACAGGCACTGGGAAAACACCAAGCCTGACTTAGGCCCAATATGCGTATGAAATTACAGGTGCTCTTAAGAATTGTATACAGACTCTCCAAATATTACATACTTCCACTTTCAGGTAAGGCAGGAATATGATTGAACCAGTTTTCTTCAGTGTTTCTATAGCTTTTTTTTTTTTTGCTTTTTAATCTCAGCTGCTCCATTAATTGTCAGATAACTTGTTCTGCATCTCCTTTTTACAGCTTGACAAATGGAGTTTCCCAAAAGAGACCACAGTAGTAATGGTTTCTCATGGCAATGTATTGCATTGCATACACTATATTTAAAAAAAAAAAAAAAGTGGTACAAAAAAGTATTGGAGTATTACTATAGGAAGTGCCTTGACACTGGTTTAGTGATAAAGTGAATACCAATGTGGAAAATACTAGCCATATGTTATCACTTAAACATCTTCTCTTCAAGTTAAATTACGAACACAGGAAAGCCTCACAGTCAGTTACGGTAGATTTATATTTGCTGGCAACACAAATGATGTCAACTTTTCAACAAAATGTCCACCAGAGCAAAATAATGCAAAACCCAATTCATTTTAATCAGCAATAATTACTTTTGTTTTAGAAGAGGCAGAATTTCTACTGCTTGAGTTGCAGGGCACCTTGGCTTAGAAGGAAGGGCTTGCAGGTCACAGCATCTCTAATTGTGCCAACCCCAAAAGTTTGCAATAGAGGTTTCTACGGTCCCAATGTGAAACTTGATCTGTGTTTGTAACGACTTTCAGAGCCATTGGAAAGGCACAATCTAAATGCAAATTAATCTCATAGTACAATTTGGACTGTTCCAGAGTCTTATCTATGTAAACAACTGGATTTTTTAATAGGGTTTTGAAGTTGCTTGTGAAGATAAAAGTCTCTGAATATGAACAGACCCCACCACAGATAAATTTTACTAAGGGAAAATTTGCAGCCGCCTTTTTGGAAACGTTCCTAAGGGAGTACGTCATGCTCTAGGAAATCCATTTTGGATAATGCTATGAAGTTGCTCACCTTAATTCCTATGCCAAATTATTCTCTATTGAATAACAGTTTATGGTATACTCCAGCATCTGCCAGGAACTGCTGAATGAAAGCCACAGGTCTGCCTGTTGTTGGGCAGAAACTACAATGTTGTCTGATGCATTTATTCAGTGTATGAATGAATTCCCAGTAAGTTTTTCCAGTAACTACTTGGACACTGGTTTTTTTGTGTCGTCTGCAAGGACTATACCTGGGGACAGGCATACCTTCTGTCCAGGCAACAAATGTGGGAGCAAGATTAAATGCTTGATCAGAAGGTTTTTTCCAGAACTGGGAAGGGCCCATGTACTGGGAGACATCTAGAGAGCCATTATCTTACCAATAGCCTCTGGCAGCTCAACCCATGGCTGGACACACCAGGTGAGCTACCCTCAGCTTTCCCGTAGAGCATTGTGAGTAAAGCAGCAGAAGATTGGCCCAGAAAGCGATAAGCTCAAGGTCATTCTCAGAACTGTACAGAATGGAGCATGTTCACCATGGATGCTGTAGATATAACCCAAGAGCAGCATCGCACTGCTCTCACTTAAACTAAGCAGTACTCCACCTTGTTATGGAGCAAGATTCCTGCTCTGTAAAAATCCAGTACTGACAAGCAAGAAAATGTCGAGAGAAATATCAAAACAACGAAAAATTTTCAGATGCATATCTGCCAGAAAAACGTCATGCAAATCTCAAATTATTCAGTTCAGGCCTGCCGTAAGAGACCACAAAAATTCAAATTACACCAAAAGTAGAATGTCTAAGAAATTTATCTTACTTTTCAGATTATTCATTGCCCTCTTAATATTAGCCAAAGTCAGCTGTTGCTTCTACATTTGCTCAGCTCCATAGATCACATACACTCCAAGCTGCATAAACAGAAGTAGACTGAACAGTTAGAAGTAACTTTGCTTAGGGTATTTTAAAGAAAAAAGCAAAACATGCCCTACTGCAAGAGGCAAGGCATTCATGCTGGCACTGGAATCTGAAAGCGTTAACTTTTTAGTCCTGAATAAAGCCGGTATAGATTAAGTCACCCTGGGAATGCGTTATCATTGCTTTCAAGAAAGACACTTATTTTTAAGCAAAAGCTGGGGATGATGCGATCATATGATGTGGGCTTCACAGCCATTACCGACATATGAATACAGCTTTGATTAAAGAAGAAATCAAACACGTCACAGAGATTTCAAACAGTTCGTTCCATGTCCCTCGGGACAGGTCCCCCTCCCCGGCGCCACGGCACCATCCCGGACCTGCCTGGACTCATCGACGCGCCTCTCGCCCCACGCTTGCCACGGCATCCGAAGAGGACATCTCCACGCTTCGTTTCCTGAGCCGTTTTCTCCCAAGTGTACTGCACACGATACAGGCCTGACCAGAGGAAAATAAAGAAGAAGAATAATCCTAAACCAGTAAGGCCACTGTGTGCGCCTCCACTGGCGTTAAGGGGCTGTGTCGCTCAAGAGGATGACGCGGGCTGGCGCGTGGCCCCAAGGCTGCCATTACAGACCCTTCCAGAGCAAAAAGCTATGGCCAGCTCCCTCCCTCCTCCCTCCACCTCGGGAGCTGGGAATCTGGACCATTTCCAGTTGTTTATGCATCATACTTGGCCGGTTTTAGTTGCAGGCAAAGGCAACGTGCCTGCTCAACAGGTAAAAATACCCCTACAACCCCCCCCCAAAAACCCGCTATAACGTGCAATTTCTGCCCTTGGAGGTGTCCGGGACCATATTCCTGAGTCACCTGGAATGATCCCAGAGCTGACCTGGCTTCAAGCTGGAGTTGAGAGCAGCCTGAATTATCATATGACCTTAGGGTTAACTGCAGACAGTTTCTATCATTAGTTCTACTGACTTCTATAAAAAGAAAACTAAGAGGAGCCTTATAAAAACTCCCATCGGGTTACCTTGAGGTTTGCCCTGTTAATGGAGGGGATTTTGCGGAGCGGGGCTGGCAATTCAGCATTGTTCACCTCCTTTTGAAGTGAGCCACTGCAGGTCAATACCTGAAATTTGAAGTAATTGTGGAGCGTTATCCAGGCTTCTTCAGGGGAATGTTACCCGGATCAGTTAAAGGCTACATTAAGTTTCCAGTTTCCTAACAAAATATGGGAAGAGATGCCCTGAGGCCAGCGTAGGTTTTTTTGGAAGGATTTCATTGAAGCCAGGATTTCAGTTGTCTTCTGAAGTGCTGCATGATCATCTTGGAGTCTTTAGTTCCTTCTTCCTCTTCCCCACCCCCCAGCAGAGAAAAATTAGTGAAGAAGAGTTTCTGGTTTACATACCAAGCTTCTCATAAGCTTCCCATTATGTTTTCAGCTCAGACCTCAGAATTCAAAACTCATTCTTTGGGGATGAAACTGGATAGATACAAAGCCCGCAGTCCCTTGGAATACTTTCAGCACAAAGCTGGTGAGAACCCCAGTTATCCCATACCCGCATGTATGCTCCCCCTCTTGATACTTATGGGTCTGAATCAAAACTCACACTCAAAACATTAGGAAGGGTTGAAATCCATTTTGCTATTTGTGTGATCTCTATTAACGAGCACCCAATTTTGCAATCCTTGTTCACAGAAAGATCAGAATGGCTGAGATTACTGGAACTGAAACAAAAATAAGAATCATACAGAAAAAAAATGTGTGGCATAGTTAGCAAGCCATGTACTTTTGCGAATTCCCATCAAACACAACTGTAAAGCCTTCCAACAGAATTGAGAGGAATATAGCTACAGCTAACAAAAATAAGTAGTTATGCCTATTTTACAGTAGATGCTGCATGACATGATGAACTTAAAATTCGTTAAAATAACTTTTTTTAAAAAAACAAACAAACATGATAAATCACACTTCTAAACAACCAGAAAGAGTAAATTCAAAGAGTATGTTAGACATGACACTCAGCTTTTTGGGGTATAAGCCACTGCTGCTTCTTACAGACTTAGAGCTTCTACCTACATAAGACTGATTGATCATTTGCTGTTGACTACACTGTCGCATGTAAGTTTTCTTTCGGGAAAAGAGACGCCTCAGCACCACTAGTGGTCCACAGCGCAGGGCTACCGAGCCAGGTGAACACAATGGGTGAAGGATGCTAATGACAGTTTCCCAGCGTTCTGACACCTGCATTGGCATCACTGAAGACGACATCTGAAAAAACAGAGCGAGGCCTCAATATGGAAGGGCTTTGCTGTGCATGGAAGCACACCAGAACAACACACCGCCAACCATTTCCTCAACACAGCTTTATCAAAACCAGGTGTAGTTCCCAGACTCATATACGGTCAAGTTTCCCTCCAGTGGGGATCAGGTAGGAGGATGGTGACCTGGGAAGGGTCTAGGTTTTGGCTGAAGCAAAATAAGGACTCCGGCTGGGTGTGCACCTGCACTCCAACGTCTTACCACTTCAGCGAACAAAAGAAGAGACAGAAATAAGACCTGATGGTATTTTAAGCAAGCGGATCAGTCGGACATTCTCTCCTGTAGTTGTAGGCTGACCACAACCATTTAAGAGGTTTTCTAGCTGTTTCAGGCTGCCTAACCTCTTTGTAGCATTTGTGATTTCTACCCATTCAAAGGAAAACAACAACAAAAAAACCCCACACAGAAATGTGTCTTGCTGAGGTGAATCTCAAGGAACACATCACAAAAGGAAATTCATCACTTCTAATAGTTCATGGGTTTGTAGTGAATATGTTGGCATTTTGCCATTATCTCCAGTTGTATTACTTCTAGCTGTCCACCACCAAAGCTAGGATGTTGCAAACTAGAAGGAAA
>JANZLQ010000050.1:2087823-2118317 GCA_026212715.1 Elanus axillaris | reverse complement strand
GGGGGGGGAAACCTTTCTGGTGACTTAAATGCCCCCAAATATCCTTAGGTTTCAAAACCCAATTCCCAATTTAAAATTATCCTCTAAAGGTCTCTGAAGCTTGAATCTTTTTGTTCTTCATGGATTTCATCTAAGCTTTTAGTGACTTTTTATCACCCTTTCCCAAAATCTCTCAGGACCCAATAAAACACGTAGCATTTTCAAAGCGCTCGCATGTCACTGGAGCAAACCCCAAAGTTCTTACTGCTCTTCCTTGTCCAAAACACGCCGTCTTAAAAAGGAGCTTTGTTCAAAGAGGGACCAAAGAGGGACCCACGAATTCGGCTGACCAAGCAGCCGCTCTGCTCTGCGTGGACAGACAGCACAGCTATCAACTTTCCAAATCCCTGGTCTGAGATACGTAGCTCCCAGGCTACATCTCTCAACACTTGAGCCAGTTTTCCTAGAAGAGATGAGAGCCTGTGAGATAACATCACTTGAAAAATGCCTAAAATTATTCCTCCACCCAGAGGATTTATTTGAACTGATAATGGTATGTTTTCTTTCTACACTGTTGCAGTAATACGCTTCTGCAGTGCGGTACTCTCAGCTTTAGAGTGTTCCTGGAGCAACAGCAGTCCAGCTTCAGATCTGTAACTGTTTATCCTTACTGGCATGCCATGCAGTCAATTCATCTCCATTATCACACGCATCTTGACTTGGGTTTCCCTGACAAATCAAACACGTTCTCTTCTCAGGCAGAAGGAGGATTCCTTAACGTTTCTCTTGCTCAGAGCTCAGCTTGTAACATTACCATGTCTTGAGTGTGCCATAAACGTGGGATCTCTCCCAAACCATGGAGCAGAGCCGAGACGAGATCAGACCCACAGCAGCAGCCAATTCCTCATGCTCCAATTATCAGCTACTCAACATTCTCACTCTGGTAAATCTCTAACTCAAGAGCTTATGAAATGAAAAGTTGGTTACAGCACAGACGTTAATGAGCTCTCTTTTAAAGAATACATTTGCAAGCATCATAAGGAAGCTTAATTAACAACATCCTTCTCTAGTCTTTTTTTTTTTTCCAAATCATCCCCCTAATTTAAATTTTATGTTAAAGAATATCTTCACTTTTGTGATTCTATTAGCAAATTAGGGAAAGATGCCTGATTGCATGGTAATTAGGGAGACAGTGACATTTTAATGTATGTTGTAATACGGTACTGTTGTATGTCATTTGTAAAGTTCTGCAAGATTTTCCATTGACAGAAAACCCGTTTTAAAAAAAGAATGTAAGCAAAGATTTTAATCAAAGCTAAGTGATAGTAGAATTCTGTTGCATGACCCTCTCTGTTCATGCTTTCAGCAGATGAAAGCACTCAGTGGAAAAGTGTAAAGTGACATCTGAGCCATACATTTTTTTTGTCCATGTATCAGTGAAGCAGACATAGCATGTTTCTAACCGATGGACATAATAAACACATTTGTGACACGTCATGAAAAATCATAACATTAGAAAACCTGTGTATTGGCAATTATACCTGCCTTTTCTAAGTTACGACTGATTTGTTAGTAAGCTCCACCTCTGCTCTCTACATCGCTGGAGGACAGAAATCAGGAGTGGGGGCTGAGGCGAGGGAAATGGAAATTAAGCCTCTATGCCTAATGGAGATACTTCTCCAGAAGGCGGTATTAACAAGACGGGTTTATTTTAGACATTTTGCATCAACTTCTTGGGCAATCTCATTTTCCACCAAGGACAGGAGGAGCCACAGATTACCCTTCCCAGGCTGAAGCTACGTCTTCTGTAAATATCCATCAAGGTACTTACACAGATGATAGCCCCACAGAGCCGAGTCTGGCACCAACATTTCTGTTGCACCTAGCAGTACAATACATCAACATTTTCCAACTACATAAGAGAAGACAGTCTTATTTTAATATCATACAAATCCAGGGAGTGTCTTGGCAAAGCGTCACACAAATCTTGGCAGTGTCTTCAGTGCAAGGAGAAAAGTACCTATATCAGACAGTGACAATGTAACTTTGGTTACTTCCCATACGAGGGTGAAACCTCAAAGTAAACCATAAAAGAGCACAGGTATAGTTAAGCTACTATACCTGTGAGGCATTATTAACAAAACTTTAAAGACAATTTATGCAATTTTACAATTTTACTGCAATTTCCTTCTTAACCAACACTCATTTCCAAACCTTTTGAAATATATTATGTTCAATTAAATTCTTTACCATCTTGCTCCTTAAAGTTAACTAGGACTGAATTTTCAGTGTTATGCCTGGCCCTACATTTAATTACCCACACTTAGAATATTAGACACCATGCTGATTTCTTCTAGAGGAAATGACCTAGGATCATTGGAAGCATATGAAGTTCATTTTAAGATGAAGCAGTAACTTATATTAGAGGATGTAAAAGGTCTTAACCTCCAGTCCCTCAACACACTGCAGCAAAAAGCTTCTTTTTTTTTTTTTTAATTAAAAAAAAGCCACAAAAACACCCCACAAAACCATCTGCAATGCATTTTTCCCCCGAAGTCACTCAGCAGTCTTTAAAAGAAAAGCCTCCCTGGCTAAATGGCTGTGCATGAGCACACATGCAAGCAGCATCACCCAGCTTGGCTGGCTGTTTGGGGCATTAGGTTTTCCTTGGGTTACAGTCATTCAGCATGCTCCTGAAGCACAATCCTCATTTTTGTTAATCTTTCATTTAAAAAAATGAAAAAATAAAGTGATCAGTCTCACACACACAAGTTTTCCCTAGTGTGAAGCCCTTCCAGAGCTTCATCTCTCTTGAAATTCACTGCTCAAAACGCCTGATGGTTTACTGAAGCACAGCTAGAGATTTGGCTGGCAGTTGCTAGTTCACAAAAATACGGTACTTGCCTCTTAAAAAAAAAAAAAGAAAGGAATGGGTGCAGCTATCCTAGTCATTATTTAGCACTTGTCAGAGACTGCTTTGTTTGATTTCAGGAAAATAGCACAAGTTGGTTACTCAGAATAGGAATTTTAGAAGTGCTTCAGGAAATGAATGTCCAACTCGCATATCAATCTTGTCCAGTCATCATCATCTAACTAAAAGCTGAGTTAATTAGGCTTTCCATTAAGTGCACTCTTTCTGGAATTTACACAACATTAACTCAGTAAGCTTGCAAGGGCTGATCCTGACAGTGCTATAACCTTTCCTAAAATAACAAAATTAACTTTAAAGGCAGGCAACTGCATTTTGCTTTTGAATGATCAGGCCAGGATGTTATAGCATGGGTGATTACTGTAGGCAGATTAGTCAGCCTAAACCAGAGGGAGTAAAACTCTACCTTGCAAACAAAGTTGGCCTCCACCGACAACGCCTGCCGCCAGCTCTGCAACCAGGAAAACTGAAACAAGTTAGCATTGGAATTGCTGTAAAAAGACTCCAACAATACCAGATCTCAAACAACATAGAGAGACTAACACTTGCACCTTAATTTGGCCTCGCAAACATCTAACTAGACAGCACAGGAACAAGTTATCACGGGGTTACAGTGAGAGATTTCTCATTAAGATTACCACGGGGAAAAAAATCTAGTTTGATTTGGACAGTTGCAAAATTTCCATTATTTCCCAATTTTACTTGGTCAGAAAAACAAAAATACAGGGACCTACAACTATATCAGACACTGACTACTGAAGACTTGCGGTTTGTCAACATCAAGGTCTTTCCCCCGTCTCAATATCCAGAATTCCTGGGCACATATCCCCTTTCTCCCTAATCTGGCTTCCCTGCCTCAGACCTCTGTACCTCCATTACTCTAATCTTTTTACCACAGCCCCACATTCCCAACCCAAGGCTGGCAATTGCTAGTTCATAGAAATAGGGTGCCTGCCTCTTAAAAGATAAAGATTAAAATTGCCAGTTGATCCTCTCTGCCCACAATATCCCAGCCTGGCAGCAATATTCCCATTGCAAAGCAAATTTCCTCCTGAACACAAAGACTGTGTCTGGAGCTGCAAAAAGGAGATTTTTAGCCATGGTGGTTTTTTTTTTTTTTTTTTTTTTTTTTTGGCTGCTCAGCATATGGAAGGAGATGGCCAAATGCCGGGTCTACCTCTACCTCTCGAGGGCTTCATCGGCTTCTGCTGGGCCCCTTCGTACATGGACCCAGGGACCACAGCTGCTCGCGGCGGCTCCTTGCCGCGCAGGTATGCGACCGCATGCCAAGAATGGGCCAACGTAAAGCTGAACGGGCCAAACACGTTACCTTACTCATAAAATGTGATGGGCCAAAAAGATTTAAGAGTAACTTGCAATTCAGTTATAGGCTAGCCATAAAACCGTATATCTCAGGATGGCCGTTTCCACGCCTGACAGATGTGCAAAACAAGGTTGTTTAAATTTGAAGGAGTCCATGCTCAGTCTCTATGCATTTGTCCTGCGTTCAAAGTTTTGAAGAGCCCAGCAGGTACCACCGATGACTTCTTTGAATGCTTTCTTGTAATTTCTAAGCAAACTATTTTCACATTATTTCTACAAAAAGCTGCCTGTCATCTCCAAACACAGTTCAGGCTATTCTCCAAACTTTTCCAGCCTGCTGCAAGTGCCAGCCTTTACCAAGTTTCTCACAGTCTTGGCTGAGAAAGATTATACAAAGAAGCAAAAATTATTTCAAATTTCAAAAGACAATTTATGTCCAGTCTGTGGTTTGGGCAAAGTTTCAGGTCAGCTCTTTATTTTACCTCCGCTGGTTCCCACATTGCAGTTTACGATGGAAACCTGAACCAAGGAATGCTCTCGGAATGGCTACAGCCGGTCTGGACACACAACGCTAAAAACCAGGCTCAGAGATTTGTTTGTTCAAGAGAACCGACCAAGCACCTTTACCATGTGTTAAATACAGGTTATTTGAAAGGCATTTGAAAGCTAAATTGGGCTTAGTATTACCTTTTATGTTTTATGGGTTGTGGAAATTTTCCCTGCTTAATTATCAAAGCATTTTATGGCCTTCTACAATCCCCAGGAAAAAAAAAAAAAAAAAAAAGAGAGAGAAGAGAAAGGTGGGGGAGGCAGCCTGATCTGTCAAGGCATCCGGATGAAAGCCTGACCTCCAGAGCTCCCGGGGAACGGCAGAGTTTGTTAGCCTCCCAAAGCAAGAGAGCGACTGCCCTTTCGAGGAGGGCTGGAGGCTTTGAAATTGGAAGCCAAGAGGCAACAGCTGTGGTCATTTGCGTGGCGCTGGCATGTCAGGCCCAAGACGATGCACCAAGCACGGCCCCTCGGAGCTCGGGGCGGGTGGTGGGGGCTTGGTGCGAGCCCCAGCCCCTCCGAGGGCAGCTCCTCCGCTGGGTGATGGTCACGGAGGGCAGGAGAGCAAGCAGGGTGGCTGCAGATCACCGCGGCGTCCATCCACCCGGCACAGACCAAGGAAACCGAGCAGCCTGGCTTTTTTTTTTTTTAGTCAGCCCAACTGAACTGCTAGGCACTGAAGAGGAGAAAGCAATTTACAGCCCCCTTTTTTTTTTTCTTAAATAATCACGGCAAACAATTCCAAAAGGCATCGCTCCTCCACAGCCCCTGTGAGCTGGGCTGAGGCTGCAGAGGGTCTGCAGAGCCTCTAGACCCACCAGTGACCAACGTCATGGCAGCGCAGACGCGAACCAGGCTCTACTAGAGCATCGGGGCAACCGGCTTCCTTTTTTGCACCTTTCTTCACCCATTCCCTGCCTCTCCTGACTACTGCAATGGCAAAGGAAGGCCCCTTCCTCTCGTGTCTGCACCAAGTCCAGCACCATAAGGCTACTAAGCTCTCTCCACTTACTAATACCACAGAATCAAATAATCAGAGAATAAATTATTCTAAAACTAGTGCAGTTCCCTCCTCCCCCAGTGCACTCCATTGGGATTTTGGTACCTAAGCTTCTTGGAAATCCTGCTAGGAGTTTAACTGGATGTTGTACAATTAAAGCGCCTCAAAGACAATATGACCTTACTAGGCTGTCCTTTGAAGATTGTGGTATTCAATAGGGGGACTATGAAAGATTTTACAGTGAGCCATAAAACAATTTCCAAGTTACAGTAATAAGGGAGCGTCACATTTATTCAGACTTCTTCCTTTTTCTATCAGATGAAGTTAAAAACCGAGCACCATAAATAACCTAGGGACACCTGCCAGCATCTGAGGCTGGCCCAGATTTTCAAAGGCTATCGCAAGCTATTCAACAAGCTTCCTAATGGTGTTAGACAACCGCCAACTCAACGGTTTGAAAAGCACAAATTTGCCTAAGCACACTTATTTCTTCCACAACAGGCCTGAGCAAACAGCAACTCCAACACGTGCATACAGTGGTGTCCTTTCATCTATGACAGCAACGCAGCAAGTGTAATGCAGCCAGTTCAGCCTCCAATGTACACAGCATAAGAATTTTGCATACGAGGTGTAAGATTTTACGCATGTTAGAATGCGGCCACAGAAAAGTGCAATTTTAGATGCTAGGTAGGTACCAGATGCAGTTGTACATCATCAAGAAAAAAAAAAATCAAGGGCTTAATCAATACCCCCTGTACTCACGTTTCCCCATGTATGCCTGGCTTGTATCAGTGATCTGTGTTTTAAGCCACCGTTAGATAGTTCAAACCAAATGTGGCATATACGCTGCATCCTCTCCTACTCTGGTCCAGTACTCCAGGCCAAGAAATCAAAGCAGCAGCAAGACGTTTACACTTTGGCTTCACAACAAAGATAGCCCATCCCTCTGTGAGAGCCAAATAAGTAAAAGAAGGGATTGTCAGGGTGGTGAGACTCACGGAGAATAGAGCAGAGGAAGAAAAGCTAGACAGGAAAGCAATGGTAAAGATTAATCTGAAGATGAGGAAGGGTGCTTCTAATAAATTATGACAACCAGGCAGAATTTGGAGGAAGATATCTTTAAAACACACTCTTAATTTTCACAGGTTAGTTATACTCTCGGAAGACTCTATACCACTCCTGAGAAGGGCTATCTCATTCTACCTCTGCCTAGCTCCAGGCTTTTCCCATCACTTTCCTCCCACCTGCCTTCAGCCAGGAATGAGGGACACCTAACAGGGCAAGGAAATAACAGGATGGTAGGAAAGGAAGGGGGGAGTAAAATCTTTCAGGATCTTTACTCCAGCCAGGCAGCCCTCAGTTTAACACACAGCCCAGCTGAACTGAGGGAGACTTTTTATAAGTCAGCGATAAAGGATTAGACCCTGTATCCAGCATCACGTCAGCAGGACAGAAATCATCCCCTCAAGACCGAGACGTGACAGCGAAAGACCTTACACTCAAACCGCCTTGTGAACACCTCACCTAGATTTAGGCAGCTCTAAGTCGGGTAACATTTAACCTGAAAATACCAATGAAAGACGCAGCCCACTGATTACAGGTGCTTCACCCAGGTGCAGCAGCTCTTTCTTCCTGCTGACAACCTTCAGAGCCAGGGTCTGGCCCTGGCAAAAGAAGTCAGCCTCTACTGTACGTCTTCCAGTGATGTGCTCGAGTAAGTTCAACTTACCAGCTTGCCCCCTTCTCAGAAAAAACAGCAGTTACACCTATTAAAAAGCAGGCTCAGAAAGCTTCCTGAGGAAAAGCAAAACCTTGGCAGCTAAAAGTAAATAAAAATAAGTCTGGGGAAATGAGAAATGATGACAGAACAGAAGAATGAGATAAATTTGGGTTTCTGAAGGTCAAGAAAGGAATAGACATGCCAGTTACGGAGGCTACTGCAAAAAGCAGACCCTTGGGAGCTGGAGACTGTGGGTCTAGACAGGGGAACTCAACCCGCAGCCCAGGCCTAGTTAAGTAGATATTAAGGTGGCAAAGTCCCAAATCAGAACTTCTAGCTAATAACACAGAGCCACACACCAGCTTCAGGTCAAACAAGCAAGCATATTTGCTAAATAGCAGCAAAAATGTACTGGAATAAATTAAAAGACAAACTACCTCCAAGTTTGGCTACATCTATGTAGAAAAAAAAAACAGACGTGAATCATTTTTCTTCTGCTCTCAAAAGTTTTGCAGTCTTTTGATTTACCTGCTGTGGAAGGAAAAGGGTCTTTTAAATTTAAAGTTAATAACTCTCTCACATTTAATATGCTAAGTCTGCTTGCACTGAAGTTTATGGTGAATCTTATCTTTACAATCTTGGCAAAAGGTGTCTTAAGTTTTGGAGATACACTGCTTCTAGTAATTCCGTACGTTGCTGGTTCATTTAATGCACAGTTCAAATAGCTGAATTATTGGTATCCGGAACAAACCATTACACTGTCCTCTTGCTTCAGTATTTGTATTAGTTATTGATAATTTTGTGTACCATGGAAAAAAATGTTTGGTTTTGACTTCTACCTTTTTTTTTTTTAAGCAGAGATGCTTTTAGCTGTGTAGAGCCAGCTCCTGTTCTGTAAGAAATTATAGGCATCACCTGCTGATGCTCCTGTCTGGGAAAACATAACCAGTAAGGCCACTGCTACGCAACTCATCAGACCAGGGTGCTGCAGTGCACTTCCACAGCACACAGCCTCCACCTCGGGGCAAGGATGAGGGTCCGCTCGCCGCCTCACACAGCCCGCCCTCGTCCCCCGCCTCCGAGGCTCCAGTTTGGTAGTTTTATGGAGGGAAGCTAAGTGCTGAAGAAATCAGGATTACTTTAACGCAGAAGTTAGGACTCTCCAGCACGTGGTGTTATGAATATGAATGTATCTTTTCTGTGATTCAGTCCCTAGAAAGCAAGGGAGCTCACTACTGCTGTCCAGCTAAGGGCAGATATAACTTTCTCCCCCCCCCCCATCTTTAAAATCTCATTCAGATTCATATTATAGCTGTAAAAGTCCTCATAGCCCGGCTGAAACTCTGCAACCACCTCCACGTCTCTGACTACAGACAGCCAATTACATGCAGTGCATTTTAATTCACGAGGTGTGTGCACCAATTAGTTTTTTTTTAATTTGCCCCCATACGGTTCGCATCGTTTTCAGCCCCGGCACAGCTCTCCAACTGATGAGGAGGAAGCGCGGGACGATGAAGAGCCAGCGACGACAGCCAGCCAGGCAGGCGACGTCACAGCAAGAACAACACACCTTGTACTGCGAGCCACATCGAGGAGGGGAAATAAGGCGTGCTGACTGCAGCGGTACCGTTCCCTTAGTCCGGCTGAAGACCTGGGTCACCTGCTCCTCTGTAAGGGTTCCAGGTTCGAGGTTCAAGCGTGAGCTACAGTAGAGACCAGAGATACAGCAGAAGGGTGATGGGAAGGGAAGGAGCACCCATGCAGGGGCTCTACAGCAGCAGGTACGGTATCGCACATTTCAGCTGAAGAGCAGCAACCCCCTACAGGTACAGAACGTAAGTAGGCATAGACATAGCAATGCTTACTTTGAGCTCCCATGTATCTACCGAAAAAAATATATGCATAAACAGCACCAGTGGAAAGCCATAAGACTGTCACCTAGATAAGTTGCATAAATCTAGTATTTCAGATCTCTGAAAATAGACTTTTGCTGTTTGATTCAACCATAAATCAGGATCCCTGTTAATCTGGTTTTAGAGTGGCCTTCCTGTGCAGGTTTGACAGTCTCAAAGGAATATACTGTTCACTGATTTATATACTAGTCTTGCTGAAAAGTTGATTTACCATTGCTTTCTGCAAACAGTGAAGTGCAGCTAGCTGGTTTCTCTGAATATGCAAAGCCTGTACTGTATATAAAGGTGGGAGAGTTTGACAGTTTGCAGTTAGGTAAATCACACTGATCCCAGCGCTCGCCTTGAGATTTACAGCGTGCACCATAATTTAGGCCCCAATGCCAACCCACAAAATACAGCCAAATTGGAAAGTGTTTTGTCATCTTCTCTTACATTGGAACTTCTCTCATTTATCCATTATTTCAAAGTCACTCTACCTTAAAAAATCCACTTTGAAAAGCATTACCAATAACATCTAGAAATGTCTTCAAACTTAATTTGACAACAATCTCAACCACTACAATTTAGCTCCTCGATCAACCCTTGGGCTTTGAGAAGTTTCCTTAAGATTTCCAGCAATGCTTTCTTATTTTAATATGGAGTCACCGCGTACAGTCACAACTGGAAGAGCCACAGCAGTGAGCGTAAGTTCCAGGGGATTTCTCAAACCCCCAAATGCCAGGCTAACCATAGCATCTCAACTCCAGTTAAAAAAACAACCAAAAAACAAACAAAAAACCCAACAACAACAACCCAAAACAAACTGCAGAGGATATCAAAACTCATGTTGTTAATTGTTCAGTCAGTATTCTCCATACCCACTGCTCCTGTGCATTTGATAAGAATACTGTAATATTTATTTCTAGGCATGTGATAAAACCCAAACCTGCAATCAGCTACAGCTTTTTAACAGGTATTTCGGGACAATACATCTTCTCAAGGTCATTTAGCCAAGCCATTCACCACATTCAGTATTTGTGAATCTAGATTCTTTGCCTACAGAGATGACCCAGCTGTCACCATACTGCAGAGAAAGATAACAGATATTTTTCTTTTTGCTGATGTTTAATTTGGCAAACTATAACTTGGCACATTCTTCATAGTGACTTTTCCTGCTCCTGGCAAAAACTGCGCACCTCATTGGCCAGCTGAATAATGAGGAAAGATTATCTCCTTTGCAGAAAATTATGCCGCCAGTGTCACAATATAAAGACAGCATAATTTATAACTACTTCTCTCCCTCCTCCTTTCATTTTGGCCTGGACACTAGGTCTTTTATATCGAATTTCAAGCCATTCTTCATTTTAGGGGCTAATCTGTTTGGTTACTGAAGTGGAATGACGGAACACACCTGTGATCAAAGGGGAAGGTAGATGGAAAAAACATCTCCCAAGTTCATGTACCTACTACATCCATTACCCCGACCTTGTAACACAGTGCTTCATATAGGTTTAGTCAATTATTAGACATTTTACAGTTATTTTCAGAACAAAGAAACTATTGAGCAAGTCTGGCATGTACTTTGTTCTTTATTAATATAAACTGTCCCAAGTAAAGACTTGAGAGAGAGGTCAAATATCTCTTAATAAAAAAAAAAAATCCCTCCTGTATAAAGGAGCATATTCACAGATGCAAAACTCAGAAATTACCATTCTTCAAGACAGAGCAAGACCTCCCCCTGCTACCCAAACCAACTGAGTTATCAGGACCCTCTTTAGAGTGAAAAAATCTCAGATTCAAGACCTGGTTTAAACTCATTGAGGGTTTTCAAGACCCAGATTAGGCTAATTCAGGGTTTTCCTGCAGAGGCAGTTTTAAGTGTCTGTTTTGCTCCAGTGGGGAACAAAGAAAACCAAACTTTGAGTGCTGCAGACGGAACTTTTCTCACCCGGTCACTTTTAATCAACTTCACTTGCGTCATGAGAGCACTGACACATGATGGGATTGCAAGGCTTAAGAGACAAAGCTAAAGGCCACAATCCCAGCCCTGCAAGTAGGGACGAGACTGCTGGCATCACACTTTTATGGATGTTTCCCTTCAGGCTCATGGATTTTTAAACCAATCTTACATTTTTATTCTTTTTTAACGCAGCCCTCTATCTTGCCCAGGGAGCATGTTCAAACTGAGAAGGGGACGGGAGTATGTTGTAGAAGGAAGAATCGGCCTCCGAGTACACTGAAGAACCTGGTTATCAGTTCATTTCCAGTATATATTGCTGCTTGTCATCTGTTTAACAGCCAAGTCATGTTCCCCTTAATGTTTTACTGAATCAGAAATGATAGATGAAGAAAAAAAGCCAGCTCTATCTGCTCATTTACTTCCTTCCTTTGAAATAATAAATTATTTGTGGGATCATCCTCCACTGCTACAGAGGCAACTACAGTGGAGCAGAGGGTTATGTGAATTTAGCAAATGGCAGAAGCTCGATAAACTCCTTCAAGGGAGACAAACGGGTGGCCTGCTTATGTGGTGCACTACACCACCACCACCATAACAACAAAATCCCAGAAAGAAAAGTGAGGAAGAGTCTCTTTTTCCTCCTCTCCATCCACCCCCATCAAATTTTCCATGGCTGTGCAATGCAAAAACCACATAGAAAACCAGTGAATTTAGAAAACTGCCTCTAGATAAAAAACATTTGCATTTCAGCATCACTTTTCCATCAGCTTTCATGAAGCACATTCAAAATACAAGGTGCCTGTCCCGAAGAAGCAGAAACACCTTATTTTGTAAGTGTTGATTTGCCTGGAAAGTATAACCTTGCATTGTTATAAGACACATTTTCATTGCTTCATAGATAAAGGAACCACTTTCTCATCTCTTGCGATAAGCTTTTTCCCCACTGATGTGTGGGCCCCACCTACCCCTGAGGGATGAGCAATAAAACACATTCATCATTCTCTCTAGGATTATAAAAAACAGGTGTTAGGAATTCCAGAGACCTTCATTGCAAAATCCTTATACCATCTCTATGGTATAAAAACACGATCTTCCAGATGCCATCCATTCCAGTGGCACGAAATCCTGGCTACCGACCAGCACAAAAGTGAACAATGGGCAAGGCAAACAAAATGGCACTCCCAGTAGTAAACAACATCCATTTGCTCAAAGGTAATCTTGTCTCATTCTGGGAAATAGCTACCACTCTACAGCCAAGGAGAAGGTAGGCTGGTTGCACTACCCTCCGACATGCCATAGGAATATTTCCTCCAAAACATCATGGAGGGCACCAACACGGAGGCATCGACAGCAACACGAAATTCTCGGCTCCTCTCTCACTGATCTGGTGCGCAACGATGTCCAGCTGCCACACCACTCACTCCACGTCTCCAGATTCAGGATCGGATTCTGCCCCGAGCAAACCCATAGGATTCCATGACTTTACAGAGAAGTGTGAATGTGGGAAACATGAACATTTATCTGCTTTTTTTGTGAGCTAGAAAAAAAATTATCTGAATGTGTCCTTAGTGATAAGGTCAATGCATTTTGGAGACCATTTTTTGCAATTGCAGGGGTGCCTGTAAACTGATAGCAGTTATGTAAAATGACAAATTTGCATACCTTGACAGCACATTAATCAAATCTCTGCAAAAGGAGAGAAATAAATGAAAACAGAGCTTCTGATGAGGAAACATTTTTATTAACTGGTTTCCATTTCCACATGCTCTTCTTCCGTCTAGTTTTAGCTAAAGTCTGAGAAAATAGTATAACTGGTCATTCTTTCAATGCCTCCACCTTGTTCAAAATCAGAAAGCTTAGTCAAAATGCTTGAGCAATTCTGAATGAGAGGAAAGAACTGCTAAGCACTCAGCCCAAATTTTGCAGTAAAAAAAACCCCAAACAGTTTGTCAAATTCAAATTTACCAGTAGGAGGTAAGTACCCATTTCAACAGTAGCAAGTGTTTGGGTGTGAAAAGAAGAGGCAGAAAGTGAAAAAGGGGTGAAGAGAACCCACTTAAGCTAGTAATTCAGCAGGCAGCACACCGCCTTACTCGCAAGGGCCATGAATCTGTGAACTACGGACCCTCTAATTACAAAACCAAGCAGCATGAAGATGGTAAAGAAGATGTACTCCAGAAAGTGTGATGGCCTCCTCAGAGCAGGCCAGCACTCACCTTTGCTGAAGTTTTCCACCCAGATTCACTCAGACTGGATTGAACCAGAACCCGGAGAAGGACCATTATCCCCAAGGCACTTTATCTTTTGCTAAACACTGGGTTTGGTTTTAACAAACAGGCATTTTCCAGCAATATGTTTTCACAAGGAAAATTCCCAACAAGCTGTTCTTAGAGGCAAGCCAATTTCCAGATCAGAGATGTAGATTAAATAATTTGAAGACATTTCCAAGAAACATCTGTTTCTTCCATACAAATTTCCAAGTCTTTTCTCAGCTACTCTTTGTTAATCTTGTACAGTTGTCTTGTTTGGTTGCTTGCCCTTTTTTTTTTTTCTTTTTAAAGGAGCTAGAAAAGTCACTGTTGCTCCAACTACAAAAGGACTGCAAAAGAAAAAGAGTCCTTAACGGGTCAAAGGATGACTTTCTAATAGCAAAACAAAGATTACAAAGACTAAAAAAAATACACTGGACTTACTAATGGAGGGACTGTAAGTAGAAGGACACGCAACTCACCTTGTGGCTTGTTTTGAGGCCAGAAAGAAGAAACATTCAAATTTCTAATGCTAGCACCATTCATAAGCACTAAAATCCTACAGCACTACCTACAGAGAGACTTGAGCTTGCTCTATTTGTACTCCCCAGCTGACAAGAAACCCACAGCTGTGGTTAGCAGGGCACCAAGCCCAAGCTAATAAAGTTCAGCTGAGAAGCAGGGCATATTAGTTTAGGCCTGGTGCCACGTTAATTTGCTAGATGGTTTCCAGTCAGCTCCGAGCAAAGACAGAGCAAGCTCACATCTCCTTGTCAAAGGTCACGTAGCCATTACTTTAGGTAAATAAGAAAACATAGCATAGGAGCTTTAAGTCTTCAGGTTTGTGGATATACAGGAGTTGGAAATGTCTCTGCCTTTGCAGGCAAACCTGCTAAGCTCGGCCCCGTCAGTGGGTGATGTTCATTCCTGGTTCACCCCCTGAAGCCAACAGGTGCTTCACCCCATGGAAACGTGTCCTGGTAGAAAACTAAAAATGCTGCAGCTAGACAAAGCTGCGGGGTTAAGGAAAAACCAAAAGATTTCGGACATGTATTTCATGTAAGTGACCTACTAGTTCAGGTTGCTGAAAAAGTCCATAGAAACAAGAGAAATTAGCATGGTAAAGCCGCCCGTGCTGTCTCATGAGACCCTTGTATGGCACATTGAGATGTGCTCAGGCTCTGAAACGTTCCCTGTAATGTGGTGTTGCGATATGCTCATGACATGTTTACAGCTGGCTTCTCTAATACGGTGTTTTAGGGCAGAGACTGCCGCAGTGGAGACAAGAAACGGGAACTGGGAAAACGCCTGTCAACATTCACCCTTCAGAGGTTAATACCACTGGTCTGAAGTACTCAGCTCTAGTTTGAAAGAATGATTAATATCCTGCCGTGCTTTTTGTAGGAGGAAGAGCTGTCTCCAGAGCTGTCATGATACTACACCACAACTTAAATTGCTACTGCTCTTCTGAAATCTTGTTAAGTTTCAGAAACTTTCCAAGACAGAAGCTTGCAAAGCACAAAACAGATAAAAGTTGGTATCAGTATCTAAATTATTGTTATTGCCTGCTGTGGAGAACTTTCTTCTTTGGCAATCTGGCTTATGGCCTCTAGGAAACACAAGATCTTTCATCTTTTTGTTCCAAACCAAAATTAACAGCAAGGGATTAAAACATCTGTAAGTTACCTCAACCGCTCACATTTTGCTGCTGCGGAAAGATGCTGCTTCGTTCTTTACTGTCAGATCTGTCCAGTGGCATCTCGCACACCTCTCATCCATGGAAGAACAGCAAAATAAAACTGCCAAGACTCACTCAATCTCTGAGGTGGCTCTTGAGTAAGCAGGTGTGCTGGTCTCTAAACTGATGCACGTGAAGCTGTCTATTAACATCTGTATGGCAGTCTGAGAGTCGTGAAACTACCTCCATCAAACAAGGTGCAGGGAAAAAAAATTTCTTCCTCCGTGATCTTACCTTAGATAACTACAACATTCAAGTTTTCAGACTAATTCCCACTGTAGGCACCAGGCATGGAAAATACCTACAGAGGAGCGCAGCGGTTGTGTGACTACACCACCAAACCGGGACGCAGGAACGGGGCTCAGCCTCCTGCTTTGCCCCAGGCTCCTCTGCACGGCCAAATTCACTGAGCTCCTCTTCTCCCCTCAGGAAAGCACAGAGCGTAACCACACAAGTGTTCCCCATACCTGGAAGCGTGAGGAGAAAAAAAAAAAAAGTATGTGTAGACACGAGGTGTTAGATATTTATGTCATGATTTATTGTCATAGCGTGTGATTACAGGACAAGATTTAGAAACGCTCTCAGAACGAATTCCTAAAGCCATGAACTGGCAAACGGTTCACACCTGCCAAGTCCAGACCCCAAAACTAGTTTATAAGTATTCAGTACCTTCCCTCTCTCCCTGGGGACTTACTGTAATTTTAGCACTGCCTTCACTGCCTGCATGAGTATGACTGAGATCAATCTGTCTGATTCTCAGAGAAACCTTGGTAAAGAAGGGGCTCAGATCTCTTATCTGGCATCAATCACATGTCAAGAATGAGATTTCTGTGGCATTTACACAGTCCCGTAGAGCGAGAGAAATTCATGGGATTTGAAAAGCAAAGGCTTTTTTGATATTTTTCTAAGTTCACTAAGGTAAAAGCATGTTTGTTCCACCCAAAGCTGGAGTGACAGCAGTGTTCTGCACTTTGTTTGCACGCATTCTTCCCGTGCCATCTACCTGTCCAATAAAAACAGTCAGGCCTCAGCGCCGCTCTCATATACACTCACGCTCACCAGGCAGAGTGATACCATTCAAGACTTCTGTCACAGTCAAGTGCAACCAGAAATGGATTCTATCTCTGGTTTTCATATTTAAAAGAAGGGTGAGGGAAAGGGATTGAGTTGAAAAACATCAAAAGCTCCAGATCAAGTTCGAACATGAAAATTAAGGCCAGTTCTAAATGGTAAAAAAACCCCAACTATATCTTTGTATTTCTTCGTTAAGGCCTGATTGTACTGGTCTTCCTAATGAGGAAATGGGGGGAAAAAAATCTGTGAAATTTCCATTTTATACCATTTCACTTTGGAAAAGTTTGTACCCTCCTTTCCTCCACTTTTGTCCTTTGCAAGTTGTGAACTTGATGATTTTGGTATAGAAAATGGGTAAAATAACATGCTTTGTTCTACAGGGAGTCACATTTGTCCTGAATGAAAGTCTTTTTTATTGTAGAGTGGCTACCTGTACTAAAACAATAATATCCACAAACATACGAATTTGTAGTAAGAGAGACCAGTTTTCAATTTTGTATACAATTCTGGAAGAAAAAACAAAAGTATGGAGATCTTTTCTCCTCTGCAAACCTGTTCTCTGGCCCTTAATACCCATTTACTTTCTTCTACTAATTATGCTACAGACAATTGACTTTTCACAGTCCTCTTTCTGCACTGCTATTTACAAGGAGCTAGAGGACTGATTTTATATACTGCAGATCTGAAAATTACTCTTGGACTTAACACAGTAATTTAAATGCCAAGTTTTTGTAAAGGCCTCACAAATGTCTTGGATTTGTAGTTCATGAAAAGTTTCATTCTTTGAAAGACTCTCTGAATAGTCTTTCCAGGGAAGTGGTGGTAAAATGGTTTTAGCACTTCTGTGAAAACTGTAGCACAGATGATTAGAGATTATAATACACCAAACAAGGCCTTGGAGAGTACATTAGATTTTAACAGTACTTGAAAGCTTAACTAGAAGCTGGTCAAAGAAAACCAAACACAAAACGCTCTCTCCCCTTTCCCTTCCCCGCTACAGACGGTTCAGTCTTTTCACACACACAAAAAAATAAACAAAATAATATAAGAATGAAAATGCTTAGATGCAGAGTGGTTGTTATGTTGCCCCAAAGAAGATTAAGTCAGCCTTTTTAACGTTACCCATATGGCAGAATAATGACTTGAGGCTACAGAGCTAGAAATCTCATGAGGTTCTGCCATGGCATATCCCAATCTTTTAAATCATGAAATGCTTCAGAATTGGGGTTCAGTATTTCCTAGGGAAATGTAATACTTCATGCAGCATTGTTTTTTAACCCTAAACCAAACATTTGATTTATTGGGGTTTTAGCAAGCTTTTGTACAGGTTTTTCAGCTGAGCACTGGGCAAGTCTGAAACTGCATCGGTTGAGTTGCCAGCCTTTTTGAAGACAACATGTCATGTCAGGGGTCATGCTGGCGGGCCTAAAAAGTTATCCTCCTAAAGGTGACTGGGGTCCTGCCCTGGCGTGCAGCGGAGACACAACTGAAATGTCTTTTCAGAGAGCCATACAGCAGTTACCTACTGCTGGGGGGAAAGGCGGAGGATTGCTGCCAGATCAGAAACAGGCTAGAAAACAAAGGGTAGGGTCAAGTAATGAGTTCTCTGTGCAGCAGTCATCAGCCAGAGCCTTGAAATGGTGCACTGGTGGGGAAGGAACCAGCCAGCACTAACAGATGGTTTGGTTATTTAGGCCTTGGTCCAGGCCAGAGCAGACTATGAGGTCAAGAAAACCAGAAACACAGTGGTAAACCAAAATGTAAACCAGAAAAAAGCACCCCTACGAAATGCAAAAAAATAAATATAACCTTTTCTCATACCTGACAGGGTCCTGACAACCGTTTCAGTTCAAGGAGAGAGAGTGTGAGACACGGCAGGGAGCTTGGAGAAAGGCACTCGTTCAATGGCAGCCAAGAGCAAAGGAAATGTTGGGCTTCATAGGGAAGGGGAGGAATAACCACCTCGGCGAGGGCATCGCAGGGCAGAGGCAGGATTAGCCAAGAAGCAGAGCTTCTCCTGTCAAGCAAGTTTGTAAAGCCTGGCATCACTAACATTAGAAAGGTGACGGGTAGTCTGGGATCTGATGGAGATACGTAAAATACGGCATATTCTGAGAAGACTGGATGCGGCCTTCCTTCACTCTGTCCTGCACCCTGCAGTCAGTGCAGTAAAACACAGCTAAATATCCACAGTGCTTCTTCGTGAAGCACAGGATTAAAACAAGAAGCACACTGTTCCAAAAGCTGGAGAGGCTGAGGCATAATCAGGATTCAAATACTGGGATATGGATATGGAAAATACACAAAGTTATCATCATTAACAGCAATACTTTTGAAAGAGGTGGTATACCCCTCGCTTTAGAGTACAAACCAGTCGTTAGATACTGCAATTGTTAAAACTATGCACAGGCAAGATCAGACTAGCTGCTTGCTGCGAAGTTCGTGAACCTCTTTCAGGATCCAGCTGGTGAGTCTGCAAATGCAAAGCCTGCAAAAGCAAAGTGTGCTAAAGCTATTTTCTCATTGCGGCAGGAGGTATAGGAAGATCCTGTGAAACAAAATCAATTTAAAGAAGAAAGTGACTCAAACTCCCACAGTCCTGCTTGAGCTATGTTTTTCTGACCTTTTAGTCAGCATCCCTTTTTCATTTTCCCCAGTGCTCTGAGATGCATGATTTAATATTTCAATTCATTGCCTTTCTGATCTAGATTTACCAGGCACTTTGAAGTCATACTGACACCTTTTCAAAATGACTTGGACAAAAACAAGCGCCTGCATTTTTTGCTTTGCATGTGAAAATTTATAAGACCGAATCATTCCATGTGCTTTAAAAAGTGGCCTAGAAATACATATGGCAAAAAGCATTTTTGAGTGTCCGGGACATACACTTAGAGAGAAAAACACTTCTTTTAAGAAACCGTCATTAGACAATTTAGCAAAGGCTACTTTGTGTGCCCAGATTCTTTAGAAACCATTTATCCAAGCAACAGTTAAAGATAATTATCCAACCACATGCTTACAAAGGAAAGCAAGATTTGTAAGAGAGATAGTATCTTTCAAGTCCCTGTAGCTGGAGAAAGCAGAAAAGCTTTCAGGCATACAAGCCTTCCTCCAGCTCATTTTTTTTCCTCACCTTCATAAGCTGGTATGATAAAATAAACCATTTACATCCCAAAACTATCATAGGTACAACACCGATACCGATACTTACAAAGCTGAAGGCTGAAAAGGCACACTGCATATGAATGCAAGATGTCAGCTGAAACATGTGTTAGCATAGTGGCAAACAAAAAGACCCAAAGCTTTACCAACAAATATTTCTACAAAAGTGTGTGTTGAAGTTCTACCTTAAAGATCTTCCTAGTGAGAATGAAAACCTGACAGCATTTTTTGATTTTACTTCATTTTTTGACTGTTGATGTTAATAGGAATGTCCTGTTCAAAGAACTTCAATGCCAGGAAAAAACAGACAGACACAGGGGTGACTGGATGCTGTAGATTCCTCACAGTTATAAACGAAATACCGGAAAACACATCTGGGAGCCACATTGCTGAAGGCTGAACAAAATGAACCTAATGATCCGAGGGCTGAAGCAGTGCTGGGACTGAAGGCAGATAGAGCCCTGCATATGCAGTAGACCAGAAACGTGAAGCATCGTGTCTACCTCCAGCATCTGCATTTGAGAGAGCTAACTTTGCCAAAACTGTTTTCAATATAAATGTATCAGATCTTGTTTACTTCTCCCAGACATGCAATGAAGGGAGCCAGCAAAATGCTGGAGAAAACTGCGGCTTTGCTTCTCCATATTATTCTGTGCCTTTCCCAAGTTAATGCTGAAACAGCAGCTCTACTTGGGTGCGAGTGCCCACCTTGCTCTTCCCATCGGGGGAAATAATTACAGGTAACAGGAGCTGCTCGACAGCAACCTTTAAGGTCTTGGAAAAGTATGTTATACATGGAGACTGCACAATTCCTACATTTGGAGGGTCACAGATCCTTCATCTAGGTACATTCGGAGAACAAAACCTAACTGACTGCTTGGAAGTGTCACCCAAGAGTTTTGCTCCTCCAGTGGCCCTGTGGATTACAGCGAGGCTGCTGCTGACCGTGATGCTTATCCACATATGTGCAACTGATGTCAGTGACAGAAGAAACCATCCCTCATTTGCTCTTGGAAAGCGTCTTGGCTAGGTAAGTGTTTTCCACTACACTGGATACTTATTCACACTTTCTTTTAAAGGCCCTTTAAGACCCATTGTCGCTTCCAGCTATGGTCTGCTCTTCCTCAAATCTCCACGTTACCATTTTCACACACGAACACAGCAACAAAAGGAAAAGACTGAAGTCGGTCCCACGTGGCTACAGCTCGACTGCACCCTTTGCGCAGGCACCCTTCCCAGTCCCTGGCTAGGCTCACCCAGCCATGCTTCCTTGCAGCACTTCCCAGGTCTCACGAGGAACTGCCGCCCCACCGCTCGTTCCATCTCCACCGCTCGTTCCATCTCCGCAGACCTCCCAGGCCACCGTGTTGGCAGCCCACAGTGCCACAGGATGGACACCTCTTGCTGGTGTCCTTGCCATCCCAAAAGGACAGCCGCCCTTCCTATCCCCATCCACAAGAAGAGGAGCCCTCCCGGTGCTCCAGGTCTGAGCGGGACAAGGTGGCTGCCCTTCTCATGGTTGCACCATGCCACGTCTTCCTTGGACTTTCCCTGCAAGTATCTAGGCACGAGACCAGCGCTGGCTTTGTCCGGCTGCTCGCAGATCCAGGCTGGAGATGATCCGTCCCCCTCGGCACACGCAGTGCTCCAAGTGCAGTGGTGTTCATCGGCAACGGGTTTTAACAAGAAGCTGGCAGCTACTGTGAGGTCTGAACTAAACATGAAACAAAGCCACAGCCAAACTGTGGAGGGAAGCCCAAGTATACCTAAAATCACTGAATTAATTCATGGAAAACTCAATTAGCAAACACAGCAGAAGGGATGGAAAAAACAAGGGAGAAGAGAGAGAGATATTGCACCTGCTGAATACCAGCAGGTACCAAGACAATTCTGGCAGTGGCTATTCTGTCTGTAGTGTAAGCTGTTGGTTTTGTTTTGTTGGGTTGGTTTTTTTCCTTTTTGAAGAAGTTCCATGCCAAAGCAATAGATCTGTAGAGCATGGCCTCTTGTTTTGTTACGCAGCCTTCCAGAACAATGAGGCCTCGCAAGCTACAGCACTGAAAATAATAAACAGCTTTAATTAAAAAAAGATTGTGTATTTTCTATTATTTATTTATTTATTTATTTATTTTAAAAAACAAAATTGCCACTCCCAGTTCAGCTCTGTAGAGATGCAGACATATTAGAAGACATGAGAAACCAAATAAAATGTTAAGTAGCTGAAGAGGGGGTTCAGCTGGGGGAAAAAAATGAAAGGAGTAGCTGCTGTGTGTACAGCTTAGCTGAGCAATGACTGAGGGGACATATGTTAACTGGCTACAAGCATCTGTTAGAAATAAACAGCTAGCAGAATAATAACAAGTTAGGGCAGTAAAAGAGCAACAGCTAGAAATAATGACAACACTAAGAAAGGCAAAATTTAGACTAAACATCAAATACTTTTTTACCATAACAGGTCCCAGGAAGTGGAACATTCCCAGGGATCTGAGTAGAAATACTTTTGCTTAGTACACATGGGTTTATCACCTCACAGTTCAAAGTCAGTCAGTATGGAGGACACCATCTTGCACCGTTAGTCTCAGAAACCAGAGAGGGTTCCTCTCCACAGGCATCATCTTCCAGATAAAAGGCCTCCTGGCTGCAAGGAATACCGTTCATTGCAGAAATCACTTCGAAAAACTATCTATTGCTTATGTAAGATACAACCAAAAACAAGCAAGTGGAAAAAACCAAGAAGCGCCTTGTTCATCAAAATGCTAAAGCTGAAGTAAATGTGTACATTTTCTGTCCTCTTTCTTAGGGCGGAGTCTTTTTTCTGTTTGAACAAAATTAAAAATACAGCCCATTGTACCCCAAATCCCAGGATATTTTAGCAACAGCATTGACCTGTCTGAAGATTTTCCCGTGTCTCAGGACTCTTGAGCTGGTATCTCTTCTGCAATTGGTTAAGTAAAAACCAGGTGTGTATTCTCTAGGGTCATCTCAGTGGATGTATATTCAGGAATGACAATTTCTGGATGATATTCAAACATTCCTCTGGATCCCTGTCATCTTGGCAAACAGCTATAGATGCACATACTGACCTGTATCTCTTCATCTGCTCTGTGTTTTGCTCAGCCCTGTAACCACAGCCAGTATATGGATTTCATCACACGGAGGTGCCAAGTCTTTGCAGAATTAGAAAAGAGGAAAAGTGTGTGTGACTCATCCTGAAGAAGACCAGATGTAATGTTCCCATTACCTGTTACAATGAACACATTACCATTTCAAAACTCTTGATTTTCAGGGATCGCACTGACAGCTTCATAGCTTTTCATTATCATTTGGAAGAACTGCTCCCCCAAAAGGTCTTTTCTCCTAGGGTGGATGGACAGGGAAGCAGCTTCAGCAGGTTTCAGCTTGAGATCCCTTTTACGTTTACTCTTCAACAACTGCAGTCCCAAAGGGAATCTCCATAACTTTGTGAAGCTTAACTAAAATGCTAAAAAATAAACCCAACTGCTAAACATCAAAACAGTGCTAGAAGGTGCTGCTCAGCTCCCTGCAGCACAGAGACACAGAGAAGTAAACCAAGCCTCTCTGAAGTTTACAGCTTTATGTTCACCTTGGGCTTAGGCCAAGGAATAGGGTTGACCGTACCAGCTGACTACTAAAACAGTTTATATGTCTCTCTGTCTTTACAAAATGCCCTCCTCCTTCCTCTGCACCACCACAGAAGCTTCCCATACTCCCTCTGATGTGCCCGATTTGGTACAATTTACTGATGCCAGTACTTAGGAACATTTAAGCAATCCCTTCGATGCCACCATCTTTTATGTAAGCTTACATTTTCCCTTTCCCTTGGCTTGAAAATATAAAACACAGGATACCATCCTTCAGTAGTTGCAGACAAACCATCTGCTTCCCTAAACACAGGAGCTGAATGCTTCAGTCATTTAAGAACTTCTGGTAGTTTATACATAACTTACTTCAAAATAAATACCCACAAGGACAAAAAAAAAAAAAAAAGAAATGTGTCTATCCAGTTATATACACTCACTTGATACATGATCTAATGCCCCACAAAGTCACTGACTTCAGTGACTTACTCAAGGAAAAAAAAAGAAAGTGAAGGGCTGAAATAGGTAGTGCAGAATCCCTTTCATTTGTAAGAAACGAAGCTGAGAATACATTCAAAGCCTTCCACTAGCGTCTATTGTGTTCCACGGACTGAAATCACAGAATCCGGGTATGTATGTCAGCCGGTAGGCACTAAGTACTATTTTGCCTGGAATACCGCTGTATTTGCGACAAACCAAAGATGTCGATTTTCTCTGAGTTTGTGAGTACACTTGAAAGTGACCTCGCCTGGCACAAAGGAGATTCCACTTTGCGTACAGTCGTGTTTAAGTGCTGCTGAGTCCGGGGCCTCAGCTTATCCCTAGGCTGAGATGACAGAAACGGGGCAGCTCCCATCGAAGCAGACCGGAGGCCAGAGACAACCAGCACGACAACCTCCTGTAAGAGAGGGTCGGAGTTCCACGAGCTTCGTCCGACGCCTTTACACAGAGAGCCAGCCCCTCTCAGCTAGGATCTCATTCAGTATCCCACTTCGCTGCTGCTTACGACAGCAGAACACACACACACACACAAAATCATACCTAATGTCTACTAACAAAACCAGGCAGGAAGAGAATCACGGAATCATTTAGGTTGGAAAAGACCTTTAAGATCATTGAGTCTGAAGTCATAGAGCTTACGCCCTATAGTTTCCCAAGCTGACATCAAAAGTTTTCTAAGCTTAAACCACGTGTATCACCTGGAGAAAAAGTGTGTTTGGAGAATGAATAAACCAGCGAGAAGAAAAAACACGTGCATTTTCCTCAGCCATCTTATTTTGTGGCTATTTATACCATGTGATTAGCATGGAACAGTCTGTTGCTTGCTCTGCCAACTTCATTTTGGGGCTGAAAGAAAGATATTGGGTAGTGTCCGAGAGGGCTGCAAGCTCCTCCAAGCTTGCACGAGCAGCCGCGGTTGGGCCAGGGAGCTGGTAGAGGACACAGAGCAGGAATTGCCAGGTAAGCCCCTGTTGCCAGTGAGCAAAATGGTTGGCATGTGATGGCTGTCCCCAGGGAGACGTTTGGACAACAGAAAAGTATTCTGTTGTGGCTCCAGACAAAAGGGGTTTCTGTTCTCCCGAAACCGCTGGTATGTTCTGGTTGAGGAATTTCAACTCCACCACAACAATATTTCACTATTTCTTCCACTCTCATTGAAAGGGAGACAAAAATGAGAGAAGCCAGCAGTGCAGAAGCACACTCAAATTAAGTGTAATTTTAAAAGAAAGTAATGATGGAACCTTTTCAAAGGTTGGAATAAATTATCATAAACATGCATTTACGTAAAAATTAGTGTTCCGGGATGTTCTGAAAGAATGGTTAAAGCAATCATCCGTGTACTACCTATAGGCAGTATAGTGGCACTGTTCAATGTGATAGCCCCAAACTTCCCTTTATTAATACCCTCATTTTCTCTTTTTTAAAACGCGTTTTCCAAATGTTGCTCATCCAAGAAAACATTTCCCATGACAGATAATTGATTTCAGATTCAAAACCAAACAGAAACCCCAATGGCAACCAACACACCCACTGCAAAATCAGCCGTTGTGAAGTTCCAGTCACCTCTATTAGACAGGCAGATACCTGCAGTACCACCCTCATGCCTTGGAAGAAGGCTCTGAACCTCTGAAAGCGGAAGATTTTAAATAACCTGCGCCTCAATTTCCTGGCATTTACTATGCTCATGAAAACCTGCTTAAACGTAGCCAAGTTATCCGCTCTGGGAAAGGAAGGGCTGGTGGCAAAAGGAAGTCCACAAGTATCTGCTGGGGGCCAGCTGGGTGCCTGGATGCAGCAGGGTTTGGTGGGTATACATTTTTAAATGTATTTTTAAATTTTTAAAAAAGAGGGGGAAAACAAATCCACCAAACCAGCAAAACCACCCCCCTCCTGATGTGCATATGAACAAAGCCTCCCGTTACAGGACATTTGTTTGGGCTGCAAATTCAAGCCCTCAGAAGCAAGGACATGGCACGATGGAGGCTGCAGAGCTTGGAGGCCAGGAAGGGAAGGACTTTCGCTGCCGGGTGGTCTGAAGAGTGACACTTCTGCCCCTCGGACTTGACTGCATTTGCTTGGAAGTGGGAAGACACAGTCAAGGAGTCCGGGGCTGCAGGCAAGTTATTTAAAGCAAACTTTGAAAACCTCAGTTTCAAGGGTACCTAAGCACTTACAGATGCTGACTTATGCTCCCTGACATCATGAGTTATTAGACACTTCATCCAGCTAGCTGTTTTGGAAAATCCAAGCAGACATCTAAGTGCCTTCGAAAATCATGTCTGCATGGGGACCATGTTACTTTTGTATTAATAATGTGGTGACCAGCTTATTAAGAGAAACAACTTTTAACTGCTTTCATTCAACTGGACAAAACCAATAATAAAAGAAATGAAAGGGGTAATTTAGATGAAAAAAAAATAATTAAGATTTTCTTATTTAGCCAGCATATTGAAGGTCATTTTACTGAATGAATAAAATGTCTCTTAGGCACTCTGTGAATTTTCAGTCACGCCTCCGTTTCCATCCAAAGCCAACCAACTGGAGCACACATCTCTTTACAGAGAGCAGTATAAAAGATACAAAGCAATCAAAAATAAAATTTAAATCTATTATTTATATCCAGATTTCTTATTCAGGTCAGAGTTCAGTGAAGAAACTACTCTCAGCCGTGCTAGGGACCAAAACATGAAGCACCATATAACAGGTTCTCAGGAAACTTAAATGAAGGCATTTCCTAACTTTTTAATTTTTTTGTTGACCCTATTAGCTATTTGATAACTCTATTAGCATTCCTGTATGGTAGCAGAACAAGTAAAAAGAAAATATTGTCTGAAAAAGCGTTTCTATGCTAACATCTTTCCAAAAACACTGGCAGAAGAAAGCTGGATTACTTTAATTTGAATATCCGCCAAGCATTATAAACCTTCCTAGTCCCGTCATAACCATCTATGATTGTAAAAAAATCTTCCTATTGCTAAAATGAGGCCACAAAATACATTTCCCTTTGCACCTAGACAAGAAAATAACCCAACCTCACTTTGGAGACTTGGAGGGGGAACAAAAGGTGCATTTGTTCTTCCTCTGATAGCCTCTAACACACTAGAGAGGTCCGTAACTATCCTGGAGTTCTGGAGTAAGAGCATCCTTGGAACAGAGGACGTGGTGTTTTCTCCATCCAGCGCTTGCAAGAAGCCAAGAGCATCCACGTTTAACCTGACTATGCTGTCCTAAGGTCTGAGCCAAACCCGCTGGTAGCCATCCTACTCTCTTCAGCGGACTTTGGAAGAGTCGCTACAGGAACAACAGATCCATTTGAGTCACATTCTTTACCGTATCCTTTTTTTCTATACCTCCCTAACAGTACAAGCGGTCACCCGCAGATGGTTCAGCCAGAAGTTAAGAAGTTGAGCTCTGGAAAGCTATCAGTCCTGGTTTTTCACTACAGGATGAAATGTCCCTGCAACGGGTGCTGCCTGTAGGAGTTCCGTGTTCGTGGCTCCACCAACACCTGTACACCCCTAATTTCTACGACTGCCAACAACTTCACTAGAGACCTCCAAATGGAGATCTCTTAAACAAGAACAGAATGGTCCTTCAGCAGCCCCTACTTGAGAACACGATGAATTATGAATCAAATATAGCGACAGCTTTACATAAATCTGATTTTACCTCATCAGACGCGTAATCTGTAAGTGCAAGCAGGCTGACCACGAAGGCTCTTCCCTCCTGCGGCAGGGATTTGAGCTGACAGCCCCATCACAGAAGATTTCTTGTCATTGTAACGCTTCTTGTTACTGTGCAAAGAACCCGGGACTGCTAATGCAAACTACTTTTTTTTGGTGGCATTTTCAATTACAAGAAGATTTGCGAAGGGTTTTTGGAGATGTTGTGCTCATTCCTCACCTCCCAACTACCTCCCGCATTCGTCTTTTTATTTTGCCTTTCATCTCCTTTCTGACGCCCCACATCCCATCATGCCACACTGCACCGGTTAAATAAACCCCTAAATCTAGCTTTTGTCTAGCACTAATCCTTTTATTTCCTAAATCTTATTTAATCCAACAGGCTTCCTTTCATCTCTTTAGCTGTCAGTTGGGTCACTACTCTTTCCTATCAACAGCTCCTGAAAATCCTGTATGGAGTTAAAAAGCTTTCAAGTGTTTCTATGATTCTCATTAGATCCTGCTCTCCCCGACACCTGCGGAAGACCATGCTGCTGCTCTTCATGCCCTCCCTCCCTCCCTCCACATGAGCAATAATTACGTTAGGAAGGGTTTCCCGTTTTTTTTCTGGAAAACTCCCTGCCCCAGTTCTGGCTCAGACATTAGGAAGGTTTCGTTAAATATGTGCTGCTTAACACAGTGCAGAAAAAATACAAGTTTTTAGGTAGAGGGGGTTGGGGAGAGGGTCACAAGACGAGCTTTCCCTGGTGCCACTGGGAAGGGGTTATCAAATGGTTTTTCAGGCATTAAATCGCCGCCCACACAGCAAAAAGTCTCTGCCTTTCCCCCCTTGTGCTCCTGCTTCTCCTGATTCTCCACTGGCCAGTGGAGCCAAGCTGGATCCACAGGGTCGAGCGAGAGGCAGCTCTGGGAAGTCGCTCCCTGAAAGGAGCGCCCATTTGCCAACACCTGGCAGGTGCCTGAGGCAAGGCCCTGCCTTCCCGCGGCCCCGGTATTCCGGTATTCCGGAGCGAGCCCTCCTGCTGCGAGACCCTGAGCCGACGTGCCATCGCGGGGACTCCTCGTGCTCACACGGCCGACCCGCAGACCACGCGCGGCCCAGAGCAGCTCCTCGTTCTCTGCCCTGTTCTGCAGCTCTCTGGGAGGGACGCCCGACATGTCTCCTGCTCCTCGCGCCCTTCCGCAGCACGGGCGGCAGCAGTAAAAGCCAAAGCCAGGAGCTGGCGAGGTGGAAGCACCATCCCCTCCAGAGGAAGGCGCAGCTGCTGTCGCTGTGGCGGGAGGGCAGCGCACACCAGGCCGCCCGCCTTCCCCCCTCGCCTCCCTCCCAAAGCTCCTGGTGATTTTAGAGAGGCCAGAGGTGACCAGTCACTTTTGTGTCCTACTGGACAAATAGCCCGGATCATCAGATGTCATTTAGCAGTTCGGATTTAAAACAGAACGTGTGGGAGGTATTTCCATTTTTTCCCCATCAGGCGGTGGTGCGTACGAGCACCTGAACGGCACCAGGAGCAGTGAACTTACCAAGTGATGAGCACCTGATTTCCCACTGACAGACCGCGTCCACCATGTACAGAGAAAAGGACCGTCCCGAGCCACCATTTGGCGGCAGCACCCTGGGTCGCAGCTGTCAGGCGCGGAAGAAGAGCAAGCCCCTCTTTTCCTCCACTAACGACCCCAAAAGACTGTCTCGGGCGACAGGATAAGGCCCGTGTCACTCTGCAACCCCCCCCCAACTCCACGGCTGAAGAGCTGATCTCCATCTCACGTCGATTTTGCCTGGAGTACTTCCAGCTTTCCCTCTGGACCCTCCCTCATCTTCCCCCAGCTCCCGAACTCTACCTCCTAAAGCCTACTGAGAAAGTCAGGCATGGGATTTCACGCTGAATGCTGCCGCATGGGCCCACCGTTTGTAACCAGTTAAACTGGCTATTCGGCTGCTGCAGTTTACGCTCAGAAGCAAGCTGTTATTTGCTTCCTTTTGCACAACACAAGCCTTATCTCCCTGCAGACGTGCTTCTGCATGTCTGCATCCTTTGCACTGCCATACTCGTGCCTTAGACAGGGCGGGCCCAGCAAGCTTAGTCAAACTGCAGAGGCTTTTGTTTGTGCTGAAATATTGCCTAAGAAGGCAATAGCAGGATGAATGGGACTGTGAAACTCGCATGGGAACACAGGAATTGTAAATTTATCCTCGCTCATCTCTTTCTTGTAATGCTTACACAAAAACTTCTAATGCTTTTAATTGGATTTTGCTCAGTGAGAATTCAGTATTTTACTCATGTAATCATACTCTAACAAAGTTAACTAGGAGCTTCAAAATGTAGAGCTGGATTTTTAAAAAATCTTTTAAAACCACAAACATCTTGTACTGAAGGCTGAACAACCTGCCTCAGGATCCAGAATCCAACCAGCGTACCAAACACTCCTACCTGAGGGTCATCCCTTGTTATCCCTTGCTCCAGTGTGGATGGAATAACCGGACCCGACCCAGCCAACCCTCCCGGAGGCAATTTTCCAGCATCATTCTGGAGACTGCAGCGAGCCAGGGATGACCACGACAAGCCGCCGGGAGGGGACCGCGCTGCTTTGGTGGGAGAAGAGATGAGCCGCAGGGATGGGAAGGGTGCTGCGCCGGCCGCCCTCTGCGCCAGCCCCCGGCTGGGGGACTGGGTCCGGGCTGCTTCCCTTGCTTCCTACCGACGGAAGCAGTAAAGCCGAGCAACAAGTTTCAGATCTCACCGGTCATTCGTAGTGCCACTTCATCACCCACCAAAGGGTATGTGATTTCACCTACCAAATAAAAGGATTTATTAACAAAAGGGGAGTTCTCTCAGAAAAGTTGAATAGACATTGCTGTTTAAGAACACAGACAAACAAAAACTTAAGCATGTCCGTAGGTTACTGAGACCTCAGCAGGAGCCAGGCACCTGCCTGCTACATTTAACAACCTTCCTGAGCAGAAAATGATGCACACGTGGACTTTGGTGCTTTCCTGGGTGGGGATATAAATATCTGAAAGGAAAAAGACCACCAAAAACCAGGCGAGGGAAAAAAAGATGAGAAAAATAAAAAATCCAACACCTGTCAAACTAGACAAGTCTGGAATAGTACCACAACACCCCCCCCCACCCCC
>JANZLQ010000050.1:2065028-2078857 GCA_026212715.1 Elanus axillaris | reverse complement strand
GGGGGGGTCGAGGGGATTTTTTTTTTTTTTAATGTGGTTTAGAGAAGAGAGATCAATGTTTGCTCCAGAATATAGAGGAACTACACTGAAATAAACATTTCTTGGCGCACGTGTTTCACGCAGTACCTACCATCACTGGGCTTCATGGGCACCCCAGTAAAACATGAGAAAAATAAGATCTCCCTCTTAATTGTCAAAAAATAAACAAAAATTAACTTGAACTTACTTTATTAATGTACGGAAAACTTGCTCTCTTTCATGCTGTTGCTCTGCTAAGCGTGGTAGAAGAAAGGGATTCACATAAAATAAGCAATGAATTACAACTACGCTGAGATAAAAAACTTCACATTTAAAACTTAAACAACAAAAATACAGAGTTCAGTAGAAGATGGAAACCCCAACTAATTCCTCCAGCATGGCCATATCAACTTGTCCTGTGCATCACCAGCACAGCCCTTCTTCTCCAAGTTTGCTGTATAAACACGTATACCACAGCTCTTACTTTGTTTTCTTGTTCACAGTAAAGGTTTCAGACAAATGTGTTCCTGTTGGATACCATGTTCCACCCTGGTACGGTTAAAAAGACTTCATGTTTTACTGGTGTCACTGTGAATCCCCTAGTTTTTCATATTTGATATTCCTAAAATCTGGCCCCCACAAAAATAAACCCTCCTTGAAGCATGTGCAATTTTCTCATTTTTTACTTCAACTTTTAACTTAAAATGCTGCTTTTTCTTATAAATACAATGTATTTGACCAATGCATCTCCTGCTGGAAAGAGTTCACCCAGTTTTTTCCAGGATTTAACTGCAGCGGCATGAGTTACCACTGTGACAAACAACGTGCCCAGAATAAGCACTGTAATGCAATCAAGCAGACCTTTGACACATTTTAAAGACCATTTTAGATGCTCAAATCACAAGTGGTTTTCACTACCTCCACTTTTAGGAGGAGAAGAGGCAGAGAAACAAAATGAAGTTCTCACTGAGATGGCTGAACATACCAAAAAAAACCCCCAAAAAGTGAATTTTTGTGGAGAGAAAAAAATAATTATTTTATTGAAAGCTGGGGGTTTGAAGCACGGGGAAGCCTTCCAGTAAGAGGTCCAGGCTCTCTGTAGCTCCAGTTTGTAAAACCACCTCGGTCTCTACTAGCTCGGCAGAACCACCCCCAGGCAGGTGGAAACCACAGCCCACCGCAGAGCAGCAGTGAGCCAGCACGCAGGACAGGGCTGCCGGAGAGCGGCCGCTGACACAGGCACCGCAGTGCTCCCATCCCTCCCAGGGTACAGATCAGATGGCAGCAGGAGCCAAACCAGCAGTCAGACACTGCCTTCCCTACGAAGATCCTTTGACAGTGACTGGGGTTTAGGACTTGACAATGGGATATGCATGGGACCGCACAGGAAAAGTAAAAAATAAGAGGAATGAAAAAAAAGAGAAAAAAAGCCCACATAATCAATGCCTTTCCAGACCCAAAATACCCCAACCAATAGGACTGCCAGACAGATATCCCAACACGACACATTAGCATCTTCCATCTAAGCCAGTTGTGCTTTTTCTCTTGCTTCTTTTTTTTTTCAATAAATTACAATGATCACAGCCCACCCCATTTAATCATGTACCACAATCTTGGTGTCATCACCACTCTTTCTGGCAGTGTGGGACATAACCCATGACAAGAGGCTGAATTACTCAGACTTCGTTGCAGCAACTACAGAAGAAACACAATAGGGGAGAATTCTGCCCAGCATCACCATCTGCAAAAATTACAGGGCTGCTTTTAAATCAAAATATGAATCCAAGAGTTTTCTCAGCTATATGTTTCTAAACGTTTCTGCAGGGTGGGTGCTGCATCAAGGGACAGGCCTTCATCTGGTAGAGGTGATGGCTTTACAAGGTAGAGAATTGGGGAAACAGTATATGGCTACATCTGCCAAAATAAAAAGTGCCATGCAAAAACAATAGCACAGATCCCCCCATTCATCCTAAAAAGGCTGAAGTACTAATGCCTCTAAATTTAAACTTCATCAGAATCCAAAATACACCAGTTTTTTTCTCTACTTAAGCTACAGGTTAGCAAGCATTAGGTAAAAAAGGACACATTAGGTAAAAAAGGACACATATCAAGCTAATCAAACTTCATCAAGATGGCCAAAGCACTGTTTTCGGGAATGGTTCATGTTAAAGTGGGATAATAAGTACAGTTCATGGGATATTCAGTTGCTGTCTCTTAAATTATACCAGGTTCATCCTGGTGCACTAGCTTGAGTAGAAACCTTCAGTATGATGAGGGTTCTTGAAATACGTGTTGGTTGTAGGAGAATAAATTGTACGAGCTCTTGCAGGCCTACTGGCTTCTGCTGATAGGTAGTGTCCTAGTCCCAGAAAATGTTCGCTGATAGTAGTAAACATGTCTTGATTAGTGGAAAAAAAAATCTTAAATTAAAATACAATAGGTATATTAAGAAATCTCTCTTAGTAGCAACAAATTAGGAACATCAAATCCTGCCAGCTCTTACATATGCGCTTCATTGTAAACTCATCAGTAATCCCAAATTAAGCACATGCGGAAGTGTTGAAATGATTGGGGCCATCAGAGAGTCATCCCCCAAGTACTGACAACCTAAGTAATGTGCTCGCTTCAGCTAGACGGCTCAGAGTTGTAAGAGGGACCTCAGGCGTGAGGCGACTGCAGCACCAGACCCCAGTTCATGACTGGATCCTGACGTCCTTACAGGGAAGATGTAAGTGCCCTTGGCACTTCCTCAGCAAGCATGTAAGCCCATGCACAACTTCGAGACTTCAGATTGTCTTGATTCCATTAAAGCAAACCGCAGACTCGATTTCTGCACCAGACAAAGTTTTCAGTGAAGAAGTACTGCATGTAAAGTACTTCCCAACTTGTGAGTGGTAGGACCTAGCTTCAAAGTAAGTGTTTTCCATGTAAGTACGCAGCATTATTACAAATCACCATTTTTAGTACAGATCATTTTAATAAGCAACGAGCAAAAAGGTGTTGAGTTTAATAGCATGGTAGTACCTTAAATGCAGAACAATGAATAGTTCCCATCTCTGCAAGCTTACAGTGTCTAGATGAGAGCTGAGGCAAGTAAAAACCAAAAATACCTTACAGCGGGAGGAGGAAACAGTTAAATTCATTGAATTCAGAATGAGATATTATATTTAGATTAAGACATCTAATGAAAATCTAATTGGATTGGTGGGAAAAATATTGGATTTAAGATGACATATAACTGTCTTTTTGCTCTAAACCTGTCATATATACTGCCTTGGAAATGGGAATCTCTTTAATTGTGCTTAGCTTAAAAATAAGCATTAAAAAATTAAGAGCAGACAATTTAAGAGGTTTTTACTTTTAAACTGAGCGTGAGGCAATAGCAGACTGGTTTCATACTCTAGAAGGATTACATTCATTGGTTCCTTTCCCTTCAGTCCACTTAAATATTCCAGTATTTGTATGAAGGATAATGCTTTTATTCAGTACACTGCCATGGGGCTGGTGACACGTGTATCTACTTAGGCCAAAATGACATTTTATATTGTTACAGGATGAGAAAAACTAAACAGGCACCCCTTAGATCTTTGTCCCTTACTGTGAGAGGAAAATCCCATAAGAGCCATGAAAGCACAATGTGGGCTTAAAATAGCAAATTAGTAATCAAAACTATCCAACACATTCATCTTCACAATGATCGCTGAATGCACGCACTGCTTCTCCCCGCAGAGGCAGAGGACCGGGGGGCTGACGACGGTGGAAGGCGTAAGAACAGGAGTCGAGTGCAGCCTGGTCGAGGAAAGGAGCAAGGGCAGGCTGCTCAGTCACAGGGGCAGGATCTTCTTTCTCTGCATAAGTGCTTGTTTGACACCATTTCCGAGGAAACCCTACCTATAGAACTAGGATCGTGAAAAGAGACATTTGTGGTCTTGCATAACAAAAGGTGGTTTTGCTACTTGATAGGAACATATAGCATTGCTTGAATGAGTCTTCGTCCGCAAAAGGTCAATCACATGGGAAACACCATGTCACTTGTCAGCCATATTTTGCAATGCAGTCTCCGAACAGGATGAGATTTTCAAGAACATTTATGACTCAGCTGCTCCCACTGTGACACTGGAAACATATAAAAGCTTTCACTCCTTACATATTGACAATTTAGTTCCTATCAGGAAGAGGGGATTTCAAACATCTTCACAATTGTGTCAGGAAATAAGTACAGCAGATATCCAAGGATCACAACAGCAGATTTTAAAAACTACTTGATTGGTAGCAAACTTTCCTCTCTTTTTAACCAGTGCTGCCGCAGTATCATTTTTGTACAAAAATGACAACCGTGCACCCCACTGAAGAACAAAATGAGCAGGAAAACGCATCTCCAAGCACAGGATAAGGCCGTATTTCCTAAAGAGCTCATGACCCAGGTTTATAACAAGACAACCAAAACACAGAACAAATGAAGTAGAGTGGGAGGGCAGAAGCATTTGTAAAGGACAGTGTGATTTTCACTTTACCTAGAGCCTTCTAGATGATGCCCCTTCGGACGTAGCAGCTGGGTGTAACCTGCAGGGCAGGCATGCTCCCTAAGCCCTGCTGCCTGACATGGTAGATAGACCAAGGCAGACTACGAGGAAAGGATAATAATGTCACAGGTCCCATAGTGCCCTCCTGGACACCGGCTGCAGAAGGGAACAGCAGCGTACAAATCAACGATGCAACATGGGGAAAGCCAAGGACCCTGTGACGGGGATCCACTTCGAGCACCATTCAGCCTCTCACTGAGGACCCCTGCTCCTGATCATACATTGAAGGTAATGGAAGAGCTGCAGCTGCTCCTCTTGTGAGGCACGATGGGCAAAGTAAGCTTTAAGTGTAAGGAAATGCAGAAAAAGGAGGCTGACCCTTTGGCAGAGCTAAGACAGGTTTTTTATTTCTCTTTTTGGACTGTGGGAGAGCTAAACACATGGCAGTGACAGGCAGAGCACTGCTAAGTCACAAGGAGCCTTGAGCTCATGGCCAGGAGCACGTGCTCACTGTGCGGAGAAGGTCATTCAGCGGTTCTCACAAGCGAGAAGGTCAGAGCGAAAGGCAAGGGTGCAATAGCAGACTTCAAAAAAATAAGGCAAAAGCAAGTTTTTTTTCCCCCTAAAAACAGTGCTGCAGTAACAAGCAACTCACCCATTTTGTAGACAGATAAGCAGCCTTCATGCAGGTCTGTCAGGCTCTGCCTTCCTTACGTCTCCCAGCCCTACCTACGTATGCCTAAAGCCTAAGCCAGGTTTAGTCTTCTCTTTACATCACATCTCAAAACTGAGATGTGCCTGCTCTGAAAAAGTAATAAACCCGACAGCAGGGAGCCACCCACCCTGTGACCCATCACAGTTTCCCTAAGGCTCCAAAGTTACTTTCCATCTTACTAAAAGCCAGTGGTGTGCCCAAACTCACCCCACCCTTTAGCCCAAGGACACCCCCCCTAATCACAAACATCTGGTTGTAAAGCATTTCAGCTGCTATTTTCTACTAAAGTTAACAGGTTTGGTAAAACCGTAAGTACTATTAAAAACACCCGTACCAGCTTGCATGCGTTTCTCTTTAAAGCCTTTAACTTGAGGGTTTGGTTTTGCTCATAACTTTGCTGCTTGTTTTATATGCTTTTGTCTAGAAACCACTCTTTCTGCTCTCCCCCGACCCTAAATCTCCACTCTGCTCCTACCTGCTTCCCTAGCCCCTCGCTCAGAACACCACTAATCCTTTCCTACCAGCACCCGCTGTTCAGGACCTCGCAATGAAACTAATCCACCCTGCGACCGCTTCCAGCTTGCACGTAACACAGCTAATCAACAGTAGGTTTTACATCTCTCCAGCCCATGGAGACGGAGAGAACAGAGAACATCCTCACAGAAACCCAGCCAGGTCTTCGCCAAACACACCATAAGGCGGTGTGTTACCCTAAATGCATGTCAGACCTTCCTCCCTTGGAGCCCACCAACCCAAGCCACCGCTGTGTCTCCGGAGTCCCACCTCGTGGCTTCAGGCAGTTCCCGGCATGTCCCTCCAGATGTGCCTGCTCCATGTGCGGACTGTTTCAGCCCTACGGAAATAAAACTGCTGACTCCAGTAGGAAAGGGGTTATGGTCTTTTTTACTAGGGAAAAAAAGAGCCTTAGGAAGTCTTAGCAGATACATCACTATAAAGGGAGGGTGAAAGGGGATCAAAGGGTTTACTGAATGAATGTGTCGTGGGATGTTAAGAGAGCACAACAGGAAGCAAATAACTCACAGGGGTGCTGGCAGTGCCTGCCATCCCCCTTGGCACAGAAATAATCCAGAAAGAGTGAAAAAAATCTGTAAGGGGCTAGAAGAGAAATACCGTATTATCAGTGCACGGGTGGGGAATGGGAAGATGGAAAGGATTGTTCTCCTACTAGCCAGCTTTGTGAAATTGTTCTACCGCAACACGGCAACGCACTGTTGGGTCTGGCTGATCGCTACAGCCAAGGTTCCTCCAGAGTTTGTAGTGTGGCTGCTATAAACAAATGCTTTTCCACTAAAACCCATATAAACAAGCCATCCGCTAATACACTCTCCCTTCCAACAATTGTGCACAGTCGAATGGCATGCAAGCTCTGAAAAGTTTACTCATATTCAGAAGCGAGCAGTGTGGCTTTGCCTATCCCCTTTCAACTTTCCTTGTGGACTGAAATGAGTTTTGCCTACCCCAGGGCACATCAGAGCTGACTCAAGCCCAGAGACTTTTGTTCGCACGCAGGACAATGGCAATTTTCACAACAGGGAGGAAATATCTACAGCCACTGGAAATCTAACACAGCAAGAGCAGTGCTTTTTAAGCTACTAAGAGCGGATCATTCTGCCATGTCGGAATAGTAGTACTACATTCATGCAGCTGTTCTACAGAATACTGATTCTGTTCATACATGTAGATTTGGAGCCACATCCTCATCAGACAAAAGCAATATAAGCAATTATGCCTGATGTCTTAAAATAAAGACAAATATAGCAGTGTTTCTCTCAATGCAAGTCTAATTAGGACAGAACAAAAATATATCAGAGACAGATCTGGATCTCAAGGTCAAAGCCAGAGCCTGCTGGTTTTTTCTTCTGCAATATCTCCATATCTGGAGAAGGGCCAAAATATTTTCCTGAGTGTTGATATTAAATGTTGAGCAAGTCAGAAGTCCCTGAATAAAATGCAAATATTAGAGGATTCTTCTGCCAACTGTCTTGTTTAACACATCAATCATCAATCAAAGTATTGCTAGTCCTTAAACCCTGCTTGCGGTCTCAGGGGAACGAGGAGTGGTATTCTCTGGGGCTTTCCTCAGCTGCTTAAAAAGCTGAAAACAATACCTTAATCTGTAACCAAATCACGAATACTGTATGGCATGTGCAGATCCGTCAGAAGATCCCACACAACTGTTACATGTGCTTCAGTGGCGAAATGCATTTTGCACTTGCCTCATACCATGCTTTTCAAGATCATACTCTTTCTCTGAACTCCAACAACTAACAGAGGGCTATGTTAAAAGCTAGTCATGATTTATAAGACAGCAGAGCCACAATGACTGAGAAAACAGTCCTGAAAGGGACCTCAGGAGATAATTGGGTTCACCTTCTGTTCTTGAGACCCCCTTTGTGTCATTCCTTACTGACATTTGTCTGAGCTAGTCTTGCTCCAGACTTTATTCTAGTGCTCCTTAGGCAATTAATTCCAGTACTTCACTGTCCTTTCTTTTAGAAAGTTTTTCTAATATTTAGCCTGCACCTTTGTTGCTGCAGCTTAAACCCTCTGTAGCTCACTCCTATTCACCAGAGACCTGGAGAAAGAGTTACTACTTTCTCTTTTACACTAGTCACTTAAAAACTTGAAAACTGTAATCCTGTATCTCCTCTCAGTCTCCATTTCTTTAAGCTAAGTAACCCCAGTGTTTGAACATTTTTCTGTAGTTCCTGTATTATAGTCATTTTTTAAATTCAGTCATTTTTTTTCCTTTTTTTCTCAACCCCTGTCATTTTGGTTCAGGTGAAATGCCCCAAACCAGAAACATACTCCAGCTATATCCTAACCATTTTGAAACAGAACAGCAACTTTCTTCATACCTCTTGCAGGCAAAAACTAGTTTACAAATCAAAGTAGAAAGTCTGTCTTTTTTTGAAGAAACATGGCAATCACGACTTTCAATTCAAATTGTGACACAAACCAACCCTTAGACGCTTTTCTGCTAGAACTGCTATCTAACCAGTTGCTCTTGCCCTGTTTGTGTAGCTGCTGCTTAACTATACTACCCTGGATTTGTAATAGCAACTACTACTATACTACTGAATTCAAAGCTAATGAACTCAATCCTACTCCCTCAGGCCACTTCTCTAAACCCATTCTCCGATTATCCCCTCGGTTAACCCAGTCACTCCTCAGTGTTCCTACCTCCAATCAGAAAAACCATTCTACAGGCTTATTCATTCAAAAGTAATGCCAGAGATCTCCCAGCCACAAACCTCTGCCCGTCACTGGGGATTTCAAGACAGCTGTACCTATGGTACCAGCACTTATACTCTGGCCTCTCCCCAGGTGTCAATGCTAACATTTCTCTCTCCTCCATCTGTCCCAAATTCCACAGATGTAAAAGCTTTCCAATTATTACTGACTTTTCAAGTTTGGTTGAAACTGGCCAATGGGTTCAAAAGAGGGTGGGAATATTAAGGGCACACACAAGAGGACAGACATATAGGTCTCCAGACTACGCAGATAACAATTGCTCAGGTCTGATGAGTGCTTTCTGACCTGCGGCAAACTCAGCTGCATTGGTATCAGCGAGACGTTTTCTGAAGGATGTCATCTCCCAGGCTCCACAATCAATGTCTTCCTACTCAGTCTTTGTTTGCTTTGTCACGTAAGGTTTGCACAGATTTGGATAGTTGTTAGGCCTTAATTTAATAAATAGGTGTCTGCATATTGACTATTGTAGGAATGTTTGGTGATGTGCGCCTCTCTAAGTGCCCTCCTAAGCCCAGAATGAGCTTGTCTATTCCTGGTTCCAGGACTAGGGCATTATACTGCTTTGTGATTCTATGATTATTTTGCCTTTTCTGTTCTATTTGCCATCTAATTCAAAATAAGACACACTGGCTCTATTATTTTGGAAAATACGAGACAAAAAACTGTGACTATAAGAAAAGAGGAAAAATTATTTGGACAATTAAAGGCCTTGAACTGCAAAACCTCATCCATGGTTTTAGCACACACTTTGAAGGAAAGAAAGAAATGAAAGACATGGAAGAAAGTGGAAAATTGGGGGTATAAGGTAAGATGGGTTTACCAAAGGTTGAACTTTTCAGAATAAGAGATTTTCAAATGAGAGAAATGAACCAGTTTTCATATATCTGGACTTCATTAAGGTTCTTTCTACAGTGTCATATGGGAAAAGACTATGCTGTAGAAAATGGGAATTGAATTCAACAATTGTAAGATGGTAAGAAACTGACTACAGGGAAGGACGTGCTGACAGCGAAACAATTGGTCTTGGGGGGAGGTTGTCTTGGAGTTCTTCAAGAAACTATATATTTCCGTTCATGCCTCTGGCTTAAAAAGCAATGTCAGAAGGATGTACCTATTAATCAAGAGGACAGCCCGAGTGTCAGAGTGGGGCACCTAAAAACTGTGACTTGTGCACCACTTGCGATACACAAATTTCAGTAGATACCAGGTGGCTTGGGGCGCTGCTAGAAGCTGCCAATGACTGTAACGGTAGGTCCACTGGATACCCACACTACTACAGAAGCTGCTGGCACTTTTGGGGGTCGAGGGGACGGGGGAAGGCAATTCCTAGTTTCTCTGTCTGGACATTGAGAAGAACTAGATGACCTTGAGGCACAGAGCCCTGGAAATCAGTTGGCATTCAGCAGTGGCAAATATAAGGCCAAGCAGTTAAAAATCCCCAAGATTTTTTGTCATAGGCTGGGATTTCTTTAGTTTAATGAGGAGCAGAAAAAAGAAGTCAATCAGTAACAGGAGGAGCAAGAACAATACCTATGATGTCACTGTGAAAGAAAAATGTGGTCCTGATATATACAGAGGCAAAATTATTTCCCTTTCCAGCAGGAATGCAGATTTCATTATACAACACTTGTGAAACCACCTCTGTAATGTCATATGGTCCCAGTCATGCATGAAAACACATACTGGAACAGGTATGGATTGCTAGGCTGGCTGAGGCCAAACCAATTTGCCTTACACACCCAACGAAAAGGAGGCTGAGAGCAGATGTAAATTCTATCTGTAAAAAACAGCAGGGAACACCAAATGCTAATAATGATAAAAGTCGCTTAAGCTGCAAGACAAGATCAGCATAATGGCAAAAGGTATAAATTAGTCACGAATACCTCTAAGTTGTAGATTGAAAGTATTTTTCTGAAAAATAGAGAAACGGTATTCTGACCCTAACCCCAAACCCATAATAATTCCTTGAAAGATGCACTTGGTGACTCAGAAAGTCCATTCTAGTCCAGTACTTTTATATTCTTCCTAATAAACAGTCATGCTAGCCTCCTGCACACTGAGAAATAGGTAACTAAACCCAGCATGTTATAAAGCTGGCAAATGAGATTAAGCTGCCAAACTGAGGCCTACCTCAGGCCAAATTAATATGGACAGAATTGATTTTTTCTTATGTGGTACAGTATGTGTAAGGGAGACTTGTAATCTATAAAACTGGTTTTCTGCATTCATGCCAAGAATTTTTCTTAACTTAAGACTTGCAGGCTCAATTATATAATCACTAATCTTTCAAAGTGACTAACTTCAGTCAGAATTACATGCATACTAGGTTAGCCACCTGAATTCATTTTAAAAGAATCCACAAGACATTGATTCAACACGATCAAGACTCTCTCTGTGAAGCCCCAGTGCTAGACTGTGCTAGGAGGAATTTTCCACTTTTTAATTTCAGTTTGAGTAAATAAATTCAAAATGCATTTCTATAGTGCCCGCATGGCAATAAATAACAACTTGCAAAAAGAAAAATCATGAAGCAATTGAATTCCACAGCACTTTAGATGAAGCCACATGAGTTCATGTTGTATTCTGAACTGAAATTTGTGTTAAAGGACAATTGTACCCAGAAGTTGAAATGTGGAAAAAGTTAAATGTTTTGTAATAGGGGATTATTCCCGGAAACAATTATGCTACTTTGGTGTCCTACTCATTTAAACAACTTCACTCCTCTTTCAGTGGTCTCCATTTGTTTATTTATAGGTTATTCATTTATTAATATTCTTTTCCACCAACCAGAAAGGCATCTTCCCTATAGAGTCAGAGGGGTATACAATGCAAGAACAGGACAGACTGAAGATGGCAAAGTATATGTTTTCCAAGAATAAATGTTCATTTGTTGCAAATGTTTTCCTATCCAACAAAGGCCAAAAGGAATTACTAGCAAGCTCCTTAGGAGGCCCCACTCCTACAAATAAACACATGGGCTGAAAATGAACCCATATGCAGGGGTTCGTTTGAGAACTTGGAAAGTGCTGCCATGTTACATGCACGCGCTAGCATCCAACAAGAGATGACAACTAGTGGAGGGCAATGTACCTTATTGCTTTTTTTAGTGTTTAGGGAGCGCATGGCACCATACCTCGTTGCTTATATAGCATTTGTGACAGCAAAGTCTGCAGCAGGGAAAACAGCTACTCCCACAGAAGCAAAGATTGTAAACGCCTGTGCAAAGTTTGGAGATGACTGGAAAGGAACCAGCTACTGCAGCCTTTCATTACTTAAAGGGGTTTATGAGAAAGATGGAGAAGGACTTTTTACCAGGGCCTGTAATGATGGGACAAGAGGTAAAGGTTTTAAACTAGAAGAGGGTAGATTTATATTCGATATAAGGAGGAAATTCTTTATTGTGAGGGCGGTGAGGCGCTGGCACAGGTTGCCCAGGGGGGTTGCAGATGCCCCATCCCTGGAAGTGTCCAAGGCCGGGCTGGATGGGGCTTGGAGCAACCTGGTCTGGTGGAAGGTGTCCCTGCCCGTGGCAGGGGTTGGAACTGGGTGATCTTTAATGGTACCTTCCAACCCCAACCACTCTATGATTCTATAAGTGTTCAACTGAAACATTCAGGTTTCAGAATTAAGAAGTTGCATGCACCTCCACAGATCATATCAGAAAATTTAATTTCTACTACTAAAAAGTAAAGGATGCTTAATGACTCTAAAAGCCTACAAAGATCAGTCCAGAAACTGAGTCCTACTGTAAGCTGTTTTCATGCCTCTCTGGTTTTTTACGGTGAGAGGGGTTTTCTTCCACTTTTTTCTAAATTTAAAAGGAAAAAAATATTTGAGCAGAATTGTACTAGTTTAACTACTATTTAGTTCTGCAGATCTTTTCTATTGAACAAAGAGTTCTAGTTTTGCCATGTGAAAGGATACCAACTTTATCCTAGTGAAACATGCCATCAGCAAACAATGAAGATCTCGTACTCCCCACAAAGAGTTATTGCAACCTATTAGCCCTGTAGATTAGGGAGGCAGGTGAGAACATTTCTGTAGAAGGAATTGCTTTCTGAGGCCTCTGCCAAGAAGCCCTGAAAAAAAGCACGTTAAGTTTACCTTTACTTTTTCCCATGGGTGTTTTGGTTGTGAAGTAAAACCTGGTGCTTGCAGAAGCGGTATGTTTGAACTAGATACAGGTAAGTCACCCCCATTCAGAGCAGGGAGCAGAATCTACTGGCTTAGAGACAATTCCAGAGATCTAATCAAGTCACACAGACCTATGCTCAAATCTGTATTTCAGATTATCCTCAGTTTGAAGGGTTTCAGATGCATTTTGCCAGCTAAGGCTTAAACAAAGGACTCCAGGGTCAAAAGGCTCACAACTTTAATCCTCTTCGAGCCTCTGACCTGTTGCATCATTTTGCACCCAACTTTTAACATTCTTACACCTCCGTCAGCTCAGCTGCAAAACTAGGTAGGAAAACGGCTTCACTGAAAACCAGATGCTCCATCTAAGCCAAATTCTGCTGAAAAATAAGAGAACACACGCTTTCTTTAAAGCAATCACTGCAGTCAATAAAATGTGCTGTGGGGGAATGCAATATAGTCTCTCTCAGAATATAAATCATAGATTATGATTTGTTAAAAAAAAGAAACACCACAAACAGGACACATACAAAAATACTAGGTTCCATAGAACAAAGTCAGCACTTCAATCTGGAGTCTGCAAATGTGCATACATATATATTTTATATATATATATATATATAGCTTTACTCTCATGCGGTATTTTGAATTCAGTGGGATCACTTGTATGCATAAATAAAGAAAAGGCTTGATATGTATATTTCCATAAAGTGTGAAAGCAGGGTGTTTTCCATGCATTGTAAATTTAGTATCAGATTTATTCTATCTTTCCTAGCTGACAGATTCACCAAGCAATGAAGGATCAATAGCAGGAAAATAAATTGCATCGCACCTATCTGTAATGTTCAGAGCGTAAGCTCATATATCAAATACAGTGACAGTGTTCCTATGCACATCGTTCTTTCTCAGTAGTTTAAAGCACTCAGCTTACTTTTTTTTCTCCTTATTTCATCTCCACATAGGCTTGTGCATCCTTGGCACAGAGACCATTTTCACACATGTCAAGGAATTCTCTGAGGTATTAAATAAACAGACTCTTCTTAGTGTAGCCTATATTTTACCCAGGTCCACAGAAAAAGCAAAGCCAAATAAAGGTTATGTTTTAAGGGAGTCCATAAGTCTAGGGAAATTTTATTTACTTTCATTAAATTTTTTCCCCCCCC
>JANZLQ010000050.1:2024644-2044349 GCA_026212715.1 Elanus axillaris | reverse complement strand
GGGGTGAGGGGAAGGGGAAGCCAGGGGGGAAGGGGAAGGGGAAGAAGGGGAAGAAGGGGAAGGGGAAGGGGAAGAAGGGGAAGAAGGGGAAGGGGAAGAAGGGGAAGGGGAAGATTATCCGATGCTGCCTGCAACAAGGTAAGTCCCACTGACAGCCACAGTTATTCCAACATAGAAAAATGTGAAAAGCAAGCAGGTAATGGGCAATTTGGATCTGCTGTTCTGTAACATTAATGAAAAGAATTAAAAAGAAAACCAGTCCAAACTCCTACCCTTCAACACTCCCCTGCATGCAAAACCAGGTGAGCCTACGCCAATTCCTCCCAGCATGTGTGTTGAGACTTGGCTGATGCTGCATTCCACAAATAATTCCTCTTCTCTGTGCCTGCAAGACATTTCGGTGTAGGAACGGGAACACAACCCAGCATTTTCAATTAAAATAATTATTCAAAACTGGCAAACTCTGAGATACTTCTATTGTTTCTTGCTTAAGAGGTAGCATTTAAACTTTCAGAGATACAGAGAGGAACTTTGTTTATAGATCAAATGCAGTTCTACGGAAATCCTGCATCTCATTTGCCTCTCCTGAAGATCACGAAACCCTCTCTAAGGCCTCCTTATAAAAGGACATTGTTAATATGTACAGATAAGGATCTTATTGCACTTTCAGGAAAATGTTCCTAATAGAACATAAACTATATGGCCATAAATATTGTGCAGTAAAAGGACTGACTATCGTATAAAATTATTATGTTGATTACGTAGAACAGTGCACCATCTCCCTTTCTAATGCTTTAATATCAATTAAACATCTCACCACCTTTTTTACATGCTTTACGTTAGTTTGTCTATTAACGCAGTTCCAAAGGAAAATATGAGTCAAATATTATTTGACTTTATTTAGACTGAGAAAAAATAGCCGCCTTCTGTATTCACGAGAATGGCACATATAAACAAACAGCCTTTTTTTAATTACAAATAGCTATTAAGTCTCCTTTCTTATGCATGATCATTCTCACAGGGAAGCTGGTCTGGTGCTACAAGACTTTGTGATTTCTAAGCTCCACTGGTTGTGTGTATATGCATTATAGCTTTGCTGAGGCAAGTTCTATTCTTTGACTCTAAATGTCTCCCCTGTGGCTCAACCCTTTCCTGTTGCTTTCATGAAAATGAGAAATAGTCCTTGATCACAAAGTTCCCAGGTTTTTCCTCACATTGACAAAGGAGATTGTTGTTAGCCTGCTGGCAAGTGTTTTGAACTCTACCAAAGAAATGGGATTCAAGTGACTATTCTCATGGATCAGGAAAGGGTTTTTTAATCCTCCGTAGAAGCGTTAAGGACAGAGCGATGGGAGCGTGTAATAGAGGCCACAGGCGACCGTGCACTAAACACAGCTCTTTGGGCAGTTTCTCAAATTTTTCCACTCACAACTTCACTTCCCAGTGCACTTCCAGGCTCACGACCCCACTTCTGATTGCAAGTCCTGCTCCTGCAATCAAGTTCCCATTAAGTACCATGACCTCTTGTTTGGATCCATGTTCAGTTCTGCATGGAACATCCATACAGGTCAGCTTCAGGTACGTACGTGCACGTCCACTGAAGCAACAGAGGGGAAAATGTATCCCACAATTATTTTTTTTGTTTTGTTTTAATAACAAATAAGTCCTTACGGGATGCTGGAACATCTGCCACACAGAAAAAACGCCATCTCTGACTGCAATAACCGTACAGGGAACCTTGGATTCAACTGGAACTTTCAGAAGCGTGTTAGTAGTAATGCCACGAGAGTCTGCCTCTGACCCCGTCCTCCTGAATACAGAGGAGATCGTCACACCTATGCACCAAAGCCCAGAAGCATGGATTGATTTCCCCCCACCCTTAATGAGCATGCTTGCCAGAATGCGAGCCAGGAAATGCCAACTTCCATAGGCACTGCTGCTGTGGGTGGTTTGAGGCTGGTGCACCTATCCCTCTGGGGGAACAGATGTTGCCACTGATTCACTTTGCAGGCATGAGTCAAAGTCTACATCTGCGACAACTTACAGTAAAGAATTGTGAGCAGCTGCAGAGCAAAAAGCACAGAGTGAAACGTCAAGATGTAAGGCAAGATACAGCGTCAACCCTGAAAACTGACAAATGGAATCCATTCGATTCAAGCTGCAGCGAATCGACCTGACCAGAAGAAAGAAGAAGAAAGAAAAGCGAGACAGACAACACTTCACCGCATGCCCTGCGGACGACCCACTGCGACTGCCTTCTGACACCTTTCGTACCTCCTTTCACATTAGAAAAGCCTGGAGGGGGTCTGTGTGACACGGCAGGGCTTCCGACACACTTCTGGCCGCAGCCCTCCGCACCTTCTCCCCATCCTCTCCCTGACCCAGCGGATCGCTCGGAGGGGCTGCCCGAAATGCTGCCCTTGCCGTCAGCAGCCACCAAGAGACCCAGGACGTTCTTCATGGCAACGAAAGTGTTGATTCAAGTCTGCTGGTCAAATTCCACTTCTACCACTTATTTTGCCCCTTTGATACAATACTGGCATACTATCAAAACTAAGGGGAGAGTTGCTTTGAATTGGTGTGCCGTGCCTACTTCACACCAAGCGCAAGTGCAGTTTGGGTGGCAGTGATGTAATTGAAATTTGTGTTGCTCGTTGTCTTTAAAAGGGGTTGGAATTCTCTAGGTGAACAGTATTGCCTACATAAAGAAGTAAAGCTACCTCCATGCCTACAGACAAGAGTGAATACTGGAGGAAAAAAAAAAAAAAAAAGGTCTGCAAATATTTGATTAACTTTCTAAACAAATGCTTCCCAGCTGTATTTTGTTCTTTTATGTTTGCTTTTTCTGGATATTTATGATATTGGGTTTTACTAGCTCAAATGTTTGTAGAAGGCAGAAATACACAAGGTTGCATATTGAGGAAAAACAAATTTTAAATGCGCTTTATCCCCTAACTCAACAAAAAGCAGGATTATATTGCTATACCGGTCAGTCACAAAATAAAGACAACTCCATCAGTCTGAAGTAAATTAAGCCTGTGATGTGAGAACTTTCTCAAACTTACTGGTAGTATCGGTACACCAAAAGATAGTTATCTTTATACTCTTCAAACAACTTATAAGGATAATTAACCTAATTTAGTCAAAGTCAGGGTTTTGGCCAGTCAGAACACTTTTATAGCAGTTACCAAGACTATAATTTTGCAAAGGGAAGCACCATCTTCAAAATTATGTTCTTTATTAATGTTTTGTCTTTCAAACCTGTGTGGTTCAGGGACTTCTTGAATTTAAAAGGAGTGATTTGCCTACCTGAATAGTTTCTGTTTCTTGTGTGGGTAGGACTTTCCCTACTGCATATGCTAGTTGTAGCAGCTTAGTAGCTACATGCTCGGCAGAGATTTTTCACTTTTTGTCTTGAATTCCTGTAACACAGGACTGTCTACAGTGTGCAGAACACCTCTGTGTATTTGCACTGCATTTATCCATTGCTTTTATAACTATTACTGCATTTATAAATTGCATTTAGCAATACCGAACTTCATTTGCTATGAGTAATTCGTTTATCTACATTTCTTAAGGTTCACCAAATTTTTGCCAGTCTTTGTCTTCCTATCTACTTCTTTCACCTTGACTAACCTAAGTTATTTGGGGGCCATCTGCTGACTTGCTGCCTCTGGGCTACCATCATTTCCAACTTATTACTGTATACACGAAACACTGGCCCCAGTACGGAAACTTGTCAGACCCTGCTCTTAGCATTTTGGAATAATGAAACCTGATCACCGATGGAAATTGATTCCTTCCTGCTTTTCACTAATAACAACTCTTTGACTTTAAGCCAGTGACTACTTAATTTTTAATAACTTCTGTCAAAGGTCTTTCAAAGCCTAAATAAATTTACCAACTCATTTCTCTTTATCCACTTACCGCTTCATTGACATACTCAAGTAAGTCCAAGGATTTGCCCAGCACAACCTCCCACTGCAAACACGCATTCTGATCTTCCAGATTCATTTTATTTCATTAGTTCAAAGCCTTTTGCAAGGTCCATGGCCTGCAACTTCCTGAATCACCTCTAAACAAATATTTCTTTAAAAAAGAAAGAAAGAAAAATAAAGACAACTTTCACACAAAACTTTTTCAAACAAAAGTGTGAAAAGAAAATTTGGGTGAATTGCCCTAAAAATGTTTCTTTTCATTCCGGATTTTTTTAAAAAATCATCCTATCCTGTTTTTCTTAAAACAAACTCTTTTTTTTTTTTTTTGGTATTATGACTGTTCAGCTAGGCTGGTCTAGTCTAGCTCTCCAGACACAAAAGGATGGCCTCTAAGACGATTACCCCTCTAGAGTACAATCCTTTTTGTGGCTATTTTCACACAATTACAGATTTGGTATCAAGATGCCGTCAGCAAGGAAAATCAAACAGAATTTTTTTTAAAGAAAAGACCGAAAAGAGCTGTTGCTATTATGCCACTGTGTGTGTTTCTCACGTGCTTGCACCTTGAATACCCTGTGCAGTTTTGCTCCTCTGACCCCAGGGAGGGTATATTTGACCTGGGGAAAGTTCATGGGAGGATCACAAGGACGATCCAAGGTGTGGGACAGCCTCCCCCCAGGAACTTTGGCCAGAATGGGCTGGAAACGAAACGACAGAGCAGGGGTCTGTCGAAAGTTTGCAACTCAGGCACGTGTGTCCCGGGGGGAGCAAGCTGGGCACAGCGGGACCGCGGTCCCTGCAGGGCAGGAACCCACGGCACAGCGAGAAGGTGGAAAACAGCGGGGAGGCAGAGGCTCTTCACACCACCAGTTACTAACCTCTGGAGCGCTTCGCCTTGGGATGCTGTGGGTACCAGCGGTTTAAAAAAGCACCCGGACAAATTCACAAAACAAAGGTTCGCAGTGGACTGCTGCATTTTACAGATGCAGCTTCCACCTCGGGGGGATATTCTCCCACCAAGACGCCCACGGCTCGCCAGCGTCAGAGAGGACCCCAGGTCAGGCCGGTGCCGGGTCTGAGCAGCGCTGCCGCTCCTACATTCCCTTTTTCCATCTCTGATGCTGAACACTACTTCTAGCAACAGATTTTTGGCTAGCATCTCAACCACCTCATACCCAAGTTACCTGCCAGCCCTCTTCCCGCGAGAACAACAGCTTGCCTTGGAGACCCTTCTTCCAATACTCCTGTCCTTCATCTTCACCACACAAGAGGTCCTTTCTGGAGATAAGTCTTCTGTGAAGCCACCTGAGGAACATCACAGCCATTGAGGAGGAACCGCACCCGTACTGAAGTCAAGGGGAACTGCACATGCTGGATGGTGGTCTTTGGTATTTACAGGGCTGTGTACAGAGGGCGTGTAAAGAACAGATAAATCAATCCACAGAATAAGTGATTCCCCGCACTTTGGGCGCTTAATCGTCATGACGCATCAGAGCAGAATGACCAAAGGATAGGTTGGGCTGAACCCAACCTGTAAGTTTAAAGCTAAAGAGAAATATTTCAGTAAAAAAAAACACCACAAACAAAACAAAACCAAAACCAGGAAATAATCCTGTTTTACTGATGCCCTGTATAAATGCCTGTATGATATTTCAAGAGCTACATTGGATTATCTTGTCCTCCAGCGTAAAGAAAAATGATTTAAAAAAAAAACAAACCCAACTTATTGCAGAGAAAACTTCAGATGTTATGGAGGAAATGGGTAAATATATTTGATTGTCAGGATGAACTATGATATGATATTTTCAAGCTTGCCTAACTGTAATTAAAAATTCAGGGCCTGTGAACTTTTTGTCTTGTTTACTTACATGCAAACATTCCTCCATTTGCTCAAAATAGGTATTTTTTGACTTATTTATACACACTGAAAGCATAAACACTAATGCAGCAGCAACAGAACATCCAACAACAACCCTGGTTGCTAAATTTGACAAGGTCAAGCTAAAAATCCTCTGGGCTTGCTTAATAAATATTCAGTCTAAAAAGGGTGAGTAACACTTATCCTGGACTCATCCCAAACGTCAACTTTTCCGAAGACTCTCAAATTAGGCCTTCCACGCTAGTGAGACATCCTGCACTAAGAACTGGCTCTGCTTGGGAAAGAAGGGGGCAATGTGGCCTGCTTGAGACGAAGAACTAGATTTTCTGGTTTCACTTCTGGAACTGTCACCAAACCATTGTATAATTCAGTCAGCGGGATGGCAGACTTTTTTCCAATTAAAGAGGGTTTTCTTCCACCAAAAATGTGATTTTCGTAAACAGAGAGTTTTGATGTTTGTGATTTTTAAACAATCCCAACTGATTTCCTTTTTTATTATTTTTTTAAAGCTTTGACATTTGCTACTTTAAAAGCACAAGAAAACTCCCGATCCTCTCTGTTATTTTCGACTAAGTTTTTCTTTGCACTGGGAAGAAAAAGGTCATAAAAAGACGTAACAAAATACAATCAATTTTTTTACTTTTCTATACCCAACTCTGGAAAACCGATGAGAGAACAAAGATGTCAATCAAAAATTGTTTAAAATGCTACTTAAAAGATGGAAAAATTTTCCATCTAAATAGGCAAAGCACCAAACCTAAATCTGTCTGTACTTCACCCATCACACATGTAATGCCCTAAAGCGGAAACAGTCAGACAACAACCCTGGCCTCCGCTGTAAGTCCGTTTCACCCGGACGCACGGCACTCTGCATCCCTCCTATCTCTTCCCGAGGAGTATGGCCCTTGGGATACCACCTAACCCTTGGCCAGTCCCTTCTAATGCCCCCGGCGCGGGACAGGCACGGATCTGCTCCTTCCACCCTCATGCAGCAGCACGCCGGCCTCCCGGCAGCCCAAAAGCCCTGTAAATAAAAGGCAAATCCAGCAAATCCATCCTTCCAGGAGAGCGCAGCTGATACCGGCCTCTCCAAATGCTCCATGTGTGTGTGCTGCATGCCCAAGGACGTGTTATGTCAGAAGCGGTTATACTAGAAATTGATGAAATTATGCATAAGGTAGGAGCTTCCAAAAAGGAAATAATGATGTTTACAAATATATAAGATGAGATTTCGTCAGAAATAAACTATGTGGCTACGGGACCTTGCTTCATTCTGCATTAAAATCATGTATATTACACTGTTGGATCCAATACTCGTAACAAAGACAGGAAACAGACCTCAGTCAAAATTAATTTAGCTGCCTGGCCTACAGAGTACACACATGAAAATATACAGTGTGCCTCATCTTTGCCTGTATGTACTTGATAATGCTTACCTACTCCTTCAGGTAATTACGAGAACATTTTAATCTCATTTAATTTAATTCAATGCTTTAGTGCCACTTACCTATGGCTCTCACAGTGAAATGGATGCATCAGTTCATTCCATATAGCAGGGCTGTTCACACACAGCCGCGTCCTCCAGACACAGGTCCCCATATATGTAAGACTATTCAAGAACATAAACACATGCAAGAATGGAACCTAAACTTTGTCTGTGGTGTCTAGCCAGTACATTAGTATTTGCTGGACACTGCTACTTGTTTTAATTTATTGGTTCTCCTTTTTAATTCTTTTTCTTTAATAGCCTGATTTATTTTGCACAGCGGTCCACCATTTCATGGAGTAATGTGTCTTTTCTGAAAGGAATCGTGTGCTAGATTTTTTTTTTCTTTTTTTCTTTTTAGTATTGTACCACTATCTTTTAAATTTTCAAATAAAAGCATGACTGGAATAAAAGACAGTTAAATTACATCCACATGGATACTAATAAGCAGTCTCTAAAGTCTTAGCCAGTTGCCTAACCAAAACACGAAGCATATGCGAAAGAAAGGGGGCCTGAAATTAAAAAACAGCAATTCTGTGCTTTGACTGTTTAGTCTGCATGGTTGAGGGGACATGAGCCTAGAGGTAGGAGGGCAAGCATCGGAAGCCGAGTGCAATTATTTGGATGCATAATGACGTCAAAGGACCCCCACCTGCACTTGTAGAACCAACAGGGTATACATTTAGGTTTCTGCTCTTCTCAAAGCTTCGATTCGTTTTTGTTTCCTCTCTATCTATACATCTAGAAGGTCCAGGACCTGGTCCAATGTCATTGCACCTAGAGCCTCGCATGGAAGACTGCATAGCCTTACTCCTAGAAGCTATGCTAAGAGCTTGGAGCTGCTTATAAATTATCTTCTTTCCAAGGCCCAAAGGCAGGGTGCAACAAACAGTGTGCGAAATGAGTCGCACTGAGTGGAAATAGCCGCGAGAACCCCTCAGCCGGGCTGAGCCTATTCGCAAAAAGCACGCTGCACAACCACCCAGCCTGCTCCGCTCTGAAACACCCACAGAACTGGGTCTGTCACGCCTCCCCGTTTGTGCGTTTCACTAAAGGACAATGATAGCTGGAAAAATGCGACATTTTTCACAACTACAATTTGCTATTTTCCTGCTTTCGTTTCTACTCAGGCAGCTAGAGTGAAACAAATTTCTTTTTCAGAGCCCACATTTAACTTTGCTCTGACACAGATTTTGCTACCTTGATGAAAAGACAACGGTTTTCTCTGTCCTCACCCTGCTCTCAGAACAAGCGTTCAAATCTGAGCTATCTTATCTGAGGGGAATCCAGAAAGGACTGAGAAATTACGGCGTAACACGATGTGACCTGATTTCCAGAGGAGAAGCAGACCTCCACCCACTGCGCTATTCAATTACTGCTGATCAGTACATCAGGCAGTCAGCCTGTATCAACAGCAGTATGGAAGTATGGCAATTACAAAGTGTTTTTCCCTGGTAGATCATAAAGTGATTGCCCCAGATGGGTAAATATATCCTCTGCTCACCAGGACACACAACTGAACAGAATCTGGAATTGTTTCCGTCCGAGAAGCAACCGTGCCTTGTGGACAATGTAGTGCATCTCAGAAAGCTGGGTACCAAGACCTGACCGTAGGACCTGGGATAAATCATGTGGACTATTTTTTAAATGCTCGCTCATTTTGGACGGCTCAGATGGAGTAATCTTTTTTTCCGTATGCTTAATACAGGTTTTTTAAAGACGCGTGGTTACCTCGTGCAAGAAGGACTCTGATCCCCAGATCCCCTGTTTTAGCCCCAGGCCTCTTCACAAGGTTCAGAGTGGGCATCTTCTGGTAAGCAAGGTGAACTTTTTCTCTTGCCTTTCACAGAAGTGGTGAAAAACTAATCATTTCTTGCTGTAGTCTTTGAAAAACACAGTTCACCTTAAAGTAGGGACCCAGCTAAGACAGGTCAGAAAATTACAAAACAACAGATTACTATAGAGAACATTATGCAAACTTAACGACTGCAATTCAGGAGAAGCATTTGCTTAAATTCAACAGATCCTTTAGCTTCAGTTTCTGAATGTATGTGATGAGATTATTTTAGTTGAAATAATTATAAAAACTTATGTGGGTTAATGTTCACTGAATGCAGATACAGCCTGCAAAAATTTCCTGCAATGCCAGGGCCTTTCCAAACAGATGTTTTATTTTAGTTTTACAAAACCAAGCTGTTTAATCTTGTGACACAATCTACAGTTTAGACATAAAAGGATTTGGCATAGATACATATACGTGTGTGTGTGTACGTGTATATATATACACACACAAATACATATATGAACAGACACATCCTTAAGATACAGCTTAAGTATTTTAACACTAATATTCGTATGCAGAAGAGAAATAGTAACAGGAGAATATAATGTAGTTAGTATTATAAACTGTAGCCCGTTCTGCTTAGTGTTTCTTCAGCTGCAACTATTTGCCAAGTGTCCTTCATCAGCAGGTAAGTATTTCTTTACAAAAAGCTTATAAAACTTCTCTTGTTAGCACATTTCCGTAAGTGTTAACTGTCACCATATCTCTGAGGGTGTTACTTCCCTGTATCATCGTAATAAGATATTTTCTGCCTGTGAGTGTTTCGAATTGTCTCACTCTGTCCAAGTATCTGAGACTGTTTAGCTAGATCACAGTTTCTTCAACTTCAGCAACAAGTGACTGCGCTATTAACGAAAAGCCTTCCGTTACGCAAGAGGTCAGGCTAAACCAGGGGTCCCTTGGTGTTACCACAGAGAGAAAAAGGACCTCGAACTCTTATGACATAAAGTCAAGGTATGAAAAAAGCATGGAGGTAGCAAAGCAGAGGACCATTAAGGGCTCCGTCCACTCTTAAAGCCCACGCTCCACTGCTGCGATACCGGCAAATTTCCTTGAAGTTTAGACTGTGGAAATGTGCCTCCATTCCCACTCTTATCATTCCTACCTTCTTGGAGGCAAGATGCAAAGCGTGCATTAAAGCTTAGGACTTTAAAAATGAACACTTAAAGCCATTTCAGACCAAACCAGCTCCTAGCCAACATCAAGGAGGCACAGAAGTGGGTTAAAGAAACCCGATTGTTCACTTAACATAAAGGATTAAAATGTTGGCATCGATTTCTTAAACTAACATTTGTACAGACAATTTTTTGTTCCGTGTCAAACGCGACAAATTTTAAATGCAGCCCATCACAACTCATGCTCAAACCTGAACCATTGCCACTTCTCCTTCAATCGAAGTGAACACTTTTAACTTTTGAATACGCAGACAAACACCAATACAACAACAGAGAAAGCTGAGGACAGGGCTTCCTTTCTGTTGCATACAAACAACCCAAGAATATTTCTTTGCTATTCTATCATATTAGGCGCGATCAAAAATTTCTACAACAGCCTCAGGGAACATCTCCTCCTTTCCTTTTAGTGGGAATGAATCTCCTTCTCCACTTGCAAATTATTTTAGAAGCATTTAATTTGTGGTAATTTAGATTTTTCATGAGTACACCTTTCAAAGTGAGATTCTGAAAAATTCTGCAAGAAATAAGTATGCCTGTGAGATTTATGATTAAGCCAAGGCCCACAGAAATTAAATGAGATAACCAGCATAATGCTAGTTCATGGCTGAGCTAGTACTGGAACTTGAGAGTCCTGCTTCTGAGTTCTCTGATGTTAGATTGTATGGATTTGAAAAGATAGACATCTTGGACTCCCAGAAGAAAGTGCTCCAGACGAAATAAATCACTGTCAGAAGTGGGTGAGATTCCACTGAAGTCATGCCAGGGGTGAGTTGAGCAATTCATCTTCAAAGAAGTTCATTGCATCTTATCTCCAGGAAGATATTAATGATATTAATGGCACATTTACGCAATGTAAGTTTCAACATGCAAATTATCTTTATTAAGACATTTCTTTTAGTTGTTTGCACTTGCTTTCCGACTGAACTATAAAGGATTTGTCACTAGCCCTACAACCTACCCCACTTCTGTTGAAACCAAAGGTGAAACTCCCACTGACTGGAGCAGAAAACTACTGAACTGTGTAAAACTGGACAAAACCCGAAACAACGTACTCGGTGGTAGAGGCGTGCCTGAAAATTGAAAAAGCAAGTAAAGGGATAAATATTTTCATCATCATCATAGTTTGTAAAAGGTAGGCTAATTGCCACCCTTTATTTAAGGACCACTGTGCATCTCTGTTCCTGGGACACAAGTTATCCTGCCTATCATGCCATAAAGCATTCCCAGCGCTTCCATCTAGGACATTGCACGAGTGCATAAGGAACACACAGCTCTTCCGACCAAACTCTGGTATTGTCAAGATGCCCACAACCAAGAATAAGTAAGTGAAAGCAAGTTTGGGGAGCTCACAAATAGCTACGGACTCATGTCAGACAGGAATGAGATGAGTAATAAGAGTTTGGTAATGGCTGACCATGAAAGCGTGTGAGCAATTAAATTGCACTTCTCCCAAGTTCTTGATTTCCCAGTCTCGATGTTCAAGGGAGGAGAGTGCCTGTGAGTGGCGGAGCATGTCACAGAGGGCCCTTCACACCCAGCTGCCTCTACTCCTCTTCCCTTTCCCCTGTATTCCTCGGAGGTGTTAGCCCACAGGAATGTGGACCCTGTTGTGGTGGCATTGTCAGAGAACAGCAGCCAGGCTACCATCTACATTCATAATATGCAACGATAAAAACAGACAGTAGCTACAGAAAGGCACCCTGTTTTATACTCTGTGAGTGAAACGTCAGCTCCTATCCACTGCCTGGGTCTCTCTGTGCCCCCCATGGAAAAATGAAAACCCACAAGGCATATTTGGTATGACCTGAGGAATCTGGATGAACCTCACCCCTTCCTTTTCTTTCCAAACAGCTCCACTCATTGCAGGCAGCTTGCTCCCATTTAACACACGACAATGCTCAGAAGAAAAAATCCGCTCCCCACGCGTGCATCGACAAAGAGTCACCGACCGGCCACTCGCTCTCCCCCCACCACCGTCCCCCAGACCTGGGAGAGCGGAGGCAAAGGGAAAGCAGCGGCAGCGGCAGCTGTCTGCCCCTGGATTCACACAGAACGGAGGCAACCTCTGCAAAATGCTCCTTTAAACGAACCTCAGGGTGTTCACCACACTCGCATGATGAGCAGAGAGCTCTGTGCGTAGACTCCTCCACACCCGACAACTGCTACCAAACGTACTTTTTCCTTCTGTAACGTGATGGGGAACAGTCCCGTAATTCAGGAGAGGGCCAAAGGGGATACGTTTAGTGACTTGATAGCTTTAAGATCACCACATTATATGCCAGGAGGAAGTCGCACACACGGTTATAACTGGAGTAGCTGTGATTATCCCGATGGGAAAAAAGCCCGTTTCCTGGGCTGCCTGCGCGTGGGGCGTCTATTTGCGTGTGCGAGTGTCTGACGGAGGAAGAGCGGCCGCATTCCCCACGGCCCACAGCTCTGCTCTCCTCTTCCCTCCGGAGCACCAGCCCATGGGTTCCCTTCTCCCAGGTGTTCCTGTACCCCTCCCCAGGAAGGCATTCCCTGCTGGCGCGAGGGCAGGCAGCGGTGCGAAGGGAAGGGGCTGTCAGAGCTGGCGGGTGGGACAGGGATAAAGGGCTTCTCGCGCTGCCATGAATTCCTCCCGCGGCAGGAAGAGACGGTACCTCTGCGTGCTGCTTGACACAAATTAATTGTAACGTTGTCCAGCCCCAAAAAAGATAAAAGGCAGGAGGGGAGATATAAGGTATCCTCTGGACACAGAGACCGTGCGACTGCTGGGTGCCGTTGCCTGTAATAGTCAAAGGCACAGAAAAGGACAGGGCAGCTTTCTCTTACTCTGGGTAGTTACTCACTAGCTATTTTCTAGAGCCCAGGTAGCATCAGCCCCAGAAAACACAGAGATGTCTTACACCACCCCAGCTGTTACACTCGTACTTCTTGTACCAAGCACAGAAATGAGACAGGAAAGAAACGAGCCAGAATTCAGCTGCTTGGTGTCTTTTCTTTCCTCCTTCTCTTCTTTTTCTATTACCTACAACTGTAATTTAGCCACTGCTCCAAGAAACTTGGAGCTTCTCTCCAAGAAGCTGCTGGTAATATTCTCTCAGCAGATAAGCAGTTTTCCTACAGAACCTGGCAGCTTTTAAGTAGCCTCGAGAACACCTTACAGCTTCAGACAGAATCGTCTGGGAAGACCGCAGCTGAATTCAGGGCATCAGCAAGCTGGCTGGCTGCGTATGGACTTGAAAAGCACGTGCTTGGATAAGGCACTATCCAGATGTTTCAAAGATTTTATGCATACATAAAATGTACATATTTCATGCATATATACGTATTGTATATGTACATACACCACCTATACAAATGTATGGGTACAACATACATTTTACTTGGGTAAACAGGTGGAAATGATGGAAGGAATTCAACACTCACTGCAGTCGATTGGGAATACCCTGCGATGATGTATATACAGGTTGCCCTGTATGGGTTGTGGAACCTCCCACCCTGGAGACATTCAAAAGCCGCCTGGACATGGTCCTGGGCATTATGGCTCTCGGTGGCCCTGCCAGATGATCTCCAGAGGTCTCCTCCCACCTCGACAATTCTGTGATTCTGTGATATATCTCCTTTAAAGCCACACTAATGCCATTCTATCCATGGGTGAACTCCCACCTTAAGTTACAGTTCATACCGTACACGCATTGCTTCTAGTCCATAAAGTTATCCACAGACTTGTACTCTTTTTACACAGCTGGGGAAACTGAGACCCTGAGGAACCAAGTGGCTTGCACTAGCACTGAGCAACAAGCCAGAGCAGGGGCTTGCCCCTGGCCTCCATTCCACTCTGACTGCCGCGACTGGAAACGGTGACTCTACAAGACTTCTTGTTGTTTCATTTTTTTTCCTCCTCCTTATTTTCAAACTAACTGGGAAAACATGCTTCTATGGTTTTTTTGTAGCCAACTGTGCCCTCAGTGGCCATGATGACACTTCGATTTTGTCGTTGTTTGAAAGCGCGTTGAAGTGGCATCCTTTTGCTGAAAGATGCTGGTTAGCCCCCTTTGGGAAGCAGCTTTGATAAAATGCATTTGTGCTTGAACATGCAAGTGGTTCTGACAGCCAGGACCCCGAGTCTAAAATTCAGTGAATGTTCTGAACATGAGTCAGCTTTGCAATGAATGAAAACAAAATGCCCGCATGCGGGTATGTCTGAGTTACCTGCAGACCTCCAAGAATAATACCTGTGATTTGAGATCAAGACTGAAAGTGGCTGCTGTGATATCACACTGAGAAATAAAAAACCTTAGTACGAGAACGAGACGGGATACCAGCTAGCCAAAGGGCCACTACAAAAGCCCAGAGGGACTGCGAGACCGGGTCATACTTTCAACTTGTGTTTGGCCATTTGTGTATCTAAGGCACATTACAAGAGACGCATCACCACAAGCAAACACTGGACGAAACTGTGGAAGAAGATCTCCCACCGGCTTCCTCCAGGCAATGCCCAGAGTCCACCCAGCCCGGCCAGCCACGGGGGTCAGCTCTGGGCAGAAGGGCAGGAGAGCTTCCTCCTCCCTGGGAACAGCTCCCCCTTCATCAGGGCTGCCTGGAATAGGTTCAGTTTCCCACTCTTGGTCTCTCCCTGTGTGTTTCTCCTGCTGCAGAAGTTTGCCGAGTGGAAGGAAGACCACGGGCAGCGCTCTGCAAGGGATGAAAACCTCATTTCCCCAAGGATGTTATTAGCCTGGAGAAGCATTGGCCCCAAAGGGACTACAAGACGAATATAAACTAAGAAAGTAGCTCCCAGGTGCATTAGCTGCTACTTGAGACTCTCACACAAGCTTGGCAGGTCGTGTTAATCCATTTTGCAGTTTGGAAATGAAATCTGCTTCTTTGGATAGTTTATAAAAAATTGCCAGAACTTACATTTTCTCTGAGAAATTAATCAAAATCAGAGTTTAATTTCACTCAGAGAAAATATAAGCAGTAATGAACAACACCGCACATGTGTTTAAATTTTTCCAGAAGTTTTCTTTTGCCTTCAGCGACGGAATCTGTCATTACTCCGACCGGTCGCACAGCACTGCAGAGCAAGAAGATATATGGAGGCCATTTTTGCCCACACTGCAACAGATTTTCGATCTGCTGGTTTGGCTGTGTGGGGCAGTTTGGTTTTTTTAAGTCACAGCATCAGAAAGCCACTGTCCAAACAACAGACAATATGAAGGCATTTTTACCACAGTCATTTTCATGGTATTTGAGTGCCATGAACAAACGAAATCAGCAGCGCTGGAGAGGGTTAGGACGGCTGCTCATACGCACGCTGGATTAAGAAACACCTTCGGCCCCTGTCTGCCGTGCTTCCAAATAAATGCCGTCAGCGTACAACCAGCACTGGCTGCTCCAGCCGGCCTTTCCAGCAGACTCATCCGGGGCCCAATCCAGCCCTCGCTGCAGTCAATGGCCGGACCCCCGCCGAGCCCACTGGGAGCTGGACCCAGCCCTACAGCTCTGGCTGCAGCAACAGCACCGTGAAATTGCCCGTGCTCGTAGTAAAGTAATTCCACCCAGAGAAGTTCCTCCTTGGCTCTGAGCAATCAAATCACAAGCACATTTAAAATGCCAGAAACAAGGGGAGAAACAAGAAGGAGACAGCTTGTTTTACAGAAAGCCATTTGCTTTGTTTGGGTTCTTTGCATCTTTCTTTGATTTCTTTGTCTGGAATGGCCTGAGCTCTGCCGAGTCTACTCTTCATGTCGTTTTATACCTTTATTCCCACCTACTTTTCAAACTGTTCTAGGAAAACTAAAAAAACTCTTTCAGATAACTACATTTCTGTGAAACCAGCAAGTCTGTTCCAGCAGATGGGCTCTGTGTGTGTGCGCGCGCGCGCGTGTGCGCACGCGTGCATGTCTCTGCGTGTATCTGAAAAAATAGAGGGAAAAGAGCCTATCCTGACAATGGCCACAAGAGCTCCATTTTTACTAGGTTTGGTCTATATTTTCTATGCCCATTACCAGGTAGCACACTTTCAACACGTGCATTTTGTCTTAGATGACTAAAATAAATTCATTTCCAAAACATACTTCTCAGACTAGTTACCTGCCTAAACAAGGAAGAGCAAAAAAGGATAGACCTCTGTGGTAACCCGCACCATCTCAGAGCCACAGTTTGCAGGTGAGCCTTACCACAGGTACATGCTTGAGAAAACTAAACCCAGATTCAGCATCCCTTAAAATAATCATAAAACTCCACTGGCTTCACTGGCTGCATTGAAGATCAAGTCTCTGGTAGGGGAAGGTGGAATGTTCTGCACAATTTGGGAGCCGAACAACTAGAAAATATCACCAAACGCTCTTCCAGTTACATTTTTTAACAAAGAATAAGAAAAAAATCAGCAGATTTAACACCTTATTCTAAAAATATAAAAATGAGAGATGGTGTAACTGATAAAACCCGCTATACCCCATAAACTATAGCATTCTCAGTCCAAACCGAAAGGAGAAACAAACAGATTGCCATTTGTTTTACATCATAGAACAGTTTAACTTCCCCCTCAAACAGCTGAAGCCAAAATAAGAAGTCACATAGTGTGTGTTTCTATGTATCAGACAGGCTCCAGGCTCGTCTTGTGGATTCTAACTCAAGCTGGACATGTAGGAAAACTTCTCTCCAAACCCTCACTTATTCTGATGAATTTGTCACAGGCAATTCACAAACAGAAATCTGACAGGTGTTTGATTCTTTGCGGATTAGTCACTCCACTCCTTTCTAATAAATCTTTACATCCCACTCCTTTGACTTAAGCAGGAGAACATACTGTCTTTTTTAAAAACATAATATAGCCATTAGCAAATCGTAGTTGTGGCACTACCAAAGCATTATCAAGTCGAGGAGTGCTGCCCCATCCCATTCTTCTCCACAGCATAAAGCATCCCGCATGCTTGCTGCCTCCATTCTTTCCCATCCCCTCGCTCTTTTACATATCTTTCACCACCAGATTGGCATTGGCGGCCAGCCAACCATCCGGCACTTTAGCTAGACAAGTGCTATGCTGATATGCCTAGATCTTTGAAGTGTCACACAACAAGTCCAGCAAGTTAGTTTTCTTCCTATTTTAATACTTTTTGCAAGGGGCCCCAGCCACAAGTACGTTTCCCATCAGTTTGGGTTTTTTTCCGAAAAGGCTCCTTACTGTGCAAACTTCCGCTGATGACTTCCTTTTTGAAATGCTTTGGCCCCTATGGTATTTTTGAGACTATGGCCTAGAGATGCCATTGTAAATGATTTTACATTATACCTACATTAGGTACGTACCCTGCCCCAGGAGCCCAAGTTCAGAAAGTCATGGTTGGGTTGCTTAATACAATTTCTAATGAGCACTGATGTGACATGCTGCTTAGATCAAAGTGGAAAAAAGCTGTTATTTGTCACTGCTTCCCATTACAGCACATTCTGAACAGGGGCACAGTAATGAAACAAGTAGGACTGGGGATATCAAAAAACAAAATACTGTGCCTCAGTCTGAAAGAATCCTTCTACGTATCCTTAAAATAACACAAAATAAAAGAGAAGTAAAAGACAAAGTATAGTCTGTGTTACTTTTGGAAAGTCCTCCCATGTCTGAACCCAGGGGGTATTGATTTCATTTTATTTCACTACCACATCTGAAGCCGCACTGATAGTAAATCACAAGCGGAGCCTCATTTACCAAGCTGGCCAATGGAGCAGTAAAGCCATTGCCATTTCCTCTTATGAAAAGCTGTTAGCAATGCTGCTGTGGGGGGCTGTCGCTTCCCAGGGGAGAAACCATGAGCTTCTGGGATAACTGACTTTGGGGATAAATGACTTTTTGCAGGTGATCCTCAGCCTCATCTTTCTGCAGATAATTATGTTGCTCAATCTGGGCACGGTTGCTTCTACAGAAAAAGCCTCCCCTTTTGGATGCTGCCGCTTTTACACAACCATGCTTCACAACCACTAGTCCTTCATTACTGCTCACGGTGATGCTGGCCTGCCTTTTACGTTCAGGTAAATAGCAGGTGACTTACGTTAAGAGCCTTCCTACCTGCCATATTACCCGTACGCCTGCCAAACACGCGAGATGCTTCAAGCTGGCAGGACCCCACCATAGTAACCCGGTGCTCCTGGCCAACAACAGGGCAATCCGCTTTCCCACACACGCTGCCTTTCGCTTCTCCTTATGTCACCCCTTTGCACGTCTGGCGTTATCTCACCCATCACCCTGGCAGCAACTTTTCTTAGGGGAGGCAACCATCACATGTGGATCTAAAGTACATCGTGGGTCCTCAAGACTCAGAAATGCTGACGCTTGTACTGTATTTAAGCAAATGTTGTTGTTTTCCTTGCTCACTGGATCTTTTTTGCTTACAGAACCTGCGGGTAAAGAAAAACTACTTGGGCGTCTCTGGCGCGGCAGGACAGTTACAAGTGGCAAAATCAGAATTTTGCCCTGGATTAGTGCTGAGAACAGCCAGGTGGATACACAAGGCTTCCCAAACCATTTTTCCAAATGTACTGTGTCTACGGCAAGACTCCCCTCCCGTCGCGCAGCTACAGGAACGGGTTCAAGATGAGCAAGCAACAGGGTAAGGGTATTTTCACAGCCTTACCCAGCGTTACCTGCTGATGTTCACGGACGCCTGTTTCTTGCAGGACGCTGCTCTTCTCTGCGCATCTCCCTCCAGGTCACCGAGAGGGTACCTGACCGCTACAGGCTAGTACGGACCCCCACCACGTGCTCTGGAAACCAGTCCCTTCTGGCTTGAAAAGCTTTTGCGCGGCGGCACGAGCACAGCCCTGAGAATCCAAGGCACCGGAGCTCTGATTCTGATTCACCACTTGTCTCAGTTTCCTCCCCGCACGAGTGTGGAAGATTAAATTTACTCTTCCCGCTCGAAGGAGTCATCATTGTCAGTGTTTCTTTCTAAGCGTGCGGCCTGCAAACACTTCAGCTCAGTTAGGCTGTTCAAAACTCGGTTATGTTGGTTTTCTCAAAATGTCTTCCCACTTGTTACGCGTCCTCTGCTGCGAGGCCCTGCAGCCGCGTCTGAGCACAACCCAGAAAACACGATGTCCCTGTCCAGCAAAACAACACGATGTCCCTGTCCAGAGGACATTACAAATGGAACTTTAATCACAGGCACGCTCCCAACGTTACCTCAGCTCGTGTTTGCCTGACCGGGGCCCAAGACCGGCCTAAACCCCAAACCCAACCGCCCCCAGACGAGGGGACGAGGGCGCAGGAGGGCGCAGCACCACAGCCGGCGGCCCTGGCATCTGCTTTTACCTTCTAAAATGCCTCATCTACGCGGACAGGTCTTCTTTCCGAGGCCAGGCCGCACGCCGACCCCCGCGCCCGCCGGCGAGGCCCCGCGCCGCGCC
>JANZLQ010000050.1:2008618-2023347 GCA_026212715.1 Elanus axillaris | reverse complement strand
CCCCCCCCCCCCCCCCCCCCCCCCCCCCCCCCCCCCGCGGGCCCCGCGCCTGGCGCCCCGCTGAAAGCGCTTTGCCGGGGTTGCGGGTGCCGCTGCCCGCCGCCCCGCTTCGGCACTCGCCCCGCTTAGCCCCGGAGGGACGCCTCTCCCGAACTGCACCGCTGTAGGCTAAGTTTTAGCGAGGAAAGCCGGCGTATCCAAACTCCAGCTTACGAGTTCAGCTTGTAAAAAAAAAAAATAAAATAAAATAAAAAATCCCTATTTCGGCACTTAAGGCGATGAGCCACCTTTCCAGAAAGCCAGTGCTCTTCAAGAAGCAGCTTCTGAAAAGGAGGCTATTTAACGGGCTGCTTGGGTATGTCCAGCATTTGGCAGCCAGATTTGAAAAGTCTGGGCGCGATACTGTTCTGAAGGAGTGACTCAACCTACTCGGTTGCAGCATCGTTTTGAAGAGCGTTCCTGTTTCTGAAGTACTTTGTAGCATCCAGCCTTCTTCGGTTAAGTTTCTTGGGACCTCAAGCTTAGTGGTAAAGAGAGGGATTTTTTATTTTTTTTTTTAAACTGTTACAACGCAAGTGACCTACGTGGATTCAGTGTGAGATCTGTGAGCTGGGGTAAGGATTTCAAAGCTATTCCCGGGGCTGGTTTTGTGGAGCAGGGACTCTCTCTCTCTGTTTGTACAAGTGCTAAGCACACAGGTGGTAATTAATAAATAATAAAGAGCATGAGCTTCTGATTGTGTGTGTTGTTTTGAGAAAGAGCGAGCAGGAGACCCGGTTCCCCAGGAGGGGGTTTTATACCCTTCTCACAGCTCGGCTATGAAATCCAGAGAGTGTGGAGACGTGTTTAGCCGAGCCAGACCTGCCAGGACGCCAGAGGTGTTCTTTAAAACCCTGTGATCCAAGATGTGAAAGTCGAAATGGGAGGTTTGAAGTTGGAGGGTAAAGAGAGGAGGTGTAATTACAGGGTTGGACTCCCCAGCTCATCTGCTTGGAATTACAGAGCAGAGCTGAACCCTGGCTGGAGCAGGAAACAAATCGGGGCCAGTGATCAGATCAAAACAGCAGCTGCCAAAAGAGGATGAAGGAGGAAAATCATCCATTTCTTCCATCTGCAGTTGTAGTGCACCACGTAACATAAAACTAAGTTCTTGTAGAAAGATACAGCTCAGAGCCTTGTGTTTAAACACCTCGGTAATGTGGCAGTGCCCGGTTTGGATCCGAGCTTCAAGCGTTGGGAAACTATTGCCCTCTTACAAACCTGCAGATGACATCAGTGGCATATAACACGCTGAAATGTAGCCCGTCTAAACGTATTTACCCTGTTACCTTTGACTTGGCCTAGAGCTTTCCCCTCTGTGCCAGAGTCAATAGGCGCATCCTTCGGTCAGCGGCTAGCCCGAACTGGTCATATGTAAGAATAACTGGCAGTCCCAGGGGATCGCAGCGTTAAGCCTCTTTATGGCACGTGATGTTTTCTTTAGCGTTTCTATTGCAGTGGTGATTTAAGGGTTAAAAGCGAGTGAGGGTGGGAGGGAGGTTGAGGATTTTTAGGGCTTAAAGCTTTATAAAATGTCCTGTAAGGCTAAAGCTTCTGCTTTCGTTACATTAAGAAATGCCTACTTTAACATCACTGAATTTTGGAAATTTGGAAAAAACTTGTCTTCGTTAATCAAAATAAAACCTGTACAGTGTCAAAAAAAAAAAAAAAAAGAAATTAAAAAAAGGTTTGCAGCTGGAAGTTGTCCATTATCACTGTTTTCTTTGCTTAGACAAAAAGCCACAGAAGTTTCAGATGTCAAATGCTAAGATCATTCAGCTTCAGAAAACCTGATTAATAAAAGCTATGTTCAAGTGGGTTCAAAGCAAATTTGGCTGATTTCTTTTCTAAATGTAAACTTTTTTATTTTACAAATACAGATGCTAAGAAGAAACTTGAGCATATTTCTGGTGATGTTACTGTTGGAGTAATGAATTAGAAACTTTAAAACCGTTTGTTGATAACATCATGGAAATAGTACTTGCTAATATAAATGACGAAGGCAAGACTGCTAGGATTTCAGAGCAAAACTGTTTATGCTTTTAAAAGTTCTCTAGCAATATTGCTTGAATTAGGTACATAGCAGTGCTTTATTTCAAAACCTGTTCAGGAAAATAATAAGGAAATGTATTGGAAGGTGTGAATGCCCGTATCTATAAAATGGACAAATAACGTGCTCTGTGCTAGAGGCGTAAGTGATCTGTGCCCTTGGTGAAATACTGCATGTGGAAATCTGGAAGGCAGTACAGAGGGAAAGAGGGGAAGACCCGCTGCTCAGCGTCAGATTTGTAGAGTTTGCGGGAAGGGCTGGAGGAGGACTCAACGTTATTCACAGTTTCATCGGCGTACATTTGTTTTTCGCCCATTCTGCAGCTTGGCTGTGGGCTCGCAGTGGCACGACGTAGGTGTTGTGAGCAGTGGGGACGGTCTGGGGGCTCTGTAGGAGGTGGGCTGGCAGGTGATGAGCCCCCAGCGAGCCTTGGCCGCGCTGAAGGCCAGCACCTTCAGCTACTCAAGGCTAGTATTTTGTTACTGACACGGCGCTTTAGGCAGGGCTGATGGAGGGTGGGATTGTACGTGGTGAGCTCGTTTGGCCTTGTCTTTACTTGGACACGAGTCCCATCGGCAGTTCCACCCGGAGAAGTGCCGGTGCCCCGGCGTGGGAGGAGAGGTCCGTCTCTGGCAGAGAGGGCAGACGTTCCCTTTGAGGGGGGGCAAGACCAAACTACTGTTGACACTGAATTGCGCTTGGGGCCAGGGCTGCACCCGCTTGTGCCAGTGAAGGGAGGTGGGCTTTAACCCACGGGCGGCAGCAGTCTGTGGGCCGTGTAACCGCTCGGTTCTCTGACCTCTTCCATGACGGGGCACCGAGTAAGGACTGCACTGTAGGGTAACAGAGGACCTCAGCGCTGGGCCTCTCTGCCTTGGAGGAGTTTCTTTTTAGCTGTCCCACCTCAACGTGCTTTAGATCTCTCTTCTGAATCTGCCATGCTGAAACATTCGTTTCGCACCTCTTTGAAAGCTGTACCTGGACGCTCAGTGTGCGCAAGAAAGGCAGCGGATAGGTGTGAAAGGAAGTCACTGTCCTGTCTGCTTCCATGGCCGTAAACGCCAGCTTTCCTTTCCCAACCTTTTTGTCTGTAGTAGCTAATTTAGGTCCCAATCCCGGGTGGACTCTGTGAAGTTTGAAGTGCAGGGAAAAACACTGGTAAACACAGACGGCGGCTTGGTAACAGGACGTTATCTTCTCCGTGGCAATTACGTAAGTTTGCGCTGCAGCTAAAAGCCTGTCATGGGCGTTATCTAACGCTATCCCACATCAAGGAAGAGCGTAATCCAAATGTCTATTTATTTAATTGTGCAGGGCAACTGCCCAGATAAGGAGAGCTATAAACTTAATCCAGCCAATTATTCTTTATCTGTTGCAAGGTTTTTCAGGTTTTGAACAAGTTCTAACTTGAAAAGAGTTTGCCGCAGAAGTAAAGCGCAAACGTTAAAATGTTTCTATTGGAGATGAAGCCATCCCATATTTTGAACTTGTACTATCACTCGGGGTTGTTTTAATTCGTAATAAAATTGTGCTCTTCTGGAGTTACTTTGCTATACGTGGAAGAAAAAGTGAAGTGGTTCCTGCTGAGCAATCCCAGTCGAAATCCAGGTTTGAATCCTCCTTTCAGGTAACGTTCTGCCATTTAGCAAAAGGTGAACCTGCTGAACACCTGGTAGCTTTGGGTCTGGTTTGAAGCACTGCCTTTGGAGACGTTTGAAGCCATGGTTTAGATTCTGGTAGAGGTGTTCATTAAGCTGATTAAACAGTTTTAAGATTTAAGATTACTTGTGTTATACTTTTGCAATCTGGCGTAGCTGAGAACAGAATTTGGCCCGGGTGTTTAGGGACGAATTCACTTACAAAAATTTGTGTCCAAGCACAACTCTACTTATCATTATCTGTGTTGCAATCACACATTATTTGCGTACTGTTTTTCAGGAAACTGAACCGCTTGTTCTAGCAGCTTGCAGGTTTTTGCAGAAATGTTGGTGGAGAGCTTTGTCATTGCCATTTTTGAAATGCGTCTGGGTAACGGGCTGCCAGCAGATTGCCCTTTTTAAGATTCATGTTTTACTCCCAGCTACGTGTAGAAAGCTTTGAAGAACTTGAAAGTAACCTACCTTCCCTTAACAATTATTTTTATCTTGAATGGTGGTTGTTCCCACATCAGATAACAGGTTTGTAGGTGAACCTGAGAGCCCAGAGTCTCAGTCCGGTGTGGTGCGTGCTCCCATCCACATCTGGCTGGAGCGGCAGCTGTGCAGACCTCACTTTCCCCACTCAGGTGGATGTTGCATCTGCCCCTGTACAGCATCATCATCCATGAGGGCCTGGGCAGGGATTCCCGGCTAGCTGTGGCACCTCTTAAGCTATTTTCAATTAGTTTGATGCTAAAGCTGTGATCTACCCTGCTAGGGCTTGATTACGAAAGAGAAGTTGAGGATCAACAAATCAGAAAATGCATTTGTTTTGCTTTGTTTTTCTAGCGGGCATTTCTGATGGATTCTGGAATTTTCCTTTTCCTTTTGGACTTGCTTCTTTGCGTAAACAGCTACCAGGGGGTGGGTGATACGATCTTAAGATCTCTGGTCCTGGTGTAGGTAAAGCGAAAGCCAACCAGAGGCTTCGCAGAATTGGTGCCATTAGTCTCATGCGAAGACTACTCTTTGTTTGAAGTCTGTCAGACTTTTGAGCAATAACATGTTGGCTTTTATTTAAATTTTTTTTTTAACAAGTGGGTAAGATTCCTTCAGAACACACAAAAAATTAAAGATTGGTCAGTCAGAGTCTGAGATGCGTGGCGTGGAGGTACCGAAACCTACCATCTGTCTGTGCTGTAGAGAATAGCAGACTTGGATCTCTTTGAATGAAAGTAGCGGCTCCAGCTATGTCGCAATTGCTTCTAGGCTCCAAAGCGGGCTTTAAAGAGCCATGAAATTATTCTCCCCGTTTCGCAAAAGCACTTTTTTAACCTTGAGCCTTCCAGCCGTGTCCCGTTTAACATGGCCAAATGGATCTGTTAAGATCAGTGGCGTCATCCCCGCCGGACCTCTGTTTTGCAGAAGACCCTGTGCGCAGCTGGGGGGGAGCGGCGTGGGGGGACGCCGTGCTGCCTCGGGGATCCGGGGCAAGGAAAAGCGTGGGAATGCGGGGTCTGGCTCACTGCCCCGCCTGGGCAGCGTCTCTCCAGCCCAGGCGTTCGGTCTTCGGCGGTACCAGGAGGAGCTGGGGCTCCTTTGCATGGGAGTCATAGGTGTGGGCGTGCGTCAGTAAATACAAAAGCATTGAAATGTTTACTTGGTGAGGAAGAAGCCTGCGCTAAATTAAGTATTTCCTTGCCCCGGCAACAAGGTCCCATCACGGCCTTTTAATTCTGTACTGTAATTCATATTTTGATATTTGCGCCCTATTTATGTCATATTGCCTAGCACGTGTGTGTTTTCTACATCCTCTCTGCTGTCCCTGCAGCCTTCCTTACGTTCTCCTGCCTGTCTTGATTACCTAAGCTTGTTCCTGCCCTCATTTGTCACAGCTGGATGGATAGAGTCCCAAACAAATACCCTCTTGGCTGGCACAGATCCCTGGGGCTTATCCATGCAAATCTCCCTTCCCTCCACTGATTACAGTTTATCATTAGCAAGTTGCAGACAGAACTACATACATGTGACAGGGAGAGCTGAGGCCCAATTGCTTTTGAGCTGTAGCAAAGAAAAGACACTGTATAATACCACATAAAGTTTGACTCCTTCTCAAAACACCCTTCGTTCCATTATTTTCTCTAGGGAATAACTGGGAATGTATAATGTGGTTACTGCATTCTCTCCTTTGAGATTTGCACATACAAGATGGTATCCTCCCACAGAAGGATCTTTTGCTTGGAGAAATTAAATGCCCAAGTATGTTTAAACGAATAAACCATTCATTTTTAAGTGTGTCTGTATTCATGAATCCTATGACATGAGCTAGGCAGAATACAACTGCTTAAAAGCGAGTGGTATAATAAATATGCCTTGGAAATAGTCACTTGAACCATTTCAACACCTCCTCTTGATGGCAGATTTCAAACGCTTAACAACTTCAAGTGGAAATGTACATTTTCAAAGACTTTTTCAGTGCGAGGTAATTTGTCTGCAGGAGACGTCCTGACAGCTATGTTTCTGTTTCGAGTTGGTACTGATGGCTACGGCCTCTGCCTTGCAGGAGGCGTCCCTTCTGACCCCAAAGATGCTCTGAGCCGTGGACAGGAGCGCTCACTCCATTTCAGAACTGGAGAAGTAATGTGGGCTCTTTGAGCGTGCGGAGACTTGGAGATGGAGAAACGTGTTAGCAGGCAAGCTCTCGCTAGCTGTGATTCGTAAGGACAAAAATAAATACGCTAGTAAGCGCACCTGTAGCTGGCTGCGCTTGTTCTCCTGGTGGTGCGAAGGCCTGCGTTACCCGCCCCATACCCACAAGGCTTCAGATAAACCAAATAAGCCTAAGTTTTTGAGAGTGTCGAGTGCTGCTCCAGGTGTGATGGGCTGCAGACACGGTGCAGTGCGGAGCTGCTGTGCCACCACGTTCATGAAGCACGGACCCCATCTGGTAAATCCTCCAAAGACGCAGTCGGCTCAAGCAGAGCGTCACCCTGCAGTGGTCCTACCGTTTCCGAAGCGGCTGTACCGTTCCTGGCCACAGAACGGGTGCTGTGTGGTGCTAATGTGAGTGACTCTGCTCAGCAGTGTGGAAATACTGGAGAAACGTTGACTTCCAGAAAGGGAGAAGAATTGACCCCCTGAAAATAGGCTCCTTTAAGGGCATCTCAGACAGTGTGCTCAAATATCAAAGCATCTCTAGAATTTATTACCTCTTAGAAAGTAAGGCCGTAAATTCTCCTTCACATCAAGGAATTGTTGTAATCTGCAACAAAGCTGCCAAATTTTCCAGTAAAGGCGTTGTGAGGTTGTATTCACTGATCTCCTTAAATCTTGGAGATCACTCAGTGGTGAGCTCTGTTTACATTCAGGTATTTACTGTATTCTTTCTGATCAGTTCTTTACCCTGCCTACTGCATAAGTCCTTGCCTTTGTTTAGCTTAGGAACTGCTATTTTTAAATGGTCGACACGTATCTATAATTTTAGCAATGCCATTTTCCCAAGCGTTACCCAGATTTCTTCCGGAAGATCTAAGAGCTAGCCAGCATAATCGCTGTTTTCTTTCTTGCGATAGGGAAGTGCAAAGGTTTGAAACGGCGTCTACCTCAAACCAAGTCATACCGATTTTCTTGTAATTTCTGTAGCGATGCTGCGCGCTGCCCAAGCACCTGCCTGAGTGTTAGATGGGGCCTGGGGAATAAAGCTTAGGATCCTGCGTTGGGCGGCTTGGTGCGGTGTAGGGTTGCGGCGTTGGGTGATTCCCCAACAGCCCATTCCTGCGCCAGGTCAGCCAAGAGGGCACCAGAAGAGATGGGGGGCGAATCCCAGACCCTGCCCCTGGGAGCACGTGTTAGCGAGACATCCCGCTCCCGAGACGGCCGCCCTGACTTCCCAGGCACGCAACCAGCCCCTCCACCCCACCTCGTATTCGTTTTCTAGCCTGCTGGTTCTTAAATTCCTTCTAGCAAAGTAATACAGTTTCCAACCCATTATGTAAGGTTCATGTTTGTCACCTCTTAACCTCTGGATGTGTGTTTTTCTTTTGATCCGTGTTTTCCAACATATCTAAGAGCAGGCTGTGCCTAAAAGGGTAAAGACGCATGCCTTCTGAAGCTACATATTCATTTTCTTCAATTAATATTGTGTAGCGAGCCCGCTGGTTGGTTTTGTATGTATACATTACTAGAAACCAAAATTACTGTGTGCTGGAGATAAAATTAGCTTTTGAAATTCCTTTTCCCCTTTAAAATAAAAATAGCAGAATCTGCCTTTAATTGACCACCTCAGTCATCACAGAGGCTTCCTGTGTGCAGAGGCTTTGCTTTTAATACCTGTTTTCTCTTGGCTTTAAAGAGTAGTCTTTATTTGCAAGTTTATTATAGAAGCGTTCAAATTAGAGGTGGGCCGAAACCACAAAGTTTGTGTCTGGATCCAGACGCAACTTGCTAAAAGTTTCAAGGTCCAGGTTTTTGATTGTCCTGACCGGAGATTACCAAGGTGTCTATAAAATTCAGGTTCAGAGCCCCATCTCCTGAGTGTGGAAACGCAACGCTTTGGTTCAAGCCCTTTTCCCCAGTGTATTTTGTAAAGCAAATTTATTTAGCGCATTATTAGTGGGCTGACAGAGAAGAAGAGCTTCCCATTTTTTTTATTTTCCAGATGAGAAAAGAAATGTAAACAGTACTTTCCCAGACACGTAATAATGCGATCAAGTGTCATTCAACACAAGATGTTCACAGCCTCTTTTATTGTGCTGAAGCCCTTCTCGGTAGGGTCTCATGATAATTTATACTTTTCTATCATAGGGCTGGGAGAAGGTTCTGCTCTTCTTCACCCGGACAGCAGGTCCCACCCTCGATCCTTGGAGAAGAGTGCCTGGAGGGCCTTTAAGGAGTCACAGTGTCATCATATGCTGAAACACCTTCACAATGGAGCCCGGATCACTGTGCAGATGCCTCCTAATATTGAGGGACACTGGGTCTCTACCGGGTAAGGAAAGATAAAACAAGGTGCTTGAGTGGAAGAGAAGAGGGGAAGGAAGCAGAGAGGGAAGGATGAACATTCCCACTTTAAGCAGCAGCGGAAATATTTTCTTTAATTTGATGATGCTTGAAATTCCAGATGCTTTCTATATGTTTATGCATAAAAGGAGAAGGAGTGGTGTTATGTACGTGAGAATAGCATGCTGTAAAGCTGTCTTGATGAATCAATTTATAGTCTGGATTTTAAACAGCATGCTGTGAAATATCTTTAAATCTCTCTTTGAATAGGAAGGAGCCCAACAAATTGCCAAAATGGATGCCTATTCAAGCATAACATTGTACCATCTTTGACTACATGTATTAGATCCATTGAATGGGTCCTTGTTTTCAGAGCATGTGTCTAGCACAGGTTTTATTAGCAAAGGAATTAAGAAGCTGAATTTCACCAGTTCTGTTACTCTCTATACATGATAACTTGTAATTCAGAGAGCTGTTTTGCTTTCTGTGTCTCAGAAGGCAATATTCACACGCTTATTTGAAGTGACTAGTAGTAGGAAAGACTAGGGTTTTTTAACAGAAAGGAGTATATTTATGTTAAGCAGTGTGGATGTGACAAGGGGGACAAGTTTGAAGGCACGAAATTACTTAGTACAGGAAGTGGAATTCAACTGCCATTTACGCTTTCAGAAAAAAAAAAAACAAAACCCAACATCAATCACCCACCCACCCCCCGAACCTGAACATTGCATGGTCCAAATTCAAGCCAAATAGAAGTTTTGCATTAACGATCAGAAGTTTGCATTAACTGCCACCCCTGTTGAAAGTGTGTGGAAAAGCTGAGGACACGATCCTGCACGTCCTCTGCAGACCAGGGCTGGGGGAGCTCTGCTAAGAAGCTTCTACAGCAGCATAGAAGCCAGTTCTTTGCACTCTTCTGTGGACGTTTGGCGTCTCACTTTCTGATGTTATCAGTCCTTTTGCTAAATCTACCATGCAAAAGAGAAGAATAGATGTTTAATAAGCTGCTACTTTTTTCAGAGAAGAATTGAGTCGCATGGTGGTCCCTAGACAAAAAGAAAACACAAAATATGGCTCGCAGTATTTAAACCTGCAAAGATAAAGCCCTTAGATATGATCACCGTGAAGCAGTATATTAATAACAGCGCTAACAGCAGAGGAAATTGCTGGTTAATTGGCAGGCCACAGATGCCCAGTTCCTATTTCCTCCCGTTCATGCCAGAGGGACATTAGCACCCGAGTGTCTCTGTGGACCCCCGTGGGTTTGCTCAGTCTTGTTACCTGCAGTGCAAGATGTGCCACCTTGCTAAAATTTTGTTTCCATTGCTTTCTGTCTTCCAACAGCTGCGAAGTTAGAGCAGGCCCAGAGTTCATCACAAGATCTTACAGGTTCTACCACAATAATACATTTAAGGCCTATCAGTTTTATTACGGTGGCAACCGCTGCACAAACCCTATCTACACCTTAGTTATACGTGGCAAAATACGTCTCCGCCAAGCATCCTGGATCATCCGAGGGGGTACTGAAGCTGATTATCAACTACGCAACATACAGATCATATGCCATAACGAAGCAGTAGCCAAAAAATTAAGTGAGTTGGTGAACCATACGTGTCCTGGATTTATACCAGAAGATAGTCCCTGGGAGCAGGATGTCAGCTACGATTTGCTGAGAGAAGAGAATGGCCGGGAATGCACCAAAGCTCTGAATTTTGCCATGCATGAACTCCAGCTGATCCGCGTGGAGAAGCAGTACCTGCACCACAATTTAGACCACCTCGTGGAGGAGCTGTTTCTCGGAGACATTCATACTGACGCTACTCAGAGGAGGTACTACCGGCCATCTAGTTACCAACCTCCTCTTCAGAACGCCAAGGTATGTGCGTGTGTGTATGTGCCCTCCTTTTAAGATACTAGTGACAAAGCCCACACGGTTCAGCTCTTTTGAGTCAGTGCAGTAGCGTAATCTAAAATGCAGATATGCTTCTAAAATAAGAGGTCCGTTGCAGCCTGATGGATGGTGCAGGCAGTTAACAAAAGGTCACAGAACGTGTTTTGTGAGAATAGTAACTTTGCTGTGGTTTATGTGACTGCATCAAATATGCAGAAGTAGTCTGATGAGGTAAGGTCCGTAAAGGCCACCCCGAAGACAGAGTCAGACTCGCATGCAGAGGTGGGAAGGGCTGGCTGGGACCAGGGCTGTAGGCTAGCAGCTTACGAGAAAGTTTTAATACAGGACTGAGAAAGAAGAAGAGAAACAGGCATCAGTGGATGCCTGAGTAGCTGCGGGAGTGCCAGGGAGAGAGGAAATCGAATTGTATCAGCATGTGGAAGTTGGGTGATCCATAACCTGAAGAGAAAAAGAGGAAATTGGAAGGCAGACACATGAAAGGGGCAGCATGAAGGGGAAAAAAACTGATGGGCTGTGCAGGTCATGGATCCAGACGCAGGCGCACACATCAATGAAATGAAAAACAGGTGAATTTTGAATGGGGCTCTAATTCCATTTGGTAATTCAGTTTTCCAAGGGGCCTCAGAGTGCCCTCAGGTTCATCAGGAACTGATCAAACCGTAGTAAGCTAAATAAAAATCAAACGGGAAGAGTAGACACTGATGGCCTGTAGCAGGAGGACTGTCTATAGATCTTTCCTGGTGACATTTCAAAGGCAGGCAGCGATTGGGACCACATTGCCAGTTGCCACTGCTGTCAGTGTGCTCCAGCTGGGCGCTGCCACGGCATCACTTCCAGCTCATGGGTTACTACCATTTTTTAATTGTCTTGGCACAGCCGATCCAAAGATCAGCAACAGCTTATCAGCAATAGCAGGGAACACAACAGAGGAGGGGAGAGTTTTGATGAGAAAGCCTTGGCTTTCCCTTCCATTCAAAATGTCTGCCCTGGGTTGCATCTGCCTCCTGTGAACATCAAATTTCAATAGTTGAGGACCCTACATGATCTGCCTTTAATCGTTTTAATAGCCTGGCCTAGGGATAATTTTAATCCACAGTCTACTGTGTCTCTGTATGAAAGCTGCTGTCCTTTCTGTCATTCTTGTGCTCTCTTCAAGTGACCAAGGACCAATTTGTGTTTTCTTTTTAAACATATCTTCCCAAAATGGAGAGCTTCAGCAGCAGCAGATGAACCATGCATGTTCCTTGTCAAAATTTTGCTTTTCTTTAATTAATTCAAACAAGAACATCGACTTTCCCTTTGCTTCTTTGGGAGTGAGGGCTCCTTCCTAAATGTGTTCCTTGCAGGTATCTGTAGGTGCAAATTATCTGACACCGGCTATGTGTTGTATCTGTTCTAGAAAATATTGTAGATCTTTTTCTGACCACATGAAACAGAGACAAAATCTTGATTTAATTCACCCTAGCTGATTATTTTTTCTGGTAAAATCTAGTTGTCTTATTATGGGCTGATAGATAACATAGTAAATGTTTACACTTCTACCTTGTAGTAATTTCATTACAGTCAGAACGATCAGGTGTACTATCAACCAGCTTTATAAAAATAAGACTTTTGTCCAGGTCTGCGGTAATTTTAAGGACACACTGGTAATGATTTTCTTGCCTGTCTCTTCTGCTACTATAGCATCACTTTTTCCCTCTAGCATATAATGCCTCTAAAATATAATGCTCAAATTTAAAGGATCACGTCTTGCCTCAGAGGTCTCTTTCTTGAGCCAGGTTAGCTAAATAAACTGTGAGAGCACTGCAACTCCCCTTTATATTCACAAAGCCCATTATTTCAGGCATGAGCCGATCCATTCTGACGTGAGCAGGTCCAGCCCTGGGGTACCGGTGCCCTCCCACCGGGGACAGCCTGGAGGGCACATCCCAGGGGAGGCTTCCACATCGGCTATTTACAGGAACTGGGGGAGAGGAAAGGCAAACGAGCCAACTCGTTAACAGTGGTAGTCATGAAGTACAGTGCTTCCAAATATGATCTTTGGTAGCCAGGTCTTGGCAGGGGTTGAATCTCGAGGCTGAATTTATGACACTGGAAGCCCATTCACAACAGTACTATTGGCTACAGAGAGTGCTGTTACTATAGAAAGCTCAGGTGAACTTTGAGTACACCAAAATACTTAGGGGTTGCAGCTCTCCGTGGTGAAACCGCTGTAGTTTAATAAACGGGGGCCCCTGGTCCTGACTTGCAGGCCGCGGCTCGACTCTGGGTTTGGCCAGTTAAACTTCTGGCAGGCTACATTACCTCTGTTCCCCCTCCAGCTGTTGCCTGCATGGTCTGCTTGGCTCCCACAGTGTATGTATCCAGCGTCCGGATTGCTGGGACACCAGTCTCAGCTGGAGCCTTCAACAGCAAGAGATGCATAGGTTTAACGCAAGTTTTAAGTGTGCAACAGCACAGCTTCTCTCTCTGTTTTTTGGTAGGTTCCTCTTGCTCAGATTGTTAAATGTGAGACTATTTTTTTTTTCCTGAAGAGAAGCTAGGCCTGCTGATATCAGGCCTTCAGCACAATATGAGTAACAGTACCCCTAAAAAATGAACCTTTGCCTCAGCTGCCATGACAGAGTCCTGGATCTTGGCTTGTACCTAACCAGCAGGTTCTCAACCAGGCTGTCTGACCTAGTGTTTGTCAAATGTAGGAAGAATATTAATCGAGATGCTGCTTTTTTTTTTTTTTTTTTTTAAATTCCAGGCAAACATACCGTTGAAAGGTTATAACCCTTTTTCTTTGAACTCTTTTCCTTTTCTAATTGTTGCTCCACTGGGACCCAGCTGAAAATGAGTTTAAATGCTAAATTGAGTTTAAAACTACAAGTCACAGACTGCTCTGGAAACTGAACACCATGAATAAATAGAAACGTTAAATCAACTTGTTTTTTTAAGGTTTTTACAGTCATACCAAGAGGTTGGGGAGGCCAGGAAATTGCTTCTGAAGTGAATCAGGTGTATTGTGTGGAATCTTTCATTTAAGGCTTTTTTCATTTCCTTTTTATTTATTTTTATTTTAAACTTATAAAGGCCTGCCTAAAATAAGTTAAGAGGATTCACATTTTAAGTTATAGTTAAGCCTCTATATAGAAGAAAGTTCCACCCAGCTCAAGAGTTTACACAGCCTGCAAGTTGTATGTGGTAGCCACATTCATTACTTATGTGATTGAAATGAATGGTAATTAAAAGCAAATGATTGCTGGATATGTTAGGAATGCCAAAGCCACATGATCAGGACTTTAAACAAATAGAATTGGACTTTCTCCAAATTCCTGCAGCAATTTCACCACAGGATGGTAAATCAAAAGGGCTGTCTAAAAACCAGACAGCTTTATGCTGAGCTACAAATCTCAGTAAATTCACAGATTACTGTTTCTCAAGTGTTCATATAAAATCAGGGAGCTTTTAAAAATATATGTCATCTCTTAAGGCTTTATGAATTCTCTTAGATAAGAGCATACCTTAAACAAATTCCTCCTGTAAAATACATGGAAGTTCCTGAGTGCAACTGATGAATAATAGGTCACTGTAGAGGACTGCTAAGATAGATCTATAGCCTTGCTCAAGCTATCAATTAGGACTTGCTGATGAGCGGGGCTGAACATCTTTGATGTCTCTCAACAGTGCGAGTTTATCAAGGGATTCAAGCTATTGCACATGCAGCTGCTTTAGCCAGCATGAGAGCACATGGGTGGAAGGGGCAGGGCAGGGGAACTGCTTGGCCATCATCGTGTGCATTATACAAAATATTCCTGATTAGGACACCACCAAGGATCCTGGCTGATTGGTCATAAATCACACCTTATTTACAAATGCATACAGGGACTGTATGCAGAGGAACTTGATAAGCTTGCCCAGAAAGCCAGCTGTACCCTGGGCCCCATCCAAAGCCGTGTGGCCAGCAGGTCGAGGGAGGGGATTCTGCCCCTCTGCTCCGCTCTGGCGAGACCCCCCCTGCAGTGCTGGGTTCAGCTCTGGGGCCTCCAGCGTAAGAAGGACATGGACCCGTTGGAGCGGGTCCAGGGGAGGCCCACGAAGATGATCC
>JANZLQ010000050.1:1990136-2008306 GCA_026212715.1 Elanus axillaris | reverse complement strand
GGATGGGGCTTGGAGCAACCTGGTCTGGTGGAAGGTGTCCCTGCCCGTGGCAGGGGTTGGAACTGGGTGATCTTTAAGGTGACTTCTGACCCAAACCATTCTATCCTTCGTAGCACGAAGGAAGGATTGAACGCAGTATTTGTTCGCTATGCAGAAGGACAGAAGATACTTTCGGAGATACCTGCTCTAAAACTACAGGGAATGTGTACAACAGCAGTACTGGGACACTTAGTTCACATGTAATTGCCTTAGTAATAGTGCTTTGTAAACAAAGAACTCCCTGTGCTATTTCATCATCTGACAGAGTAACAGGAGAGATCAGAGCAGGGCTGTGATGACCAGTCATTCTAGGTAGATCGTTATCTAGGAATAAGGCTGATGTGGTCTGGAACATCACAAGAAGCCTAAAGCGTGCTAGGATAACCTTCCTTCTGCCTTTGCCATGCTCAGACATTTACTGGCCACACACTTTCAGTAAGCATTTTCCCTTGAAAAAACAATTCCAATGGATCAATTCTCTATTACAAGTTTATTCACTGCTGGGAGCTGACTTCCAGCAGCACCTGGCATTTGCAGCTAATACAGATTCAACATACGGAGACTGGTGCTTGGGCTTTCCTTTAGCCAGGTGGTGAAAGAACAAAGTGTGCTAAGTTCTTTTGCGCTTTTCAAACTTTTGAGTCTTCATCTGTTTGAAACTCGGTGACTTCATCTATAGGGGAATGCTAGGTACTTGAGGAGGAAATGCAAATGTAAGTTAATAAATAGGTGTTAAACGTGTGAAGCGCCTCAGAGAACTATGCAAAACATTATCTCAAGCAAGAAGCGTAATTTTGGAGGACAAAACTCCTTTGTTTGCCAGAGTAGTGCCACTAGACTTCTAGATTAAGCCAACACTCAAAGGGTTTATTTTGTTCATTATTACTTGCAAAGGACTGTTGGTTAGGGAAATTATATGGGGAAGCGAAGAAAGAATATTCAGAAGAATGTTCCGATAGGTTAGTTCCAGGTTTATGAACAATGACAGTGCGTGTGATGGCCCGCAGAGAGAAGCGAAGCGAACAGCTCCTAGCTGAGGCTGGTCCTTGCTGCGCTCGGCCGGGACCGCTCTGCACTTACTGCCTACACCAGCATTAGGGCTAGGCAAGGGCTGGAGCAAAAGGCTGGTTTTCCTGCTCTGTGTGAACTTCCAAAAGCCAAGCGTTGCTTTTAAAACCCTGTTCATCTTTGTTGGTTTAACTACCACTGTCTGTTCTGCAACTGCAGTAGAAGCCTGCCCCAATACAAATACGGGACTAGGGATCAAAATTAACTATTTAGCCTAGCAAAATAAAACACGGGCCTTCAGATCAACTCAACAGATACATCTAAATTGCTGACACCTTCCTTGTTGAGGGCATCTAACCACAATTGCTTCATCTATTGTAAGAGGGGAGGGAGGACTCACTGGTAATACTGCTACATGTTTAAGAGGGCTATATAGGTTGCTTTTTAAAGGTGTCATAAACACGTAAAGCAGCCTTATTTGGAATACTCTGTTCCTGAAGACAGATATTCAAGCTGTCCCTTCAGGTTTTCCAGGAATTTTTTTGTTGATATTTCCAAAATACTCATGTCATCATAAATTAGTATCATTTTAATGGGATAGATGACATGCAAGCACATTCATCTGAGAAAAAGGCCGGTTTTCTCTTTGTTCTTGCCTTTTGCCCAGACTAAAGTAGTTTACATCAGACAAGAACAACCAGAAGACTTCTGCATTTCATGTTGGTTGTGTTTATTTCGGTTTTATGCAGGGCTGTGCAACAGAATCAACATCATAGATCAGACAGTTGTGTAATGGTAGTGCCTTCAGATTCTTTTGCTATCTTTCCCTTCATGGGAGCAGTTAATAAAAACCATTCCTCAATATCTTAAAATGTATGGTACGCATCTGCAGCTAAATCTGAACATATCTCCACCCTCCTTCCTGCTTGCAGCTCCTCTGTTCCCCACCAAAAGAAATCCCAAACTGACAACCCTGCAAAGGAGTTACCGCTCTCTCCAGCATTTCACTTGCTTCAAGATTTGTAATTAAAGTTTTAAATCTTTGTTATTCTTCATTCTGTTTGGCAGGCTGAATTATAACTGTGTCAACCGTGCTTGTCAACTCCCCGGAGCCAGCCTAATGCACATTAGCCAGCTTAGCTTCATATGAGGTCATGGAAAGCCTGCAAATTATCACTTTTGTGGTGGAGAGAGATTGTAGCTGTTTGTTAAAGGGTTGTCTTGGTCTGCAGTATTCTAGAGCAGTGGAGGAGCGGAGCTTGATACTACACCGGGCGATTCGTAAAAGCGCCCTTTCTGCCAACTCGGCTCCTTGGCAATCTGAGATGAAGCCATCCAACTTGGTTGAGTTGGAAGCACATCCCTGCACTGACGTTCTCCCAAGGGTGTCTATTTGTACTCATCCTGGGAGCGCTCAATTACTAACACTAAAACCTGGCACCTGGTTTTTGTGGGGGGCGTGAGGTTTAAAGCATCCTCACCAGGCATGCCTTGGTCCAGTCCCGTCCAGCCCTGCCTGTGTGGCAGACGGTATTCAGGTGGGTGTGAGAGATCATTGCTAAGTGTGGCTTTCCTTTCCCCTCTACTTCAGTGCCTTCCCTCATGGTAATACGCGCATTCACACGGCAGGGGTTTGTTAGCCCGGCTTTTTGACTGTTGGACCCTGGGCCACCAGTTAGGTCTGTACTGCACACACAGTTCAGGCCTGAGCCCACGCTTGAGGAAACCCAACGTCTGGTCCCTCACCACGCGTTGCCCTGCAACGAGGATGTGCTGGCTGCAACATGCCAGGCCCAGGCACTGCTACGTGGCCCACCCGGTGACATCGCGCAGCCAACGTCAGACAAGCTGCCCAATGTGAGAGCAACCTGACCTTGTGAACAACCAGAGCCTGGGCTGCCTCGTCTGGGCTCCACAGCTTGATCAGCAGCATCTTCCCAGGTGATGGGCAAGCGTAGGAGGGAGCCGGGAGGGTGCTGGGGCTTTTGCTAGCCCTTGGTTCTCATGATACTGTACAGATGCAAACTGTCCTCCTTTTCTAACCATGAACGAGACCTGCTTCTTGCCACGCGCCAGTAACCAGTGCATATCAGGGTTGGCCAAAGGTGGTTTTGTATAAGCTGAGAACCTGCCTCTTCCAAACAAGCTTCCCACACTACAGCCACAGCACAAACATGGGGGCTCTGCAGAAGTAGAGTGTTGCAGAAATGTTATTAATGTCAGTACGTGACACGATAAGGCAGGATATTGCTACAGAAATTTGAAATAAGTGATTACAGCATGGTATGACTGTAACGGGGAGGGGGGGGAGGTGGCACCAGCCCTTGAGGAGAGACCAGGCCCAGCTGGCAATGGTGTGGGGGACAGGGAGGGAAGGGTGTGCTTAGAGTAGCTACATTGAATACCTGGTTTTGAGTAAAAGGTGAAAGTTGAAAGGCCAGAGCCCCAAGGGAGGCATTACAGAAAGAAGCCACTGCTCTGCCAAGGGTTTTGGTTTGACACTGGCATTGATGGGTGGGGAAGAGGAGGGCAAGGAGGAGTCCGAAGGCAGCCTAGGTGACTGCGAAGAGCATGTGCTTTTCTGTCCTGCTGAGGCAGAGCTGGTACCTGAATCTCTTAACCAGGTTACGGTACAGGAAGGACGTGTCCACTGTGTAGTAGCTCCAGACAAAAGGATGAGAGCTGATTTCCCAAATTACTTTGGGAAACTGCTGTGTAATTTCGTGCAAGTTTTCCATTATGTAAATAGCCAAATATCAGAGTAGTCACCTATTGTAATTCTGTAGGAGAAAAGTTGAGTTTTACAATTTCAGCTGTTTCAGACAAATGGTGTTTTAAAATTTTTGGATTGAAATACAGACACATTTTCAAGATACAAAGAATAAACAGATAGATAAGGGACAGAACAAATATGTTTGAACAAGGTGTTTAGTTGAAAAACAACTGTATTTTCAGCCTCCTCTTCACTATTAGTACTTGTCTGTTTTGTCCCTAAATACGACTTGCAGTACCTCCTGCAAGTCCTCTCCTCAATATTGATTTCAGCTTCCCTGAACCATAAGGAAAGGGGGGATTTTCTGTACACTTTGAAAAGGGTTTGGTCCACAGATGTCTCACTCTGTAACAAGAGCACTGGAGTACAAAGGTGTTCAAAGAAAACTAGAACACCTTCGAAAAAGATCTTTCTAGGTGTTACTCAAAGCTCATTTCCATTGCTCAGCGAGCATCCCAGTTGTGTGATGACAGGGGTTTTTTTGGCCTGGGCCATAAAAAACACTATGAATTGATTGGAGGCAAATTAGTCCTAGGCAGCCATAGAATCCTATAGAACTTAAGAGAAAATTAAACTGTGCTGAGAGGGTTTATGTTTCTGACTATCCACAGCAACTGGGAAAAAGATCAAGGAACCTCATCCTTGTTTGCTTTTTTTAATTAGAAACCTCCCTGCTTGGCTTCCAGAGCACTCTGGTCTTGTTACCGCTTCAGCTGAGGCAGCAGGAGGGAGGGATAAGGAAAAACGTTGGTGGAAATTTTCACAAACTATTTTCTCCCTGACTACAAGAACTGAGTTTCCAGCCAGAGCTTCAGGCTTGTTTCAGCCCACATGGCCTCATGGATTAATGCAGAAATTGGCTTTAAAGAAACACGCAGGAGCGGGAGGAGTTGGGGCACCATGGACTTGGCATTGCAGAGCTGCAAGGAGGCACCCGTCATGGGAAGGGATCTTCCAGTCATGGGGCAGCAGCCATTGCAGGGGCCAGTCCTTCTAGCAAGACGCCACTATTTAAAATATTGCATTATACACCTAAGATAATAAAACCATAGAGCAGATGTTCGTCCTGTCCACTGCTCATTTGATTGCTTTTATTTTATGTCATGCCTAAATGAGTTTTTTATTAGAGAATACTTAATTGTGTTTGGACTTGAATGTCCTCTACCTCTGTTCCCTATTTTCTTTGAATGTCTGTTTTTAGAAAATAATCTTTCCCTGAGACACATGGAAAGGGAGTGATTTGCAAAGCCTCAGCTAGTGTAATTAAGAGCCAAGAGCCGCTGACCTAAAAAAGCAACAGCGAAAAATACAGGCAATTGTTAAACATAAATTACTCCATAATTAAGTTGAATTGCCTCATAACAAGACTAGGTATTTCCCTCATCCATTACTTGGACAAAAATTGTACTGAGGGAGTTTACATGTGGCATATTCTTCCACTAAGAAGTTTGTAACTCTGAAAGATCTTATCACAGCAAAAAAAAAAAGGTTTGTGTGGGCTTGGATTCCAGCGCTGGCCTCGGGGAAGCGATGTGTTGCAGGTGTGGCTGTGCGAGGGGCCTGAGCCAGCCCGACGTCTCGCTGCCGCTTCCCTCCTCGCAGCCCCAAGGTCTCCCTGTCGCGCTCCCTGTCCCTTGCCAAAAGTGCCGGTTCGCCTCAGCCCCTTGGTCCGGGCACGCCGTCGGTGACTAGGAGGCAGGCAGGCCGGACGGTTCTTAGCTGCGCAACTGGCTAGACCTTCAGCGTTGTGCAACGCCTTCGGAATTACAAGCGCTGCACACAGTTACAGCAGTTCAGGACCGCAGAGGTCAGGGAGCCGGATGAGTTACAGACAACTCACAGAAATCAAAGTCTAGCAGTGAGTTAACCTGGATCTTCCTTGAAGTTGCCAAAGGAGTCACCTCCATGCACAGCGTAACGGCAGCCGGTGTAGTTGCACTGCAGAAGTTTTACAAGTTTGGGGAAGTAATTCCTCCTTATGCCTCAAGACGCGAACCTAACCCTGATAGGGAGAAAGAGGCTGTGTGTAGTTACGATTTATTTTTTTTTCCCACTATGGAGCTCCATGGACCTTATTCTGCCCACTCTGCCGCTGGCCATGGCCAAAGGACTAAGCAGCTGCAGGTGTTACCGGTCTGCACCTTCTACACTCCCCATATGATGGAGAAGACATCAAACTATGATCATACTCCCTGCCCAGCATCAAAGCCTTGACTCATAATACCCATGTTTTTTAATGTTGTAGAGGAGAGATGAAACCTAAAATCACTGCTAGAAGAACAGCGAAAAGAACATTTATGCTTGACAGTCCTTCCTGGTCAAAAAAGTCAAAAAGTCATTTTTGCAAATAGGACTGATTACAGATCTCCTTCTTGTCCATCCACTAGACCTGAGAAACAACAGAGGAATCCCACAAGCAGCCAAGGGAGACCAAGAAGAGAGCAGGCTGGGTTGCTGTTTGGTTTCCTTCAGATTCTGAACAAGGACAACAGAAACCACTGGTTCCCAGGTTAAATTGCCTTGGCTCACAAACTGATTGTGGAGGACAGGCTCCTCAGAGGGACCTGTGAATATAAACCAAACTGCCATACTGCTTTGCCAGCGTCTCCCCTGGGAAATAAGAGCTTTCGACTTCACTTCATTAGAGAAAGGACTGTAGCAGAAATCATCTCCTACTATTGACTGATTCAGCTTGCATAAGCTATGTTTAGTTTTACAACCCTGCCTTTTCCTCGCTGTCTTGCTTCACTTGATGTGAGCGGGGCGATCACAGCCATAAGGTTAGTCATCAGTGCAGTTTATTAGCCCTTGAAGTGTTAGGGAGCAGCGATGCCAGCTTGCCCCATGGCAGAACAGCCACACTGGAGAAACAAGCGCTCGATATCGACACCAGCATCTTCCACAGAGCAAGCCCTCAGCCTGGATCACTGTGGATATTCGTGCAAGGCAGCGGCAGCATCTTTTGGATGTTGATCTCCAAGAAGAAAAAGCGTTATTTCTATTAAATTTCAAAAATGTGTGTTTCCTGTGCTTTGGTTGAGAGTGAAGGGAATCACACACCTCATCCGATGGTTTTTTTGTGGCACCAGCAGCGCTGCTTCGGACGGGGCAGATGCTCGGCTTAGGGCATCCCTGTTCACGGCTGGAGCTCAAGGGAGTCAGGGTGGCTCTGCTGCTGCCCGAGATGGGCCAAGGCAGTCCCCACCTTTCCCCAGCAACAGCTTGTTTCTTGGCCATTTATCAGTCATCTGCCCCACCAGCAATCCTGAGCTGCAAACCACCCAGTAAACCGGAGCCCTTTCTGAAGAAACAAAGACTGACGTCCTCTGAAGAGATCTAGAGTTCAACAGGCTGGTGTCATCATTCCCAAACAAGCCTGCAGATGAAACCTGGTGAGATTTTATTGTAGGCAAGAGGAAGGTGGACACTGGACTTATGCCAGATTGTATTTGCAGGTTTGTTCCAGGAATAGAGCTACACACATTTTTTTTCATAATAATTATTACTATTGGTTTATTTTTAATCATATCCAAGCCCCTGAAATTTCTGTCTGCTTTCTGACAGCTCAGTCTCTTTAACCTCCTGCCAGTCCTGTCCCAAACTCAAGACCTGTCCTTGTCTGCGTTTCTATGAAATGAGGTTAAAAGTGACACAGGAAGGTCAAGGAAGAAATCTAGAGCAAAATAGGAAACATTAACTGGATCTTGGTTCCTCTCTTGGCCATCAGGAAATCCAAGCTGAAACTTGCAATCTCAGAAAACAGCCCAGATTCAACAGTCCTTATGCTTTATCTGTGCTTTCAGTGTTCAGGAGAGCCAGGTGTTTTGCACCAGCCTCTGCTGTCAGTTACTGTGGCACAAATCTGTGCTAACTTCACCAGTTGCAGTTAAATTACTCAAGTAAACATTCTTTGTATTTTCACTACGATACTAATGGCCCTTGTGCCCCCTTGCAGAATTCAGCTAAAAAATGTACCTTAAAATGAGTTAACAAGCTCCATAAGCAGGAAGGAACTGCATCCACATTAATAACATGCTGACGTGTTGTTCCCAGAAGACCACGTGTTTTGGGATGGAAAGACCCCTTGGAGGTCACCATGTCCAGCCTCCTCCTCAGAGGGGGCTGTTGGCCAACACTGATTCAGATCAACCTGAGCTACAGCATTTATAGTTATTTTGCACATATACCGTTATTCTACATCCCAGGGATGTAGAACAGCAGACTTTTCCTTGGTTTCACTGACTTTTGGTGTCTATCATCTGGTCTGGGGCAGGCAGGCAAATACAAACCCTATTTAATATGTGTGAAAGGGATATACTGCCAGAGTTGTACATTGAGTCTGAAGCCACCTGAGGTCATACCATGAGACAAACTCAGGGCACTAAGGAGGGTTGTGTAAATGTTGAAACGTTGCCCCTGAACAGCTCACATGAACTTTAAAGCGATAAATGTGAGCATTTATGTTATGGAGGGAGCTCACAGAGATCTCAGAAAAGATGGCTGGAAAGGGGCGCAAAGAAAAATATTTGTATAAATCTGCCTCTCTGGTGGCTGCGTGGGGAGCTTCAGCTCGGTGCACTCTGAATTGCACCTCAGGAAAACACGCTGCAGCTTGAACAAGGTGGATGTGAGTAACCCACCCAGCGCATCCCCCGCTCCCCAGGGAGGAGTGCGTGGCCTTGAAAGGTGAAGGTACAGGCTGGCTGTGTGCTCTTTGCCTTTCACGCCCAGTATAAGCCTGCTCACAGCTCAGGGCGCAGCCCCTCCGCATGTCAGCAGATGACTAGAAAGCCATTAAACGAACAGCCCATTCATTGCCAACCCAAAACAGGCACCAGGAAAACAGAAAAGACTGCTTTTACCTTGCAGGGTGGCATTTATTCTGCTTGATCTAATTATCTGTCATCAACAAAGTGAGCTAAAAAATTAGTTTCATAATCCCTTATTGGTCCAGAAAACTTACTTCAAGGTTTAGCAGAGCAGAGAGAAAAGCTAACGGTGCCACCTCTCTTGCCATTGAAAAAGTGCAAAATACAGTTTGAAAACTGAGAGGCCAAACTCTTTTGCCCACAAGACAAAACCTTGCAGAGGCGGAAACAGCCTTAGGAACAACATGCAGACATCCCCTGTAGTTTCAGTTTCTGATGTGGGGAGGTGGAAGCCTCAGCGTGAAATTCCCTCCCCTCCCGCCACGGACTCGGAGCCTGCATGCCCCCTGTGAGATGGCCCTGGCACCCACGGGTGGGGCCGGGGGTACCTGGCCCACAGTGGCGAGCCGCCGTGTCTGGTGGCAGCTGGCGTATCGTACACTGCACGGGTTTGTGTGACCGCTCAGAAAAGTTGCAAAAGTTTAAAGTCGCTGGTTACTGTTCTCCCAGGCCACCGCTCAAAATGAAAAATGTCCGTAGGACACCCATGTCTATCTACAGGACCCAAAGTTAACAACTGAAAGGAAGGCAAATGCAAAGTAAGAGCTCAGCAAATGTGTTCACTTCTAACACAAGAGCTGCCAAGTCCCTACCGCAGTAAATTACCATTTGCCGGCTTCTCATATGATTTGAAGGATAAAGACAGCCTTTTCTTGATCCTATAAAAAGCAGAACTAAAATGTTAATTTCAGATAAATGCGGATGAGGGAATTAAATCTCTTTACTGCTCTCCTGCTGTGCACTCTTGTCTGTAAAAAACCAAACGGTGCCATGTTTCAGGTGCTCTGAAGGGTGAGAACCTGCAGGAGAACACTAACAAGATAAGAAATGACAACATATTCCTTAAAATGTGGAGCTGGTGTCACTTCAGCACGGAACAGACAGCCTGGTTCATTGCCCTGTATTGCAGATATGCCTAATGAGGGTTTCTTTCCGCTTCATTTCAGAACCACGACCGCACGTGTATCGCATGCAGAATCATCTACCGGTCGGATGAGCACCATCCTCCCATCTTACCCCCCAAGGCGGATCTGACCATAGGGCTACACGGAGAGTGGGTGAGCCAGCGCTGCGAGGTGCGACCGGAGGTCCTCTTCCTCACTCGGCACTTCATCTTCCATGACAACAACAACACCTGGGAAGGTCACTACTACCACTACTCCGACCCCATCTGCAAGCACCCCACCTTCACCATCTACGCCAAGGGACGCTACAGCCGGGGAGTGCACTCGTCCAAAGTGATGGGTGGCACGGAGTTTGTGTTCAAAGGTAGAGTGGCTTGCTGCACGGGGGGGCAGAGGCGGTCATGTAGTTATGGACCAGAGCAGAGTCCGCTTGTAACAATTTGGCTGCCACTGATTTCCTTCTGTAATTTTCAGGAGTTAATAGTTTCTTGGGAAGTTTGCAGGCATTGTGTGAATGCCCAGCCAAACCACCCAGCTGCACGGCATTTCACACCACTGAAGCAAGACTCATCTGAGGCAGAGATCTTTAAGTAGAGCACAAGAAAATAAGATTTTGCATCACTAAGTATTGGAGTCCAGTGGCCAGACTTCAAGCATCTAAGCAAAGTATCCGAGATTAGATCTCTGTGCTAGGGCTCCTTCAACAGAGAGAAAAAAGCCCCTTCAGAAGGCGTTTCAGGTCTGAAGTGGTATAAATCATTTTGTGTCAAAGACAGACGTAGAAGCATGTGTCTTTTCATCAGCTTCTGAGGGTCTCTAGAGCAAGTAAGGATGTCCCTAAAGACAGCTCTGATTAATCCCACCACAGTGATGACTAGACACATCTAACCGAAACCCCTCTGTACTTTGGGAAGCAGCGCTCAGTGGTGACGCCACCCAGGCCCCTGCGGCTGAGAAGCCTTCCTGTGCAAACAGCCCTGCAGCACCCTGCTTAGAAAGAGCTCAGTGGCTTTAACCACTCCCACAACCGAACATCTCCAAAACACGACCACGTCCCACCACAGCACCAGCCCCAGCGGAGCCTCTGGGAGCCCCAGGCGCTCTGCGGGCTCTTCTCCTCCTTAGTTCAGTTACCACGTGAGAAGCACAAAACTTCTTGCACGGCTCCAATTTAGGAAAGCATCTAACTATACGAAGTAAGTTACTAATCTGGGATTTTCACAGGAGGAAGAACTTGCCTGTCAGAGCTTTTGCTCTTTCAAGCTGCATGCAGCATGTCCCAGCTCAGCTCCTGGGGTGAAATCCAGTTTTTGCCTGAATTTGTAGTTTAGGGTATGCTAACTTACCTTACAGATCAAGGTCACTAATTTCATTTTGGTGAAACTTTCAGGTTCAGTTTCTATAAATTACCTTTTACACCAGCTAGGGCAAATAACGTGAACTGTAGAGCCATTGAGTCAAATGTGATTATAAAACCTCAGAATAAAACTCCCAATAAATCTTAGTATAAAATGGCCTGCAAGAGAATTTGGGATTTTGGTGTCAGATCCCATTTTCTTGATATACAGTGTCAAGTGCACACCAGGAAAAAACCTCTCTTCAGCTTCCGTAGGCTCATTCAGTTTGGCTTTTCCCTCCCAACTTTTTAAATTTGGCTGAAAAATAAAGCTTTATGTGCCTCAAGCTCCTTTGAAATACAGGCAGGTTAGAACTGAAGAAGCTGCAGCCACTGCTTAGAGGTGAGAAAAAACGTATCTCTATAGTTCAGCTGTATTTTATAATTCATGCAAAAAAAGGACCAGTAATATAGGAAGATAGTGCAGCTGTGGCACTTTCCAAATTTTCTAAGTGGAACTAATTATTGTATCAGCTTTGCAGGGTAACAGATGTTAAAAAATTATGAAAAAATACATGATAAATATCCCTACTTATGGATTAATACAGATGGTAATAAAACATGAGTAAAGTTTTATTGTTACCAGTTTTACCTATCTCCTAATATAACCAACCAGGCTTTATCTATAAAGGGTCATCTGCAATTTATGAAAAACTCTGCTTAATCTCTGGCTGAGATATGTGGGCATCAGGTTTTCTTCAACTGAGTTGCTGGGGGGGGTGGTTTCTTCTGTGCGATAAGCAATTACATCAAAGATGTAAAATGATGCAAATAGATTCGCTGGCCACACCTGCAGTATGAAAAATTGATTTAAGAACAATCAAGGAGAGACAATTCTGATTTCACAGGTACGCCCCAATCCGCATGCTGTCTTTGCTTTTGTTTTCGTCCCTCTGCTAATAGGTCCTCTCTTCCTCTCTCACAGTGAATCACATGAAGGTCACTCCCATGGACATATCCACGGCCTCGCTGCTCAACGTCTTCAACGGGAATGAGTGCGGAGCACAGGGGTCCTGGCAAGTTGGGGTTCAGCAAGACGTCACCCACACCAACGGCTGCATTGCGCTCGGCATCCGCCTACCTCACACCGAGTACGAAATCTTCAAAATGGAGCAGGATGCCCGGGGCAGGTACTTGCTGTACAATGGCCAGAGACCAAGCGACGGGTCCAGCCCCGACCGACCAGAGAAGAGAGCCACGTCCTACCAGATGCCTTTAATTCAGTGTGCTTCATCAGTACCCAGATCTGAAGGGTCACCAGAGGAGAATAAAATAAGGCTGTATAGCAGCAGGGCACCGGAAAAACATCCCAGTGCCCCAGCTCTTGCTTTGGTGTTTATTTGTACTGTGTCATATTGGGACATTCTCAGCTAGACATGAAAAAAAACTATTTTTCATGAATACGAAGCCAGGATTCCACCAGACTGGGGGTTGTTTTTCTTCTGAAAGAAAGGGACATTTATTTTCTTGATGCACTTGAATGCCTGAGAACTGTTGTTCTTTTCCATACTTCCCCCCTCCTCCTCGGATCCCGAACGGCACTCATTTGATGTTTGTGCTTTGAACTTCATCCAGTCTGATCCCTGGCCTGACATGACTGCACAAAAGTAATTGCACTTTAGGACTGCAGACTTCTGGGGAGAGGGAGGGGGTCTCCCTTTTATTATTTTTGGGTTTTTAACTGCTGGGGTAAACGTCATGATCCTGCTTCAGTCGCCTCTGCCATCTTACCATTGTGGTACTCTTCTCCCCAACAACCCATTTCTCATCAGAATTTAGCTCTGGGGAAGGGCTCGGTGTCACGCCAGTACTGTGATAGCAGCTTCCCCCTCTGTCTTCACAGCTGTGCTGTAGATATGTATATAATGAGGAAACCCACAAAGATTTATCTTGTCATTATCTCACAGCTCGTAACACAAAAAGAAACAGCAAATCAACAGCCCTCCGTTCAGATAGTGCTAAGTGGCTGATACCTCAAATAAAAAATATTCCAAGTAATTGTAAAAATAACCAACGATTTAATAGTTTCTCATTCAATTTCCTTAACTATGTAATTGCTTCGAGGCCTCCCTTTGTATTGAGTGAGTCGTTACAACCAAACCCCCTTAAAGCCCGGCAGAAGCAGCAGCAGTGTTTTTTCCTGTCGGATGCACGCAGGTAAGCTGCAGGGACTCCTTTTGTTCTCCTACTCCTGAGGCCTTACGTCCTCGTGCAGTATTTGTGCCTGGGATTTTGTCAGCCAGGTGGGCAGAGTAAAGAAGCGAGTGGGGTCTAACGTGTTCCGTGACCCAATCCCACAGTGTCTTTTGAGTGATGTGACCTCCTGCAGGGACAAGTAAAGGGTTTCAGCAGGGAGCGCACCGTGGCCCCTAGCAGAGCAAGAATGCAGCTGGAACCAGACCCTCGTCCGCCCGAGGGAGGGAGGGAGACTGGCCTCGACATACTTACCAGAGGGAGGAGCAAGAGTTGCACAAATGCACATACCATGGTTTCAAGAGCGTAAATCGGCATTGGCTTCGGGAGACACAGCCAGGAAGGTGGATGGACACAGCCCTCCGAGCGCGTTCTTCAACAAGAGCCTGCCCTGGAAACCCTTGGGTTTCCCCCGGTGGCAAATGCACCCTTGTGTGCACTGTTGCAAATCCGAGCAGGCTCTGGAGGCAGTAGGGGAGATATTTAAGGCCAGCAAGGAGGTACAAGTTCCTAGATGAACCATGCTCCCCTGCTTTAATGGGCAGCGAGCTGAGGGCCCAGCTTAACTTTGCAGCATTTGGGCTGTGGCTTTTACGGACATACACTCCTGCGTTTTGGCTCACAGGAGGAGCAGTAATCTGTGTAAGAAACATAAGGAGTAAGGTAATAGCATTTCTTCATCAGTATCAGCAGCTTCTAGCTGCCCAGTCCAGTACTGTGAGAAAAAAAGCCTTTAATATGTTATTTTCAACATCATAGGAAAAGTATGCCTTAAATGAAGGTCTTTCAGCTTTACAGAGGTGGCTCTCCATACTGTCTGCTATAGCAAAAGCATTCTTTGAAAACATAGTTGACAGCACAGACCTTGCTAGCTAAAACAGCAGGGAAACGCCATTCAAGTGGCAAATGGCTACCCTTAGGCTCCCTACCTCCCAAAGTCTGTGCCTTCTTGACAGTTTTTCCAAGTGGGTATCAGCCTTGGACGTGGATTTCCTCAGAGTTGGAACAAAATTGGTTCATCTGGTTTTGAGAGAGCAGGAGGAAGAAGAGAAGGAACAGTACCATAGACTCACTGCCAGGTCAGATCACATCTCTCATCTTTTTTTTTTCCCCAGACAGATGAAAAGTCAGAGAAGACTCATTAAGAGTCAGGAATGGAGCTCGGGACAGCTCAGTAGTCACCAGAGAAAGAGTTCATCCATTCATCTGGTATGAGATCCTCCTTCAGCCTGCTGGAAGGAGCTGAAAGCTAACTCCCCATGATGAATCCAGCCCTATGAACAACAGCCGCTCTGATCAGCATTTCTTGATGGTTTTCTGCTCCACACAGTCAAACCTACTTGAAGAGTCAGTTCTGGATCAGTTGCTGGTAGGAAGGCACCAGGAGCACAGTTTTAACTAGAGGGTCAAGAAGGAGACACGCCTCTGAAAGAGGAGGGAGTTTGGTTTTCTCTAGCTAGACTCGAGTTTTGTATTGGGCAGACTGGCACCAGTGCATCTCCAGCTGAGGTACTGAGCTATTACACGCAAACAAGTCCCTTAGATACTAGCTTTGTTTCTAACTTCTGTTTGAGACCTAGCAGCATGAGGGAATTCGCATTAGTCTTTATTCCTGAGGATGGGTTTGGTGTGATGTTCCTTAGGTCACACAAGACAAGCTCCTTCCACCACCATTGACCATTCCCACGTTAGGTGGCCCTATCTCCGGAAAAATACCGGCAGCTAGGAGCTGTCAGACCCTGTCCCTTCCCCACGCAAGTGCCACACACAGCTTGGTCCCAGCTGAGATCTGCACACGTTTGTGATGCAGGACTGAAGCAGAGGAACTGCTCTGCAGCATGACGTTCCATATTCATCAGGGCAACGTTTACTAGTGCTTTGTGGCTCCTCTGTAAATTCCCTTATGTCAGAAATATTACAACAGTTTCAAGAGAAAGACCTGTCTAGTTCTTGCCTCTAAAAAGCACATTCATGTCTCAACTGTTTTGAATCACAGACTTGCAAATGTCTAGGTTTTCCAAGGCTTACGGTTACACTAAACACAAATGTACAATTTGTACATTGAGTCACAAGAACTGCATTTTTTTTTCCTATTATCTAGAGATAGTTAAAAAGGAAGTATTTGAAAAAGGCCTTCATAATGCGTTACAAGAGATCTGACTGGGGACTCCTCTAGTTTATTTGTAGTGTTGACCAGAAACATAGTTTTATTATCTGGGTTCTTAGTGTATTCTGCACCAGCTTCCCTCTGTGTGCCTATATATTTTTTCTTTATTGTTCTGTTAGCCAATACAAGTCAGTTAAACAAAAATGCAAGTCTTCAGAGTGCATGGTTTATTTGCCAACCCACGTTCTCTGCAAGGCTTCTCCTAGGTTGCAGGCACAGAACTAGGAAATAAGCTTCCTTGATCTTCTGGTTTCATCATGCACTAAATTAATTGCTGCACAGCACCACATGCATTTGTGATGCAATGCATTCCATTAATTTTATTTCTCCAACCTGACCTCATGTGTTGGCAGCCCTGGCTGCTGAAGAAGTTAAGCCGCAAGTGGTTTAGCATTGGAAGACCTATGAACTGATTGATTTATCCCGTACCAAAATGCAGAAACTTTAAAAAATGAAACAATCCTACTCAAGGAGCCACCGGACATAAGTGGTAACCTGAAGAAGTTCTTGGGCAAATTGTTTTAACAGGTTCTATTTAAGAAACAGGACAAAAGGGACCAGAAAAATCAAAACAAGCGTTCTTGCTCTGTTTCTATACCGTTTACATATTGTGCCTGCTGCCCTGGTGTAGAATGTCATTTCTATGAACAGAAGTCCGTATTTTAAGATATAATGTCTGTCTTGCTTGAGTTGGAGTGTGCTTGCTTAAAGTGCAGGATTTAAAAGAAAAAAAAAAACTTTTTATTTTTGTAAAGTTATAGAAGGTATTTTTCTTCTCAACTATGTTCCAGATTAAACTGCCAGGGAAGTTTAAGCACTTGTTAAAACTATTGATTGAAATAAAAAAGCCTAACTGAAAAACTAAGGATTTCTTTGCTTCCTATACATGTTAGTTTTCTGTTCTGTTGACTTTCCACCTGTAAAAAATTATAGATGTTTTGGAAAGCAATAACCAAAAATCCCTCTGTCAAGTAACTTATGCACAGAAAATCTTATTGCTTACTCTATACACAAAACATTTTTGCTTGAGAACATGTCACTAGAAACAGCTCTGATGGGTACAGCTGGGATGATTTGGGTTTCACAATTTCATGTTCTCTGAATAAAATGGGGGCTGGAAGCACCCAGCAAGTAACGATGGTGTTGGCTTGCAGGGAGAGCACGGTCAGAGCAGCTGTGTCGGGACAAAGGGTGTTGTTCAACAGAAACCAAATGTTTTTCATAAACGAGATGTAAGCAAACTAGCATTACCGCTCTGCTATTGCATCTCACTCGCTTTAAGGGCTACAACCTGGGGGAGGGAGCAGGGAGGGGTGAGAAAGGATGCTTTTCTTAAAAAGGAAGAAAAACCTGAAATGAACTGAGAAGGGAAAGCAAGCCACAGGGTAACAAAAGCGTATTTCTTCAGTGCTGTGCCATTTCACTCCTGCCTCACTTGTGCACAGAAAGAAGAGGTGAAGTGCAGTCAGTGAGACTTCCACCACCACCAAGAGCTTTGGAGTTGACCAGTTTTTGAGTTTTCAGAACTGACTCGGGAGATCCCTGGAAGATGAGCTCGGTTTCCAGGAAGCATGCCCGAAATTACAAGGTACTCTGAATGCAGTAGCCACAGCCTGTGAAGTAGCGGCCTCCCTTCCACACAAAGTGGTGGGTACGGATGAATTCAGGCATAAATAGATTCTACTCACTCCTGACACAACAGGGAAGGCTAGGTAATAAAAACCAGCACCACTCATTCTGAATTTTACAGTTTCCTTAATTTGCCATACTTCTCCCTCTTACTACAAGTACTTGCCAAGAATTTTTTTCCTTCTAGTCTTCTCCTCAAGTGCAATCACTTTATTTTGTTAACTATTTGCTGCCAGCAACAAATAATAATAAGGAAATGAAGAAAGAAAATTTCCACTCCACTGCTGGATCAGGCAGAAACATGGCTGTGAGGAATCAAACCGCAAGTACCCTCAATAGCTAAGGAAACAGTGCTGTTGGCCTGAGCAATTATTTCTCGGGCACCTTTTCCCCACCCATTCTTCTTCAAAAGTCTGCTCCGGGCTGTAGGACCAATCCATCAGATGGAATCTAGCTATGGCGCTGCCAAGCCCCGAGGACAGTAATTAATTCCTACGTGTCTTCTGGCAATGGGAACTGCCTGTGGTCGCTGCCTCAAAGCGGGCAGACACAATTCCCAACACCCTTTTCCCATGGGAAGCACATCAGTCCTTGTCTGCTGCCATTTCCAAGACAGCCTATTGACAAATGAGAAAGCAAGCTGCGCGGGATAGTGCTGTCTGCAAATGAAGAAATGAAAAAGGCTTGGGGAAAAAAGTTTATGCTTTAAGTTGTTAGGCACTGTTAGCTCTCCTAGATTAACTCTGCTGAACTCTGCGATTCCACCCACAGAAAAATCCCGGGATCAGACATCCATACTTTCACCCAGAGGACAGATGCTTGCTAAACAGACACATGCTTCACGAATTTCTTTAAAGGAATGCCCAACCACTGGATGACTTTTCTCTTAGCACCAAACAGTAGCCTTAAGAGCCCCAAAGATAACAAAAGCAATAAGCACGGAGACATCCACTCCATCAGCTGCCCTACGGAAGGCACTGCTGGCAACGACCCTGCCGTCCAGCAAACACAACTAACAGTTTCAACGCCGTAGACGAATTCCCAAGCCTTCCGCCACCCACCTGAGCCATCAACCACAGCTCGCCAGTGGGAGTGGGCGGCCGCAGCTGGGTGGGGCGGGGCTGGCAGGGAC
>JANZLQ010000050.1:1964075-1981266 GCA_026212715.1 Elanus axillaris | reverse complement strand
AAAGCTTCAATTACAACAGTCTAAGCCAGAGACTTAAGCAAATAAACTTCAAAATAGCCATTTGTTACAAGTAGCAAATTACCATGAACAATGAACTTGTTAGGTATCCCTTCTAGAAATACGACACACACAAACAGGCTACCCAGCAGAAAAATCTGTTAACAATTTTATTTCTTTTGTAATGTTAAATATTATGGGACAGGATTGTAAGGATGAAGAACTCTCAACAATGCCTCACAAGGAGTAAGAAAGAAATTCTGCCATGACATTAGCAAAGTAAGGTAAGGAGAAAATTTACACAGTAAGAGGCACCATTTCCCCCAGAATACCTCTTGTCATATTCCTGAATGAGTGGGATTAGCAATCTAATAAATCGTTTTTCAAGAGGTAACAGCAACAGATAAAATTTTAAAGGATTATTAAAATAACATTTACAAGACTCTGAACAATTTTTGAATTCTTATTAAAACCACAGAAAGAAAGAACAATTCTTTAATTATGAATTTTCATAAAGGACTGACTGTGCAATTGACACCTGCTATTGATGATTTAATGTACAATTTTGCCCAGTAGCCAAACAGTTTGTCTTTTCAGATTGTGTTTTCTAACTGTGCGAGATCATTAAAGGCAAAGCCTGTTATGATGCTGTACACAAAAATGGCCGCTTGGGCCATACTACCAATGAAATGGTAGGTAAACAAATCTTTTTCTGGCCAAGAGAAGGAAAAAAAAAACAAAACAAAACAAAAAAAAAAAACAACCAAAAAAACCAAACAAACAAAAAAAAACAAAACAAAAAAAAACACAAAACAAAAAAAAAAAGGAAGCTGCATTTTGCGTGCTTCTCTCACTCATTCTTTCTACAAGATAAACTTCCCTAGAAAGAATCCAATGAAAATGGCTGCAATTACAACAAGAAGTGAAGGAAGAGAATTAGAGCCATTATCTCTGAGGGCCAAAGCTGTGGGTGATCCAGATTTATCCGAGTGCGCTACCTTTCTGAGCCTCAAGCCTTCATCCTGAGGGGAAAAAAGAACACGGATGGAAAAAAATTTATGAACACATCTTCTTCACAATTGTAAAAACTGAATTCAAAGGCCAAATTTACTGGTGAACATTTAAATAAAGTAAAAAAAAAACCCAACAAACAAACCCACATTATACCACACCAAAATCCAAAATATGAACATAGCAAACCATAATATTTCAAATAAGGACAAGTAATCCACTAGTCTCTCTCCGTTCTCTGATTAAGAAAGGTTCTGAAATTCTTGCTAGGCACAATGAAGAATCCTGCTTTTACTTACTATGTGTCAGAATTTAATAGCAGTAATTCCTTACTGTTAAGGAGAAACATCTGCTTTGTGTACTGTTTCTCCAGATGTTCCAATGTCATTGGAATTGCAGGTGTGAAGACATCATTATTTCGTGGTTCTTAAAAAGACTACCATGATCAATGAAATTGTCAGATACCCAAAACGAAATATATAGAAAAGTCACATAAAGTTATATATTGACTAGTTACAGGTTACTGAAATGGCACCTTTACATAAAGGCACTGGAAAGTAGCGTTTGCCTACCTCCTCTGGCCAAGCAATTGTTCTTGTTCACTAACAATTTGTGATACAGAATGTTACCACTCTGGATCTCATTTACTCATTCTTAATGAATAATAATGCACTTTTATTAAAAGCTACTAATTCGGTATCTCTGATTTAGACTTTAAGTAACTAAGACCACCTTAAATAGGACCATTTAATGTAAGAAGAAAATTACGTAGCTTCAGTATATCATCCATGACAATCACAATGTCTCAATCACTGAGAAGGTCAAAATATACAGTATATACAGGACAGTAAAAACGTATCACAAATCAATCTTGACACTCTTAACTACTGCATCTACTTTCTGGAATGCACATCTATTGGCCTAAGTACAAACCAGACCTCTCAGTCAAGAAGAGTGAAGCCACTCCAATACAAACATGGAAGCAGAACTTACTCTCAGGTGCCGATTTTCATCCGTCAGCTTCATAATCTCTGCTTGAAGTCTTTTGCATTCCTCCACTAGCTTCCTTGTTTCAGTATCATTAAGTGAAACACTATGTGGTTTTGGCATCGGTCCATCCTGCTTAGATGCATTCAGTGCTGGGGTGGGTTTGCTTGCATCTATATCATTCTACAAATATTAAGAATGACTTGAGAATTTTACTTACCTAGAGAAAAATCATCCACAGCTTAAAAGTGAAACAATCCAGCTACTAATATAGTTCAACAAAGTTTATATTTACAGTCATCTCAACAAAGACTCCTGTTATCAGTTCAATTCTGATTAGCTCAAATACTAAAAAGCAAGAGAAGACTGCAGTGTTTACCTTTGGTACTACATGCTACTGAGACGAAAAATTAATACATTAGCTGCTTAACACTGACCCAGCAGGCATCCAAGAGACGGCATAAAATACACCAAAGAGCATTTGAACTTGAGGGGAAAAAAATAAAAGGAAGAAAGTAATCTGCAACAGTAAGAAACAAAACAAAGTAAAAAGAAAACAGGTGTGTCAAACTACTATGAAGTATGGGTGACACAAATAGTTTGCACTTATATAGTACAGTACCTCTTGCTGAAGGAAACTAAGGTATTGCAAAACGTGGAATTTAGATCTCACAGCAAGTCTGAAATGCACATTACTAATTTTGAATACAAGTGAAAAGCCACATAAAAAGCTGTGAAAATGCCAAAAATAAAATTAAAAATATAGTTCCCGCAGCTCTGCTCAAAATACACAATGGTCTTAAGTAGACATTAATACAATGGGTTCAAGTGTATAGCCCAGGTTACCATTTGCAAAATACAGCATTCATACGGCAATACACGCAGAAACAGATCAGATTCAGACTCAGGCTTCTGTAATTCCTACTGGCTCGGCTACACAGCTATGTCATTTAGACTACCAGCATACTGCATCCTTCATAAACAAAGTAGTCCAAGGTACGTACTGAATGTAAGAGAAAACCCATCAAAGGTAAACACAGCTATGTAATAACAAAGCAACTAAAACAAGATGCAAGAATTTCTTTAGTTCCTATGCAGGTAGCAGTTATTTGGTCTACAGCACCTACTTGCATTTTACACTTTTTTTGCAATGCAGCCACAGATAGCCTAAGAGCCAGATCCTGCCACTCCACACAGGTACTCCTAACTGGATTTAAAAATATCAACATACCTATACCATGAGTAAGCAGACTGGGATCTGTTGCTTTTTTAAGTGGTTTGCTAGCTGAACTGAATTCCTTTCGTAGCACTGAAACTTCACTAGAGACCTAAGACTTATCTCCCTGGAACAAACCTCCTTCTGCTGTTGACTTCGCTGACTGGGTTCTTCATGTCAGCCTTCTGACTTATGACTGGCAGTCATCGGAAGGAAGTTGTTGCTGACTGGAGTGAAATATTTGTGTCCTGGTGTAGATACGTCCTGAGGTGGCAGGTAAGGCTTACCCTCAGGATCTGGCAGATTTCTCATTGCCAGGTTTAAGGGACTGACTAAATCAACTGCTAAAGCAGGGATTTGCAACCCTATGCTGCTACTCAGAAAAACACAAATATTATATACAATCAATACTATGAAGATACCACATTAAAGAAAGTGCAAAAGGAGGTAGTTTTGTATAATCCACTACATTATACATTTTATAAAATTAAAAACCAGTTTAAACCAGTTTCTAATATCTAAGGTGTAATTTAATACGAAGGTAAACCCCACAGAAAGTAAACAACTATGGGCCTTGACAATAAATGCTTAACCTTTACAGCTTTACCATTTAACACACGCTTAGGCAGCTTACGTCTGAGTAAAAGGCTGCATGCATCTCAAATTATCCTTTACCAAAAAAAAACCCAAAAGATTATACTAAAATCATGTCTGAAAACATCTTTACATTACACTCCAAAAACTCTAAAGAATGGTTGCAAAGACAGCTACTGGCCAGCTAGCAGCCTTCACTGAGACCCTTCGTGCATGTAAATACTGAGATGGTTTTTACACACATGGATTCATGATACTTTCCCCCAACATGCCTTATAGACTACCATAAAAACTAGACAGTACTAAATAGAAAAGTCAAGGCCATAAAGTGAATAAGGTTGTTTACAGAAATCCTACTTTAGCACTCTAATTCACAATGCTAAAACCATCACGAAAAAAAACCCAAAAATCCCCAACCCCAAGCCCCAAACAAATCCAAAAACCCCCCAAACAACCCAGAATATACAGTATTAAGATACCATAAATTAGAATTTCAAGTATGAGGGTAAAAAAATGCTAATGCGTACGAGTTTAGCCATGTACCGCAAAACTTCTAGGTAACTCAGAGTTAACTATTATTCCAAATATCAGGCAACACAAAACAGACATCTTCAATCCATATACAAAGCAACTGTCATCTCCTACACAACTGGAATAGATTTTGTCTGAAGGCAAAAGCATGAAAGAGGTAATGGGATTTTTCTTTTTGTCTGATTATCTGTCTTTACCACTACTTAAAAACTGCATTTAGGGTACCCAAAGCATGGATTAACTTCTAATCAGTACTTCCTTTCCTAATTCAGCTGAATTAGAAACAGAATTTTTAAAACTGAAAAGCATTTAATACTTTAAAAAGTAAATGATGCAATTCGCTTTTCACTGCATGCAGTATTGAAGATTTTTTTTTAATCTGACAGCAATAAAATGCTAAAAGCAAATCAATAATAAAAATAACAAAAGATTAGTCATTTTTGGCACTAGTCTCCGTTGCTGGAGGTTTTTAAAATGCAATTGGAGAGGCTGCTCCCTTTCCAACGAAAAGTTGGACCAGATGGTATTTATTTCAAGGTTTCTTTCAACCTGGGCTGTTTCCATGATTCTGTGAATCCTTGAGAAGTTATGTACTGGACGCTTCTCCTGCCTAATTTAGTACAAATTCCTACAAACCATTTAATCAACAAATCAAAGAGGTTTTAAAAAAATTCAAAACAAATTTCCGTGAGGTCCTACTAGTCAAGCGTATAACAGTTTCTTACTCTTTTCTTACTTACCAGTTTATCATTTTCATTGGGCATTTCAAAGACACATCTCAATTTGGAGTCCATTAACTCATCAGGTTTTGCTTCTTTCCACTAAGACAACAATTAATATAGTTACTTAACATGCCAGGCTCATGCAAACATCTGAACAGTTCATAAGCGTGCTCTTAGTACTTGCCTCCTATACAGCTGAATTCTGTCCTTACCCTAGCTGCAATTTTCAGACTTGCTTCTGAACAATGTTTTTTGTTAACTTTGACTACTGCAAAGTAATGAAAGCTAGAAATGGTTAATTAAGTCTGGAGACAGAAATGAGTAAATTGAACGCAAGGATGGATCCAGAGGTTTGTAGGGGATAGGGAGGGGGGACACAGTGAGGAACAAGTACCATCTGAGTCGATTTAAGAACAAAGTTCTAGCCCTATCACTCCTTGGTAAACGTACTCTTTATGTCCCATCCTGGAAGCACCAATTTTAAACAAAAGATTGAAAGACATCTTCTAGTGATGTCTTTCTTATATTTAGTTCCAGAATACTGTTCTTCACTTCTTCATATTTTGACTCTTAACCACTTCCTCCTTTTACTGAGTAATATGTTACAACTTGAGCCTAGAGAATTTTTCAAAGCTGTTTATAAGAAAGATTTTAAATTCTAATGGTTATCAATATATTTAAATAATTGTGAAATATGCTGGAATCTCTCTACTCAACTGACAATTTACTTACCAAGCATACATTTCATATAGCTGCCTTAAACCTTTAGGCTCAGAGACTGATCTGAATGAAGTCTGCAGCAATTTTTCCAAGAATAGGCCCTCTGAAGTTACCTTAGAATTGCAGGCCTTACAGACTAGAATATCCAGGCTTTTCATAACATCCTTTTTTTTTTTTTGCCTTTTTTTACAATGGCATTAGTTGTACAGTACTTGTAACTACAATTACCAATTTTCTGCAAGATCTGTTTTTCAGTATTCTATACTTGAACACACTGAGAAAGCAGTTATTTGAAAGCTATTTCTGAAGGGGATTTTTATATTCTCCACAAATAGTTACGCTTCACTTACCACACATAACCAAGAGCTATCGGAGCACATTAAGAAAAAGTAAACCAGACCAACAGGGAAAGAGAGATGTTAACTTTCTAGCTACATGTCTCAAAAGCTTAACAAAATCTAAAGGTTTTCCACCGTTTCCAGTGAAGAGTGATGCCACAAGTAGTCTTTGCCTTAAATTAAGGGGAAAGAGCCTAAACCTGCAAAGGTCTAGTGGATTTCAGTAATTTATAAAATCTCCTATTTATCCTTCGTTTCCCCTCTCCTCCTCTGCCTTGAGCGAACATTGAACGTACCTGTGTGAACTCAGGCATTCCTTAAAACAGCCTCCAGATACAGAAGCCTGTGCATCACTCCCCTCCACCTTAATATACATGCTTATTCTGACAACTGAAGGCTTCCTTCCCATTGCTGCTGCTTGTAACCTCAGAAACAGCTGTCCTTACTTCTGAACTAACAAGCGTAACCTAAATATCTTCTTTCTGCATCTCTCATCAGACCAATCCTGCCCAACTGAATCTACAACATGTTCTATTAAAAAAGAAAATAAATCTATCATTTGTGCTGTGTTTAGCCACTTGGTATCTTGTAGGGAGACATATCAGTCTTCCATATGTTTTAATTCATTATGATCCTATTTGACATTTCACTTAAAACACTTTTCAGACCATATGCACCCATTTCATACAGCTTCAGGCTTGTTGTTTAAACATACTCGATTCCTTCAAATACAATCTGTTTATCCCTTTCAGATTACCTGCATATAAGGTACAACATGCCCATATTTTAACACTGTACTGACCTTCCCTTAGATTCACTACTACTTCCATTCAACCAGTCCACTAGTCAAGTTCTAAGAACTGAGCTTGTATTTAATAGTAAAAACCCTGAATCACATATGGAAGTCATAATTCTTCAGGGAAAACCCAATTCTTCAAAAATAAACTGCAAAAACATGATTGGTTTACACTTAAGCCTGATTTTTTTTTTAATGGAAAAAAAAACCCAACAGTCATTTTACCCCATTTTTACTTACCACTGCCTCCATATCTGAAATATTTGGTGGTGCATAGGTTGTTTGTACCATAAACTTGTGTTTACTCTTCTCATTTGGGTCATAGTCAAAAGGCTGCAGCATTACTGTTCAGAAGAAAAAATAAAGCATAAAACTGTGAGTCTTCAGCTAATCTCTGTAACAAGCATACTATCCACTTTAGATTTGCTCCTCACTGAACACACTGAAAGATAAAATGCAAAGGCAGTGTTGAAAATAGAGCAGATACACACTGTAGCAACAGGTACTGAGAGGAAAGACCTAAAAGTTTTTCAGAGTCTGGTGTAGTTGACATGTTTATTTCTGTAATTACTATAGCTAAAAGACATTCCATATACAAGTATGAACAAACAGATCCTGTAAGACAAAGAAAAAAAAACCCTCAAGCAAACATCACAGGACTTTTCTTGGGAACAAACACATTTTATGATTAAGTGAATGCACAGTTAAAGAACTGTAGCACATGTTATGATAGTAATTCAGGGGGGAGGGGGAGGAAGAGACCACCAAGCAGTGGGGCAAGTTCAACTGACTTCCAAAGGTATATTAATCTCAGCTGGGAGCAAAACTATTAAAATAGTTCATTCAAACTACAGTTAATATAGGAGGTAAAGCTGCCTAGGGCTTTAATAATAAATCTTTAAAACACTTTCAAACTGACCTCTGTAAAAATAAATATTCTATTGATTAGTTATGTAATAACTACACAACACATTTTACTCAGGTTTTAACATTCTTAACTGTAAGTCCAGTCTAACAGTTAACATTGGACCAAAAGTACTCCAAAATCCAGGTACACGCTTTAATTATATGGCAACTTTTGGGTCTCCGCTGCATTTTACTAGGAAAGAAAGAGGGATGGGATTCAAAATCAAATTCCCTGTAATGGCAACTTTAAGTGAAACATTAAAATAAAGCTCATAATACCTGCTCCTTGCATTTTATCTTATGTACTTTCTTGCTGCGTTTTCAGCTTTCAGCATACTGCAATGAAGATTTTTTTAAAAAAACAAACCACTCTGGATGAAACCAGATGTTTTTGACAAAACACAGTTTGTGCTACAAGTACCAGAGGTAGAGTATGCAAGTGGTTAAGACTTTTCTTAATGACAGCCTTTTTACTGTACTTTCAGCTTTCCAAAGTTGAAAGAAAACTCTGTTGGCCAAGAACAGAAACTCACATTTCTAAAGTTATTGTTTTGAAGTGTGCACAAGCTCAGTGAAAAAAATTACATCATGGACAGTATTTATAGCCTCCATTATTTCTACTGCACTACAATACTTCTAAATGAAAGCTTTAATTACAGAAGCACAGTACCTTCATCCACCCAAGTTGTATAAGGCCATCCAGGAGCAGACTGTATGTTTTTACACCACATAGCAGTTGTCCAGGTCACCCTGGCATCACTATTTTGTGTGTGGTTTCTTTAGTTCAAAGGGACTGAAATAACATGATGTCTATAATAGAGACCAGGAGATTAGAATTTTTATAGGATACAGCTGCATATCCAGGGGCATAATATAAGGGTTTGCAGAAATAATACCTGAATACACAAGGTTTGCTATGGTAGTGTTGGGGGACTACTGAAGCAGAGGTATGGATATACAACCAGCAGAGTACTACCTTCAACCATACCGTCCGCCTGGAGCGGACCCTGAAACGAACTACCATGTTAGCCCCCTTGTCTCCTTTCAGAGACAGTTAGTTGCCTTACTCCAGATGGGAGTACAGGACCACACAAATTATATTTAAATATGTGTATGTGGGTACACTTACAACTTGTTCTACCAGAGGATAAGGACTCAGAGTGAACTGTAGAGATAATTATTTGACAGTGTACGTACACTTGTATTCCACAGAATGGGAATTCCAGTTCGGTATATCTTTATACAAAATTAAGAGAGAAGCTGAAGTAGTTTCAGATAAAGATTTAAAAAAAAACCCCAAAAGTCCATTTATGGAGTCCTGTCAACAGATACCTGTATGTTTACCTATTTTACAGCAATGAAAAAGCTATAGCAAAAATACTGATTTAGCTAGAAAAACAGATTGTATGCTCTGAACAACCTTGCCATATATTCTAAACCAATTCAGATGGTAGACTCCAATACTGCTACAGTTTTCAACAGTACAATTACATTTTCCACGGTTCTGAATCTTCATTGGATGTGTAGTTCAACATGCTTCCCTTCACAGAGAGTAAATTCTTCATGGTAGGATGCATTAGTATATAAGATACTAAGTACAGTATCAAATTACTAACTTGGCCTTTACAAATTCACTAGTACCTATGAAAAAAAATTACTTGTAGATTTAAGTACATTGCCACCTAACTTTAGGCCTTAAGTACTAGTTACAAGTTGCAGGTGTTTGCTACAGAATTATTATCCTCCCCCCACCCAGCGCTATACACAGTGCAATCAAAGGATATGTGAATAATCCGATTCAGATATATTCCACAAACAAAGCACATAAAGCAACTGCTGTGTTCGACATGCTTCCAAACAATCCTATTTGGAAAGGTTTAAAAGTCAGGTTTCCTTAATCATTGGTCTTGCTGTGGTCCAAAACATAACTAATCAAACTAAATGCTTCTTCCAGGTATGGATGCTATAGCAATTTATCTCTGAGAATTGTTCCATCCACAGAATACTGACTGGCATGCAGTACGTCATTTTCCTAAAGCCAAGGGAACAGGTGGAATAACTTGAAAGATGGCAAAGCCAGCTTTCCCTCCTCAGAGAACTTCTTCACATGCTGGCAGAACCCTTAGATAACTAGTTACATAACTTTATGTTCTTTGACCACTAGGCAACAGCTGAAAATCTGACTGAATTGAAAAGCAGCAGAAAAAGACAATCCACAAATTGAAAGAGCTCTTCAAGCTCTCCACAGTTTTAAGTAAACATGGAAAATCTCATGAACATACAAAGTCACAGTTTTCAACACGCTCTTGGAATCTCTGAGTAGTCCAGAGATCACTTCTAGAGTAATTGCAACAGATAGTTATGAAAGCAAGCCTCTTGTTAATGGGCCTAGGTTTTCTACACAGGAGGGCTTTATCTCCACGAAATACATCTTAAAGGAGTCTGAAAATCAGAAGGAAGAACCATAAGTAACATTAACAAGATGTGAAGGAAGAAGAGTAACATGCTATATTCAACAAGCAATTGTTTTTAACAAGTTAACAACAAGCAATACATGATGCAATAATAAATAGTTAATTTAGGGTACCAAAGTAAAGTAAAACAGGTCTTGCCAAATTAGTATTTTTGGGGAAAAGGTATAAACATGGCTGAAGGTTACCTGGTGATTCACAACTGAAAGATAAACAAAATGCCCACGGACTTCTTAAAATGATGTTAAATCACATCTCCAACGATGATTTTAAAAACTGGCTTGACTGTAAATCAGCATGATGCATTATACAGGCTGAAGACAGCTAACACTATCTCAACATTTAGTTTTGAACACAGAGTTTCAGCCCATGGTATCTTATAGTGATCTCTCTCCACACAACAATGTGACAGAAATCTATTTTTAATTATGTGGAAGATGAGTCAGCACTGAAAACATTCAGTTAAGAGATTGATGAGATAAAGTCGGTCACTAGAAAAATTATCTCTGCTCTTAGCTTACCAAGCGACCCAAAAGAAATTACATGCTTTAAAACAAAAATATGAAGCTTTGGGGAAGTGAACTTAATTCTGAAAAGCACTGTGGAGTCACTATAACTAAACAATGAAAGCATCTTGGGATTACTGAGCGGCATAACTGCATGAGAATCCAGTAATACAGAAAAAGGGATATCAAAGATTCCCTGCTATGCAAACTGCTAAGTCAAGCAGTATGACATTGTTTCCCTTTACTGGTGAACCTGAAGGTAAAATACCATTTAGAGCTCCAGTATTGCCTCATTAAAAAACCTGAAATATTCAAAGCATTAAAATAATGGTTTGTAACTATGAAAACACACTTTACAACAGGCAAATGGAATCCTTTAATCTATTCAATTCCCTGAAGAACAAGTCCAGCAATATCTTGTGATGTATGACTACCCATGGGAAAGATCCCTGACACCAGATCAAACACACAACTAACACAAAATGGCTGTAAGTCGAAGCTGAAGACAGAAATAAAGTTGGCTTTTGACTACTCGAATCTTGAACCATTTCTCAGTAAAATGATCTTTCATCCACAAGATGCTGGACTGTCCATGGTAAGCAAGATTTAAAGGGTCACGTTCTACAAATCATACTAGATTAGAAAACTGGTCTCTTCTTCAAGGAAAGCTACTCTAAGGTTTTAATCAATCATAAATATAAAGTTTTCATGAGGTATTCCCTGCAACATTTGAACATATCACCTGAAGCCAGATCTCCAGCTTCTTTTAAACCTCCCGAAGGGTATAAGGATATGAATCTGAAAAGCTCTGAGGTCTGCTCTATATTTCCTTTTTGCTTTGCTACAGCTCTCCAAGGGTTCTACAAAAATCAGCTTTCTAGACTTAGGAGGTCTAGGAGCTCACAGCTGTTCTGCCTGTGATCTCTACAACCTGTAATACCACAGCCTATAAAAAGGGGATTCCCCTCTAAATTGGGAAATACGGTGGGTCCACAGAAATAGTTTCTCACCTCTCAGTCACTGGTTTGAGAATCCCCTTTATTTTGGAGATCCCTTCCTCAAAATGATCAGGAGAATGACCTACGAAAATCATTTACCAAATCAGAAGACTGATACCTAGTCTTTCCTGATTTTCTTGAGAACATCGGCTCCCACGACTGCTAACACCTGGTCTTTCTGACACTGTACAGTCCAGTATAGGATTAGACCATTATACGTCTAGCTATCAAAATTCTGTGGACTGTCTAGAATGAAGTATGTACACCAAACCTACATAGAGTTTCACGGAAAAAAATAACATTGTCTGGCCTCAGGGCCCACACTGCTGAAAACTAAGGGTTCTTTTTTTAATCCCCTCACCCAAAAAACAGAGTAAGGACAGAGTGTCTCTATAGTGAAACGTACTAGATTTTTTCAAATTTAAGAGCTACAAACTGCTCCACCTACCTAAAATAACAGAAAATACAATTTTTAAAGTAATTTAATGAATGCCACTTAACATATACTACTGTAATAAATGGAAGAATTATGAAACAATAGAGTTATCAGAGCAGCCAAGCAATGCCCTACTTCAAGATGCAAGCATGAACAGAGTAGTCTGAAGCAAAGGTACTGTTAATGTGAAGGAGAACAGTTTTATTTTTAAAAAAACGTTTTTTAAAAGCTGACATACTTCAAACAGCCTCTAAGAACAAGCATTAGAGAACCTCGTGAAAGGCCTAAAAAAAAGCCTAGCCTACAACTGCATATATCTGTTTTTACCTGAAACAATTACAGATGATCCTGGATCAATAATTCCACTGTTCGGCCTCACACAGTATCGACGAGGTGCTGTGGTCTTCACTTTGAAGCATACTTTTCTATCTGATGGATTCCGTAGTTTAAGATTTGTAGTTACTACATCTGTAAAGGGACCTGTAAAAAGGGTTGATTTTTTAAAATACGTATGTATGTCTGGAAAATAAATCTGTTTATACTGTACAAATTACTCTTAAAATATAACTTGATGGCAACAAACTTCTAAAAGCAAGTTAAATCATACTTCCGTTAAGCACATATACTGTTACATGCAAAGCATGCTCTATCACCTTATTTATAATAATATACATTACAGCTGTGAAAAAATAACTAACTCTTAAATAGTATGACAAACTTAAGCTGCTGGCGCAAAAAGTTCATATATACATACACTAATTTTACCAAATCATTCTTAACATTTTAAATACCTAGAAGGTAATGGTCATATGCAAAAGTAAATTTTGCTGGATTTTTCTTTCAGAATAGAAGCAACACATACTTTGGAACCCTTTCAAATGTTTAAAGAAAGAAAACACTGTGATACTGAAATACACTAACTGCTCTTGAGATTTCAACTTCTATTGCGCTTCTGAGCTCCTACAGACTTGACAGAAACAGACATCAGCCTCATCTTTTAAACTCAAAACAGGCGAGAGATGATAACGCTGTTTACGCACATACTCTAAACTGTGTTTAAGTTACACTATCAGGATAGGAATTGCCTCTAAGACTGGACTAGACAAGAGGCTAACTTCAGTGTCAGGCTGCAAAAGCACGTCTTCCATCAGAGATCACCTCCGTGTGATGCCATACAGTAAGAGCACAAAAAGCAAGTAAGGTTCACAGTGTCCTGAGCTTGTTAATCTCCCTTACAGATGTGTCACCCGAAAGTAATACTGCAGAGGCACCAGAAGAATGCAACTTAAATAACGGAATCTCATATGAACATGAAATTTATTCAATAATATTTCATGGGTACATTAACTTTTAAGAACCTTCTTTATCGTTCTTTAAAAATTACACATTATATTACTACAAAATAATTTTCATTAGTAGTGAAAACATGACAACTACCTTTCCATTAAAAAAAACACAAAGAAAGCAAACTTTAAAATAAACTGGATTAAAAATATACGTGATATGAACAAGTGGTAAGGTACAACAAAACCACTAATTACATGAGACAAAGGAAGCCAATTCTTTTCTGAACACCTTATTGCACAGAAGCGTCTGGACTGCTCTGAAGGAAACAGCACTGGCCAGTATCAAACACGTTACGACACCAGAGGGCTCACTATCTGAGCGATGTCTGTTTCTGTACACTCACTCTCTTTCCAAATCCTTGATTTTGAGAGAGTGCTGAACAGTCTTGACACAAAACACCAAGACAGAAATCAATAAAGGACTAAAAAGGGAATAACTGAGAACCAGCATACCGAGGTGTAGATGAAGATACACGTGAGCTAGGTTTACATTCAATGAGGCTTTTTTGAGAAAATAGGAACTGGTATTACTTGTCTGAAACTTTCTAATCTGGCTTTATACAGTGGACAAAACAGTCACCCTCTCAATCCAAGCAAATCTGACACAGCCCCCAGGAGGAAGATGTACACAACTGCTTCAAAATTTCCTGTCACTTGCCTCTTCACGGCTCTTGCAGGATCCGGTTGCACTTACTCATAGAGCATGATCCAAAAATAACTCCCATCACTCATACCACAAGCTGAACTAAAATCAAGCAGCTGAATACTCCTCTAAATCCAAGGCTGGTGATACACTCAGAAAAGACGAAACATTTATTCTTTTGAGCTACACAAGCATTTTTGAGGCAGTTATTCCGGGAGTTTTACCAAGTCATCTAAGCACTGCCTTTGCAGTGCCCGGTGGCATACAGCACCTTGAATCCGGCTTTCAAAAGTGCGGGTTGCTTTTTTTTAACTGCAACTCTAGAAAACCTGGGGAGCTCTGCTTCTCCATCTTCCCAACTAGTATTACTAAGGAAATTCTGCTCAAAGGAAAAAAGGGCTCAGTTCAGAGGTTGATTTTGAAAGGCACAGTCACCTAGAAAAGGAGCTACACTATTCAAAAATAGCTTATTTCAAGACAAAGCAGCAAGGAATTTATAAACTGATGATAAACTGGGTTTTAAACTTTAAAAAGAAGTTCTGTTTCTTTGAGACATGAAAGGTCCCCTCATGTCTGCTTGCTCAAAGTGCACAGTAATGAGATGGGATTCAAAATACTCTTCAAATTATTCTGATATTTACTATCAGTTCTAACACTACAGAAAAAAAAAAAATCTGCTTTTGTTCCCCAGGTAAACGAATGCAGTGACCTCCTTTGCATTTCCCAGATAATTCTCCAAAAAGAGCCTTTAGCTCAGGGATGTTTTTTAGTATCAGATGTTTCTTTCAGAGTGGACTGAAATTTTTTTCAAGGTCTAGAGCACCCTTCTGACAGCTTTACCTTTCACCTGCTTTCTAAAAGCTTTAAAGAAAGAAAAGCCGTATAAAGCCTCTTGAGACTCGCAGCCATCAGATTTAACAAAGAGCTGGTAACAAACTGTTGCACAAAAGGAAAAGACAACTAAATTTCACTGTTCCTGCAGAACCCAACCATTTTGGTAGTTTAGCGGCGTATCAACAGACAGCACTGATCTGAGCACGGACAGGCAGGAGCAGACACAAGGATAGTAAATCAGAAAAAAATGTCTAGTACCATTCAGAGAAGCCACACAATCTAAACTAGCGTGACATATCCTTCGAAAAAGAAACCATGCAACAGCAGAAGTATTCTGGAGTTCCCATTCACACAAACATAAATACCACTGCCCTTGGGGGAGTGGGGAAATAAAGTACAAGCTGGCACTAACGGCCTGAGCGCAAAAGCCTAAATCATGATGGTTCCTCAAGAAAAACAAGAGAAGGCGGGGGAGAGGGAGAACCAGGAAGGAGAAATGTTTTATGCCATGCCACACAGACTGCAACTGAACAAGGAAAAGAACAGGCTAAGACAGATACAGACATTCTGCACATGCACCAAGATGGGACAAATGCATGCCAACTTCATCTCAGAAAACATGCAGCTACGCTAGGACAGCATTATACTCTCAAAAAGAGCATCTCTCTCACTGCTTGCATGACAGCCAGGCCAAAGCTGGTTTTTATTTGAGCACTTAACCTCAGACAAGCTTACGTCTAGCTGTACCCAGCACACAAAATACCTCATGAGTACTCGTTGCCTGTTGTTTGCCCAATACTCCCACTGTAAACTGCTTAAGACTATCTTTTGTCTTATATTTGTAGAACTTAAGGCAATGGACTTCTGGATCTGCAGCTAGGATTTTCAGAAGCTGTAGTAATTTAATAAAAGGCTCAAGCTATACTGATGTAACTATGATGTAACTATGATGTAACTATGATGTAACTATGACAAGAGATTATTGCTTTATAAACCTGTAATTTCAATCTAAAAACCTCTGGGAGTCAGAGCTACTTTAAAGGGGACAGAGAGTTCAGCAACACACTTAGTAGTGTGAATTCAAGATGCCAATTACAGCATCTTCCTAGAATAAAAGTTGTGAGAGTGCCGGGTTATTCTAACTTTTGAATGGAGCAATGACAATCCACGCCAAGACTTTTTCTCTCTTTTTGATTTACGAGGGCCTTAGAAAGGAGTGACAGACACCCGCCTAATCACACTCAGAAATACTCGAGATCTCCAAAATCATTATGGACTGAATTTCTATTCCAGCAATCTTAAGAGTGCAGCCAGCGCAACATTAATGCTGGGGTTGCCCCTGGCAACTACACATCTCAGACTACAGCAACTAGTGGGCAGAAAGAAAAGACACAGATTCTGAAGAGCCAGTTTCCACTGCTGAAACACAGGGCCAAGTTTCCCAGCCTGCCACAAGCTTGCCAGTTACACTGCAGTAAAATCAGAATACTACGTACTACTGGACAGGTAGGACCTGTACAGAGATCTTTTTGATCAACATTGTCATTTTGTCTTCAAATTCAGGTCTCCTTCAGGTCCTCAGCTCCAAAAGTCATCCTTCTGCTGCCTGGGACAGTCAAACATATTGGAAAAAAATGACATGAATGCCTTTCTAGAGTGGGAAGGAAGAGCTTAGACAAACCTCCTCAGTCTGTGGTACCCCTGGGAAAGGTGAGAGATCACTGCCAGTATCTCTAGTTGTCGGTAGTACAGAGTGAACATAAAGAACTTCTGAGAAGCGGACAGGGCTGGGTATCAAGAAGCTCCATTCAAAATTAGTAAGGCTGTCATAATGTACACACACAGCCCATCACAGAATATCACCTCTACCTAAAATTGGATAAAAAGTTATCTTTTCATTAAATTACATATAATCTTTGATAATTAGGAGGCAGATAACTTGTAGGGTTGTACAAAAATGAGGATGCATTATTAAACAAATTCAACAGCATTTTACATGAAACAGCTTAAGTGTTAAGTATATTGTCCTCTTCAATTTAAGACACTGAACAGTAGCTGTTATTGTCCTGGTTTCAGCTGGGATAGAGTTAAGCGTCTTCCTAGTAGCTGGTACAGTGCTGTGTTTTGAGTTCAGTATGA
>JANZLQ010000050.1:1948392-1962296 GCA_026212715.1 Elanus axillaris | reverse complement strand
GACAGACCTCAGCATGTATTGGTGCCTGGGGGTGTTCCTCCCCAGGTGCAGGACTTGGCACTTCTTGCTGAACTTCACAAGGTGCCTGTCGGCCTGTTTCTCCACCTGCCAGTTCCCTCAGCACTCATGGGTACATCCCATCAGGGCCCACGGACTTAGGTATGTCCAGTTTACTTAAGTATTGCCTGACCTGATCATCTTCCACCAAGAGTACTGAAGGAACAATGTCTAAAATGAAGGAGACCAGCGTTCTGTAGCAAGTCAAAACTACCCTGACTGTCAGATAAGAAAACTTACCTTAAGATGTACACAAAGCACCTAATTGCTTCAAATAGGATTTTACAGTACTTTCTGAAAAAGGCATAGGCGACACAGCTGACACAAAAGAAACCGAGAGGAATGGTTTTTATTTCCATAAATTAGTTTTAAGAAATTAATATGCAGACCTCTGTGAAAATCATCTGAAGAGAATCTGTTAACATGCATTGCCAATGAACATAAGTCCTTCCTCTTGAAATACCAAACCCATGACCACTCAAATACCTTCTTCAGCTGGAAGAAAAATTCCAACTCTAACAGATCGCCTATGTTAAAATTATTCACAGTTTATGAAGCATAGCTGCTTAGGTTTCATGAATTAATACTCCAACATTATAGGTCTGAATGATCAGGAATGATCAGTGGATGAAGGTGCAAGATTAATAATACCTACAAATAACCATGGCTCTCAGGTAGACATCCATATATAAGAGCAGTAATACAGAATCTTTCACTTGTTATTATAACCTGGAACTTCAGAAATAGTTACTAGCTTTATCAACAACCTGCATGTAAACATCAGAATGCAACAAAGGCTTTATAAGAAAGCTGACACACCTCAATGTCCACAGCTGAAGGCTGATTCTAGGCTAGCATTGTTTAGCATGGGTAACATCAAATTTTATCTGACCTCCCCACAAGGACGTGCTGCCAGCATCCATGCTGATGATATATCTGTCAAAGGTATTTCCTTCTAAAAAACACTGAAACAATGCACATTTTTTAATCCTAAAAGAGTTCATCTTCCTCTGTCAAATGGGCAAACAGAGCCTATCTATGGCTACACAGCTTACCAGAGGTGGTTGTGCAGACGCTGGCATGCAAGCTTTACTGGGGGCTGGTCTAAGAATCATAGAATGGTTTGGGCTGGAAGGGACCGTAAAGTTCCAAGTTCCAAACACCCCTGCCACCAGGGGACACCTTCCACCAGACCAGGTTGCTCCAAGCCCCATCCAACCTGGCTTCGAACGCTTCCAGGGATGGGGCATCCGCAGCCTCTCTGGGCAACCTGTGCCAGCGCCTCACCACCCTCACAGGGAAGAACTTCTTCTTTACATTCAATCTAAATCTACCCTATTTCAGTTTAAAGCCATTACCCCATGTCCTATCACTACATGCCCTTATGAAAAGTCACTCTCTGGCTTTCTTGTAGGCCCCATTTAGGTACTGGAAGGCTGCTATAAGGTCTCCCTGGAGCCTTCTCTTCTCCAGCTCTCTGACTTCATAGGAGACGTGCTCCAACCCTCTGATCATCTCCATGGCCCTCCTCTGGACTTGGTCCAAGATATCCATGTACTTCTTATGTTGGGGGCCCCAGAGCTGAATGCAATACTCCAGGTGGGTTCTCACCAGTGTGGAGTAGAGCGGTAGAATCAACTCCCTCGACCTGCTGGTCACGCTTCTTTTGATGCAGCCCAGGATACAGTTTGCTTTCTGAGCTGCAAACACACATCGCCAGGTCATGTTGAGCTTCTCATCAACCAACATACCCAGGTCCTTCTCTGCAAGGCTGCTCTCTGCCCAGCCTGTATTCGTGCTTGAGACTGCCCCGACCCATGTGCAGAACCTTGCACTTGGCCTTGCTGAACGTCATGAGGTTCACACGGGCCCACCTCTCAAGCCTGCCAAGGTCCCTCTGGATGGCAACCCTTCCCTCCGGCATGTCAACTGCACCCACCACACAGCTTGGTGTTGTCAGCAAGTTCGCTGAGGGTGCACTCGATCCCACTGTCCAATGTCCCCGACAAAGACGTTAAACAGTGCTGGTCCCAATACTGACCCCTGAGGAACACCACTCATCACTGCTCTTCACTCAAACATCCAAGCTGTCGACTGCAACTCTTTGAGTGCAACCATCCAGCCAATCCTTATACACCCAAGTGGTCCATCCACCAAATTCATGTCTCTCCAATTTAGACAAGGATGTTGTGTGGGACAGTGTCAAATGCTTTGCACAACTCCAGCTAGATAACATCAGTTGCTATTCCCTTATCCACCAACGTTCCAACCCTGTCATAGAAGACCACCAAATCTGTCACGCATGATTTGACATCCATGAAGCTATGCTGGCTGCCACCAACGACCTCTTTATTTTCCATGTGCCTTAGCACAGTGTCCTGGTTTTGGCTGAGATAGAGTTAATTTTCTTTCTAGTAGCTGGTATAGCGTTTTGGATTTAGCATGAGAAGAATGTTGATGACACACTCTGATGTTTTCAGTTGTTGCTAAGGAGTGTTTAGACCAAGTCAAAGATTTTTCAGCTTCTCCTGCCCAGCCAGCGAGAAGGCTGGAGGGGCACAAGGAGTTGGGAGGGAACACAGCCAGGGCAGGGACCCCAACTGGCCAAAGGGGTATTCCAGACCATGGGACGTCATGTCCAGTATAGAAACTGGGGGGAGCTGGCTTGGGAGGGGATCAGTGCTCAGGAACTAACTGGGCATCGGTTGGCAAGTGGTGAGCAACTGCATTGTGCATCACTTGTTTTGTATATTCCAATTATTTTATTATTGTCATTTTATTGTTGTTGTTATTACCATTATTATTTTTTTCCTTTCTGTTCTATTAAACTGTTCTTATCTCAACCCATGGGTTTTATTTTTCCCCCCATCCCACTGGGTAGGGGGAAGTGAGTGAGCAGCTATGTGGAGCTTAGTTACTGGCTGGGGTTAAACCGCAACACACTTTCCAGGAGAATGCGCTCCATGAACTTGCCGCACACATAGGTGAGACTGACTGGCTTGTAGTTCCCCAGGTCTTCCTTTTTTCCCTTTTTAAAAAGAGGGGTTATGTTTCCCTTTTTTCCAGTCAGTGGGAACTTCCCTGGACTGCCATGACTTCTCAAATATAATGGATAGTGGCTCAGCAACTTCATCCGCCAGTTCCCTCAGGATCCACAGATGCATCTCATCAGGTCCCATGGACTTGTGTGCCTTCAGATTCCTTAGACAGCCTTGAACCTGATCTACAGTAGGTGGTTCTTCATTCTCCCAGTCCCTGCCTTTGCCTTCTGCGATTTGGGAGTTGTGTCTGGAGCACTCACTGGTGAAGACTGAAGTAAAATGTTGTTGAGTACCTCACCCCTCCCCATGTCCCGGGTAACCAGGTCTCCCATTTACTTCTGGAGAGGGCCCGCATTTCCCCTAGTCTTACTTCTATCACCAGCGTACCTATAGAAGCTTTTCTTGTTGTTGCCCTTGACGTCCCTGGCCAGATCTAATTCTATCAGGGCTTTAGCTTTCCTAACCTGTTCCCTGGCTGCTTGGACAATTTCTCTGTATTCCTCCCAGGCTACCTGTCCTTGCTTCCACCCTCTGTAGGTTTCCTTTTTCTGTGAAATGGGAACTGAAACCTTTTGCTTGCCATTCTGATAGAGAAAAGACAGGAATACAATACAGTGGCATTTCAAAGTGGACAAAACAAACATTTTTTTTTTCTTACTTTTTTTTTTCTGGATCAAAGGTTCATATTAATCCCAGCCTGTTACTGACACGTTGCTGGTGACCAAAAAACACAATAAAAATGCAAAAAAGCATCTATCTTAAGGGTGAAGTACAGCCACAGATCGTTACCATGAATTCTGGTAAAGAGATCATTCATCTAATGTGTAAAGTAGATAAATACAGACTAAAACGAGATTGTCCTGCATTTGATGTTAAATATGAACAATGGTTTCTTTAGCCTTAACAACAACAAACAACACTATTAATAAAACAGCATAACACGGACTAACTTAATCCAAATATGTTAATGTTTGTATTTCGCTTAAGCTTTAAAATCTACCAGTCTGAGTCAAATTCAGTCATATGTCTATTCTTGACATTTTTCCTATTGAAAGAGTGCCACTAGTAAAGAACTGTCATGTTAGTAACATTAAAGGCATGTTTGTTACTTAACCTTAAACTCCACATTGTTGTGAATTTCTTACTTGCAATTTATTCTTGCCAAATACACATTAAGAGCAGACTAAAATTGGTAGCTCATAACTCCACTAGGGTAAAGTCTTAAAAATCTAATGATAAAGTATTGTTCACCGCAAAGCGCTCTCACCATTGAAATAAGAAGAGCAGTAGAAATACTGCTGCTGAACACAAACATTTAAACCAGCAAACTATCCCCAAAGTCCTGAAACAACTAAGTAATATGTACAAGCAATCTTTCAGTACAGATGCAACATCAACAATTTAGTTCAGTAAGGGCTGTGTTATAAACTCTGCCTGCTGGAGCAAATATTCTCTTTACTTGCATAAGGTAGGATAACTAACGAATTTGATAAATTACAGAGGCTCTTAGATTTCAAAGAATACTATTACAAATAGCAGATTTGAACAACAGAACTAAATAAACAAGTAACTTTTCCCTTTTTTTTCCTTTTAAACTTGCTTTGTATTTTAACCTACTATAGCTTACAAAAGATTTCAGTCATGCTGAAAAGCCCCAATCTGCTTTTTAAAATATTCAAATATTCAGCAGCTTAAAATATTCATGCATCCTCAAATACAAAATCTCCAACCGGATACACCTTTCTGATCTGAATTGCAACATACAAGGCATTCTTCAACCTCTACAGCAGTAATCAGAATCCTTGTAATCATCTCGGATGACAGCTGTAGTGGCACACAGAAAATCAGCCTTTCCACAGAAGACCTGACCAAAAGCTGTTACCTAGCACTTTTGCCACTGTGCTCCAAGAACTTGGTATCAGAGGCCAGATGCAAACATTGAAGAGAACACCAGAGCTCTTGTGGTTTTCACCAGTTTCCTTGCAAGTAGTATCCCAACAGTGCAACAACTTCACTTTAAAAATAAATCAATTTCACACTTCTCCCACTGTGGACAAATGCCCAGAAAATTCTTTTTAAAAAAAACAGTTTCAGGTGTTTGACTGTTAGATGGTGTCCAACCTCAGCAAGCAACACTGAGCCCGGTCTAAACAGGCTTATATATCAGACATTAAAATTTCCTACAGACAGGTCTAGCTAATCTGGACTACCTCCCAAATACATGAACAGCTAACTTCAGTTTCAGGGTGACCTTTCATTCTCTGGAAGTACAGACTACATACAGGTCTCCATCTCCCAAATCTCCAAAAGCCAAGTACAGCATATCACAGTCACTCAGGAAAACAAACACCTGCTTTAAATAAAAGTTGCATTCAATCACAGTCTTATCACTCAGACAGGATCATAAACTCCAGTGCCTCATTACCTTCACATCACAGTACTGACCTAACACAGCCACGCTTCCCAGGACCAGTCAGCTGACGTGTACGGAAGCAGCTAGAGCTCTAACTTGAGCTGCAACATGGAACACGTCTACTAGATGACTAGTTTTTACTTTCACTGGGTCTGCTAGACATAGTGGCCAAATTAACATCATACTGTTAACATGTTAAATCAACATCATACTCCTATGAATTCTAATTACTAAGATTACTTCACATATGGAGCAGTTACTCCTACGTGTATGATTTTTAAATGTATGAACATCCCTTCTTAGAAAGAAAAAAACATTAAACACGTCTCAGTCAAGCTATTCTAACGTCTTGGAATGTAAAATGACATACCAGCTTCTAGCTTAAGTACCTAACTGGGTACCACCACTGTCCTACCAAACTTTCAAGAACATTGTAACCTCATGACCTAGGAGAAGCCTCCTGAAGTCCACATGAAAAAAAAACATTCTGTAAGACTGTATCTGATGAATTTAAAACTATTTTTGCCCACATAATTTTTAGAACATTGGTTCAGACTGACATGATTCAGATTTGAAACTGAACTAGTTAGTTGTATCATAGCCACTTGATGCCAATTCATTTTTGTACCAACCCTACCCTTTAGCCTACATAGCTTTTCTTTTCCCTGGTGCTTACTTTTTCCAATATATTTATAGACAGCAATCAGATCCCCTTTCAGTCTTCATTTTGCTAAGATAAAAAAGCCAAGCTATTCTACTTCGCTTACATTAATAACTTTTTCTTTGCACCGTTCGGGTTCCTTTTCTCTGACTAGGTATTGCCAGGGATGCATTCAGATAAAGCTTCATCAATGCCATAAATCTTGGCATTAATATTTCCCTCACTACACAACTACAGTCTTGTATTTGCCCCATTTCATGACTCATCACACTTGCAATAAAACTATGATTAAGTACTAGTCTCTAGTTTTACTCCTTCATCACTTTCAACTAAAATGAGAAAACAGCAGTTCTATTATTAGCACACATCAAATGCACCAATTTTTTTGCGTTCATCACACCTCCTAACTTTGCATTACCAATGAGCTCTACCAGCACAGTTCCACCCATACCAGGGTCATTAATGAAGATACTAAACCAAACTGAAACATGACACTGGTCCATCCTTTAGAAATGTCCTTATTAAGCTTCCAATAGCCCAACAGCTGTGCTGCAGTTTAGTTTATAGCTTGTCCCTTCTCTACCTTACATTTTTCCACTAAGCTCTTTTACCTGCAACTGAACTATTAGTTTTGCAGATACCTCTGTATCAAATAGTCGATATTCAGATCATGGAACAGACCCTCCTAGAAGGTACATCAAAACATATAGAAGACAGGGAGTTAGGGACAGCCAGCATGGCTTCACTGTGGGCAAACTGTGCCTGACTCATCTAGTGGCCGCCTACAATGCAGTAACCACATCAGCGGACAAGGGAAGAGCTGTGGATGACATCTGCCTGGACTTCTGAGAGGCCTTTGATACAGTCCCGCTCAAGACGATTACCTCTAAATTGAAGAGATAGGGGTTTAACAGATGGACTGTTAGATGGATAAGGAATTGGCTGGGTGGTCATGTCTAAAGAGTTACAGCCAATGCCTCAACGTCCAAGCAGAAACCAGTAAGAACCGGTATCCCTCAAGGATCCAGACTAGGACCAATACTATTCAATGTCTTCATCAATAACACAGCAGGATTGAACACTCCCTCAGCAAGTTTGCAGATGACACCAAACTGAGTGGTGATGTTCATTTGCTCGAGGGATGGGATGCCATCTAGAAGGACCTTGACAGGCTTGAAGGGTGGGCCCATGCAAACCTCATGAAGTCCAACAAGGCCAAGCGCAAGGTCCTGCACACGGGTCGGGGCAATCCCCAATACCAATACAGACTGGGGGACGCATGCACCGAGGGCAGCCCTGCAGAGAATGACTTGGGGGTACTGGTGGATGAAAAATAGAACATGAGCTGGCAATGGGCGCTTGCAGCCCAGAAAGCAAATCATATCCTGGGCTGCACAAACAGAAGCAGGGCCAGCAGGTCAAGGGAGGGGATTGTTCGTTCCCCTCTACCCCGCTCTGATGAGACCCCACCTGGAGTGCTGCATCCACCTCTGGGACCCCCAGGACAAGACATGGACCTGTTAGAGTGGGGTCCAAAGGAGGGCAACAAAAATGGTCAGAAGGCTCCATTCTTCACAGAAGGCTGTGAAGAAAGGCTAAGACAGTTGGGGTTGTTCAGACGGGAGAAGAGAAGGCTCCAGGGAGACCTTACTGTGGCCTTTAAATACATAAAGGGGGCTTGTAAGAAAGACAAAGACTCTTTACCAGGCCCTGTAGTGACAGGACAAGGGGCAATGGAGTTAACTGAAAGAGGGTATGTTTAGATTGGACATGAGGCACAAATTTTTTATGATGAGGGCGGTGAGGCGCTGGCACAGGTTGCCCAGAGAGGCTGCGGATGCCCCATCCCTGGAAGCGTCCAAGGCCGGGTTGGATGGGGCTTGGAGCAACCTGGTCTGGTGGAAGGTGTCCCTGCCCGTGGCAGGGGTTGGAACTGGGTGATCTTTAACGGTACCTTCCAACCCAAACCATGCTGTGATTCTATGAAATAATATAATGGCATCTGGTAAATCCGGTGGCAAGATCAGATTTTGTTTGGGGGATGCACACAGAAGACATGAAAAAGAAAGAGTCTCAGATAGAGAGAGAAGGAGGTCTCAGATCAGACTGGCACATTCTACCCGGGACACTTCTGCTGCATTTTATTCCACATTCCATGTACCTCCAGGTCTTTGTTCTTTCCTCTAAGGCTTTGCATACTATCGAGGTCAGAACTATTCAAGCACTGAAGTGTCAAATTAAGAATTACCCCAAGTGAGACCACATTTTGAGAAACAAAAAATGGAAAAGTTCTGATATGACTATCTTTTTAAAATTCAGGCAAACAATTATTTTTTTCTTTTTGTTTTCCTCCTTATTCATGTTATTAAAAACCAAACACCTGAAGTCCTATACCAAGATAATATTTACCAAACTATCTTAACTCTCAAGACCTTGTTTATATAGAAATAAACTGAAAATATTTATTTTAATTTGCATAACCATGTATTTCTAAATACTTTCAAACCATAAAATGAAATATGACATCTACATTGCCAAATAATTTACAATGCAGTGAAATAACTGTATACAACACAAAAAAACCACTAAAAGGCAAGAGAAGCTAACGACACCAAGATCACTATGCACCGGATAAAGTCTTACTACCCTAAGGAAAATAAAGTTACTAAAATTCTAACCTGTGTTTCTGCATTTTTATTTTCAACAATAGCACATCAGAAATTATCTTAGTAGAGTCACTTAGTTGTTTTTTTTAAAAGAAATTAGCTTATACATGCTTATCTAGCTCATCTGACAATAAAAGCCTTGTAATTTCACAAGTTTCACACTGGAAAATGTATACTTATCTAATTAGTGATTTTTTTTCTTCCCACTTTACACACAGCAAGTTCTCTCCAGCAGCCTTTTCCAGCTTGAATTTATGGCTTGCAAGCTGCACATGTAATGACCCTTTAATGACTGACGGTCACAAAAATCTGGTTAACAAACATCTTCCAAAGACAAAGTCGGTCAGAAAGTAAAATATATTCACAAACCACAGTCAAGCTGAAACAGGAACAACTTATCATACCACAATGGACAGATGGTGCACTACATATTCAGACCTATTAACTGATGCATAAAATAGCTCCTCTTGTTCGTGGTAAGTTTCTACTTTCCATCTGAGCCTTGAACAATGGTACAGTGTTCATGTAAAATATAGTATTTTTTACAATATTAATAATGTTGTATTACAGCGATCTAGAACACTTGCTTAGGCTATCACCAAGCGGAATGAGTAGGCACTTTATACTAACTACAATGTAAAGGTGAAGCTTTTATACCAATGACTACAATAGAAGTACAAGACGGTGAGGTTTTGGATAGTGTTTCTCTCTTTAGCAAAGATGCCCTATTAAGTAAAACAGTCTCCTACAAATTGCAGGTAAAGGACACAGCCTCCAAACCTTCACTGCTGTATACCTCTATCATCACAGGAAAATCTTCCATTACTGAATCTTAAAACACATGGCAAACTAGATCTGCCAAAATATAATCTAACACCTGTAATACACCTGACTTCACAGATGAATACAACTCTCTTTTTATTAGTTTTAAATGCAGCCTAACACCATGGTAGAGACATATGTATATCAGCTCATAAGCAACACCTGGTAAAAAAAGAATTATCTTCCTTTCTCTTCCTCAACACATTCCCACCAATCATTTTGTGTTCCAGTTTTCATTAATACCAATCATTTTAAAAAAAACAACACACAAACCCTAAACTACTAACAACTATTACTTTTCAGCCAGGAAACAATGGATAGAGGTACCAATACATAGAAAGGGTAAACAATTCCAGGAATCCTTTGTGGCTACAAAAAAAAAAAAAAAAGTAGTCAAAGACTACTTGTTGAATACTGAGTCATTCTATGGGATGTTCAATCTTTGTCATTACAAAATACTCAGCCAGCAAAAATATTAACTTAAATGGAATCTTTTCAAAGTATCAAAAAGACACAACTGTGTTAGTAATCACAACTAGGATTTTTTTTTCCCTCTGCACTCCCATTGTTTAGTTTTAAAAATGTTCTTGAATGAAGATACCAGAAAACTGACATCCCGATCATCTATTTTTTTTTTCTTAACCTATCTTAGAAAGCTGGGATATCACAAATTTGCTGGTACTTTGAGCAGAGTGGAAACAGGTGTAAAATTTAACATAATCAAGACACACAGAAATAAGGCAGCAAGATCACACTTGAGGATTTCAAACCCTGCCTACACTAAAAGATATCCTGGGCCAATTCTGACAACAGACCTTGAGGGCAGGGGATGCTTTTACCATTGAGCTATTTTTACCTTTAAATTCCACCCTCTCCATTTGCAGCAACACATAGCCTATGGCTTTCAGTGTTACCAACAGCACTGTGACGATTACAAAATAATTTACAGCAATATTTTTTTACTATTTAAAAGGTCGTCAAAATCTGCATTTCAGAATGAACTGTAATACTTAAAGTGAAATGCTCTCTACCTCACCTGGGAAGAGTCATTTGAACATACACCAGCTGATAGATGATTTTATACACTAAGAATCCCAGATTCTGAATCAGATTAATAATCAGAAATTAAATATCATGTTATACTGATCTCTCCCAGTAACTCAAACCATCAAAGGAAAATTTATTGCGCACAGACACGCTCAAAAGTTGATTTTAGTCTGCTTACTTGCTGACTTATCTCTAGCTTTGAGGTAACAACAACAAAAAAAAAAAGGACAAGTATGCCTCGTTATTTTGAGACATTTACAAAGGTAACGTAACTGGATTCCACACACTTGTAAGCAAGAACATCAATAAAGGATATTAATTTAGAATATTCAGACATTTTTATAATGTCTGACTAGTCAGACACCTTGAATCACATGAAATTCAAATTCTGGACACTGTCTACTAATCTTCCAAGGCTGATCAAATCAACTAGTGTTGATTTTCAGTTAGGTGTTGCAGAAGCATGTTTTATGGCTGATTTTTAAAAGCCTTCTCCAAATTTTTAAAAGGACCATCATCCAAAACCAACTTAAATACACATTACTTAGAACTGCAAAACTGGCTTCTTTGACTTAAGGAAGACGGGGTTTCCATAAAAATCTAGAAATCTTTGAACTGAAAACTTCAGGTGCTGCTATTTAACTACACAACTGTTTAAAAAAATATATATATTTTAAAAGATGTATTTACTTACAAGGAACCAATTCCAGGTTATCATAATCTTCACTAAACTAGAGCTACAGACAATGGTTATATGCATGAGTCACATGAAAAAGACCCCAGTAAGAAGCAGAAGATGTTCCACCTTCCGAATTAGTTGCTTTTAAGTGTCATATGTTTCAGTTCTTCCCATCTAGCCCTAAAGAAACCCAAGCAACTTCAGATTTGAGAAGCAAAACAAAATATGTTGGACTAAAATACAGAAGAAAGCCAACCTACAGGAGTAATACAGCTGAAGACCTGGATACAAGAAGCACAAGGCAAATTCTCACTGCTCCATGCCGAGTCTCTGAAAGCAATATTACACAGTGTATCAACCATCTCTTAGTTCCATCACTTTTAAGTATAGTTTTTTTCCCCTTGTCACGTTTGCACAACACTCTGAAAGGTAGCTATTTGTTTTGAGGTTTTCCTTAGGTATTCCTGACGGTTCCAGAACCCAGAGAAACCTAGCCATCATAGAAGCAATTTACCATGACCCAAAATGCTATTAATGAGTGAAATTTCTAGGAATGCAAAGTACTATAAAACCAGGATTCTAATCTTTCGGTCACCAAGGGAAACACGCAATGTGTTAGCCACCATGGGGTATCAGACCTCCCACTGAATTGGGTGGAATAAAATACAGGATAAACGAATCATAGACCTTATTCTTGCTGAGCGAGTAAAGTAGATTTAAAAAAAGAAAAAAAAAAAAAAGAGTTTCACCATTCGATGTTGAATTTAACGCCTTGTCAACAACTCCTTAAGATAAGTCCTATGTACTTTTTAATTGAAATCATTGTTTGCACAGGGGCATACTAACACATTTCACTGTTACCCTAAAGGTCAGCAAATCCATTCTAAGTTCCTGAGGCAAGAAAACCAGCAAAACTATTTGTCTAGTTCAGATGTTTATACTTAAACTGGATCTCTGTTACATACACATCAATAGTACTGTCAATAACAATATTGCATATTCGTCCCAATAAGATAACTCTGAAAGGCCAGCTGCGCAAAAAAAATAAATACTTTTTCTTAAAAACAAAGTTGTATGATTTTCCTTACACTGAGTTACACTTATTCCGAGTCATACATTCTCTTACTAGCCAATTACTTTTTAAAACATAACACTCGTAATTCCCTTCACCCAATACTGTATTCTTCAGTGCAGTACTTTAGAACTGAATTAGTTTGTGGCCCACAAACCTTTATAAATGCCTCAGAATAAGTAGTTAGAAAATATTTATTGCGAGTGCACTCAATGCTCTCTCAACAGATAGCTCTTTCTATAGCATATTACTGTAATAATATAGTAACAGAGTGTACTTTCCATGGAGTATTAAGAGTGCAGTCTCATTATGCTTCAGATTTTGTTTTTGCCTAGACTGCTTCACAGAAATTTTCCCAATATATGCATTAGCCTGAAACCAAAGTTTATGCCTAAAGAATACACGTTTCATGATCTAAGTACATAAACACAGAGCACAATAAAGATGCCTGACTGACAATGATCTTTGTTTCGTATCACATAAATATGGCTTACTTCCAGCTTGAAGACAGCTCAACATTTGAAAGCTTCAAATTACACGGTAGCTTTTTAATTTAAAAAAGAAAAAAAAAAAAAAATCAGGCATTTTCCTCCAACCTGTTCTTGCAGTAGGAATACAGTACTGAAATCTGAGTGCAGCCAGACCTGGCAGCATTTCAACAACGCAAAACAGAATTTAAAAAGCTAAGTTCCCGCTATGGTTTTGTCTCTGTCTGTGAATGTGCCATTTAAAAATTGAAGCTATGAAGAGATTAATGTGTGTGTGATCGGACCGACTCTGGGTTTTGATTGATGTGAGGGATCAATAAAACAAGCACAGTTTGTTAAAGATCTTTGATAAACCAGTCTTAAGCTTTATTTCTAAAAGCCAGGCCAGCCAAAGGTCTTTTGGGGGAATACAGCGTTCTTCTCCATTATAAACGTTACTTTGCTCTAGTCGTCCATTTAAAGACTTTTACATGGTGAAGTTCCAGTCTGTCCCTCTAAAACAACGAAAACGAGTCTACTAAAAATGGAAAATAGGATAGAAGCATTTACAGGGTTAGAGAAACACACGCGCCGACACGAGTCACAAGACTTAAAACGCAAGTTCAGATAACATTAACAACTTTAAACAAAAAAAAAAGAATCTAAGATTGCCGATGCCAAACCTGGAACGCTCCGAGACTCGCCTCAGTGCCCCTTACGGGTACCACACACAATCACGGGAAACGGCCGAAAGCCACTTATTCGGTGACGCTCTGCTTTGTGCCCTTGCCTCCCAAGGATCCCGCATCCTCGCGAGAGCCTCCCTTTCCCAACTCCCTGACTGATCGGGAGAGACACCCCCCGCCCCGCTCCCCGCAGGCCAACGGGGGCCCCTTCGGACGGCGGCGCCTCGGGCCGCTCACAGCCGCCCGGTCGGCCCGCGGCTCCCCGCGGGCAGAACCTGCCGACACGCCGCCTC
>JANZLQ010000050.1:1912536-1946849 GCA_026212715.1 Elanus axillaris | reverse complement strand
TACCGCTCCCGCCGTGCCGCGGGGCGGGAGCCGTAGTCTGGGCCGGAGGCTGTGGGGAAGCGCCAGGGCGGCCCCCCCCGGCCGTGGGCTCGCGGGGCTGTGGGGAAGAGGCGGCCTGGCGGCCCGAGGTTGGCCCGCCCTTCCCTCGGAGCTGGAGGAGGAGGCGAGCCTTGGGCGGTGGGCGCCGGAGGGGCGGACAGGGCCGATCGCCTCAGGCTCCCCGGGGCGGGCCCGCGCCGCTCCCCGGAGCGGCTGGAGGGGTCGGAGGCAGCTGAGGGCCGCTGGCGGGTACCCGCCTCGGGGCGGCTGCGGGCGGGCCTGGAGGCGGGCCGCGGAGCGGAGGGGCCCCGGCTCTCCGAGAGGCCTGGAGAGCGGCCCGAAGCTCCCCTCAGGCGGGGGAGCTGCCGTTGCGTGACGGCTTCGGAGTCGTGCCCAGGGAGTTGGTGCTGGGAGAGGTAGAGCTCCTGCGAAAGCGGAACGAGAAGTAAGAGCCGCTGCTTATTAGTAGGCAGGAACACGGCGCATTTGCTATCCTTCCCGCCTGCGTTTTTTGTCAGACACGGTGTTTTCACTGCAGGCCTTGTCATTAACACCGTGCTTTCAAGCGGATGGTGCATCTTGGGGTATTTGAAGGCACCAGTAACAAACAAACTAGAAAAAAACAGATAGCCAAATCCCTCTGAACCTTAATGATTCCTGTGTCCTAAATCTACTGCTGAAGCATCTGGCCGTAAGATACATAAATTCGTACTCATGCGCGGTTGGAGTACAGGTGATGGAAATGAAGTCAGAAGGATTAGCACGTTTATTTTTCCCTCTCTTGCAGTCTGGTGTACTGGTTCTCAGCAGTATGCTGAGAACGTGTATGGGGCCATAATAGCCCACTTGAAAAATACATCCTGATAATAAATACATTGAAATTACTAAAATGCTTTACCTTCAAAAGCAGCTCCTCATCACAGTAGGACTTGTGGATCACATAATTTCTTTAGCCTCCCTTGCCAACAGCAAACACCCATGTAACTTTTCATACCATCACTGCCTGAAGAAGAAATTAAGTGAGAAGTGCTCTAGAGAAGTACTTCAGAGCAGCATTACCTGATTGGAATTGGCTTCAGTAGGTGAAGTTACGTGGCATATATGTGAAAATGTCACTAGAGGTGTGCAGCTACTCTGGCTGCAGTTTTCCAGCTACAGCGCTATTTTATGAAGCACAGAAAACAGTATCTTCATTTACATCATTTATTTACAGTGCAATATTTAAAGTTACTGTCTGGTGGTCTGCTGGGCTTTGTTAGCAAAACTGATGTTCCAGTCTGTTTATGCATTCTTACCCTTGGGATCTGGAAGATAAACTGGAAGACAGGAGGGTTTTTTCTGTCCTGATATGTTTTCTTCTTCTTCTGTTAACATGGACACTTACTCTAATACCTCTGCTCTTTGTTCAGGAATCCACCAAAGATTAAGCCATAGTGTACACTTCTCAGAAACAGTGATTCAGCTCCAGAATTACCTGGTGATTGTGTACCAGAAGAAATGGGTCTTTGCTTGCAAAGAACCAAGATGGGGGAACTGCTGCCAAATAGTAAATGCCACAAAAGGTTCTGTCTTTTCTCCTTTTAATGGGGTTAAAAAAAAACCAGTCACGAGTACAAATTCAAAAGAAGCTTCCTCTGTGCAGATTTAGAAGACAGAAATACCTCCGTTTTCTAATTCTTTCATGCATCTCCTCCATAAGAAAATTTGAGGAGAGCCAGAAGTTAAGATCTCTCCTTAATATGACAACAGGTCTTACAGGTTTTTCCATGCGTGGTTTTCGGTGCAAAAGCCTCCTTAAGTAGGCATGGTTGCGCTGTAGATACAACTGACATCAAGGGAGGTGCAGGGGCTGGGGGAGGACGGGGTTAATCCTTATCACCAGCATATGGAGAGGCAGGGAATGAAGGACAGGGCACAGCCTCAAGCCGCAGCTCACTGAGGGAGCATCATAGCATCGCTGAGGCTGGAGGGGGCCCCTGGAGGGCCGCAGTTCAATTTCCAGCTATAAGCAGGGCCAAAGCTGACTTCAGGCCAGGTCGCTCAGGGCTTTGTCCTGTGGGGCCATTAAAACCTCCCCCGGGCAGCGCAGCTCAGTGCTAGCCTGTCCAGCTTCAGCTTCCACATTTTGTGTTATAGTAATAGCAAAGTTGGTACATAAACACTGAGTGGGTGGCTTAATGGTAATTGTGTATGAGCATGTTTTTTTAGTGTAGTCTGTTGTTGTCTGAGCGTGCGGTGAACCTTAATAACGCATTAATTTGTTTTGTTGTGTTTAGTGTCATTTCTGATCTAATGCTTTTATTTCATCCAGACTGATGTCATTTTTCATATTAAACAACACCTGTGCTGTTGATCAGCAGTATCTGGCAGCCTTCTCCAAGATCTGATTAATTTAATTTTAACACCTCCTAGCACAGCTCAGGAATGACATCTTTGATCTGTTGCAGTCAATAGAACTTCTCTGAGAGCGTGATGTCATTCTAGAAGTGTCTTTAGTCTCTTCATCGCTGCTTGCAAAAGGATAACATTTGCTTAATCTGAGGTCAACATTTGTCCTGTGTGTTTGTAGATGTTAATGTTTGTCATGCTCTGAATTCAGTATCGTTGTTATAAAATCTCAGTTTGGAGACGGTTTGACGTTTTTCTAAACTTATTTGCTATTAAATATTAAACAAACTCTCTCTGTACCTGAGAGGTAGCAGAGTAGGTTCAGTTTCATAATACTGTTTTCCATGGTTTATTATGCAGGTAGTTTATTCGGTCCCTCCAATTCTGAACTTGAAAATGTCTTGCAATGAAACAATATCATGACCTTTTTTGCGATTTCTTGGTATTATTAAGACTGACAGAAAAAGCAGCCAAGTGCTGCATTACTTGTTGTGTTAATGGCAAAATTCTAGATCTCGCTTAGTCAAGTGTCTCATGCGTCCTGCACCGCAAAGTCAATGAATGTTGCAAAATGCAAAGGTGTAAAGGTAACAGTGTACTTTAATTTCTCTTTAAGGAAATACCTGGCCTTTTGGTGCTGCTGTTCGCCTTCTGAAATACAAAATTGTTCATACAGCAGTCTCTAGTCATCATTTACTTGACTGCTAATGAGTTCCGTATATAATTTTAGGCCCACTTGTTATATTGTAAATCAAAGGTAAAATTGCAGTCCACACTATCATTGAAGACTTATGGCATCATTGAAATGTTGCCACAGATTGGAAAGGTAGATCTTAGTTGAATGTCTTCAAGCTTGTTCAACCACAGTGTGTTTCTTTAGCTGGTGACATTATTATAAAAACATACAATGCATGTTGAGTATTCAAGTAGGGAGGAGCCAATAACACATAATGGTATTCTCATAAATAGCTATAGCGTAAAATTTGGTGTATTTTTCATATTTTGGACTGATTCTGTTCTGCTGAACACAAAAATGCCCTAGACTGTTAACTTAAGTAGGAAGAAGACAAAAATGGTATCTTGTCTTTGGTTTAAAGTAGCATTTAAAGAACTGAATGATTCCTGACCCAATTTCAGATGTGCGGAAAGAGATCAGTCCTTTGATAAAAGACAGAGTTATTAAGGAAGTGGATTTTTCAATACTGTTTTCAAGAATTGGTTCTTAAGAGTTCATATACATTCATGAGGGATGTAATGAGACAATTCATTGTACAAAATATGGAATGTGTGTGTGTGTTGGTTGTTTACTGGTTTTGCATTTCTAAAAATGCACAAACTCTTTGCTAAAATGTAGCAAAAAATCAAACACATGTCATAAGTATACAAGCATAAGTACATAGTTGAAACTCGCCTCCAGAAAAGAAAAACTGTCTTGGATAACAGTCTTAACCTGAGAAGTAATTCTGAGGAAACAGCATGATGGTGCCCTGTGGTCATTGCATCTCCTTTCCAATCTGATATTCTTGCAAACGCATCATGGTCTTTCTCAATCTCAGTTTGGGGAACTCATCTGGCAATGGGGCTTCAGATTTCCCCTTTCATTTACTCCATTAATATACGTAGCAGCTCTGCAGTGCTAATTCTGCCCTCAGCATCTCCCGAGCGGTCCCAGGAAGCCCTCAAATTATATTTTCAATTTAAGCCCAGGTTGAGTTCTAACGGGTCACAAGGTAAACGAGCAACTAACGTCATATTGATGCGTGAAAGAGACTGTACTGAGACTGTGCATGACACATGAAGTGCTTTCCCTCTACTAAGCGCTGTAAGACCTGCACTGAAGTACTGTGTCCAGTTTTGGGCACTATCCTTCAGGAGATATGTGGGATCATTGAAGGGGGTCCAGAAGAGAGGACCCGTAATGACTAAGATCCAGAAAACAGACAGATTGAAACATGAGAACAGATTGAAATACCGAGGTTGTTTAGCCTAAGGAAGACAAGACTGACTCGTGTTCGGTAATAGTCTTCAAATACATTAAAAACTATCCAAAGAGAAAGAAAATAGTCTGCTCTCATTTACTTTGAATAGGACAGGAAGGAACAGGTGTAGATCGGTGCAAGAAGTGATTTAGAGCAGATATGAAGAACTTCTTAAGAGTAAGGATAATTAATGAAAAGCATTGCCTGGCAGCACAATCCATGGAGTCCCAGTCACTGACCTTTAAGAACAGGTTAGACAGCTGCTGGGAGACATAAATTTAGCTGATCCTGCCTTGAGATGTGACCTCTGAAGTCCTTTCCAGCCCTATGAGTCTACCACTCTGTAAATTCTAGCATGCTCAGAGATGAAACTGATCATCCACAGTGGAAATGTCCATTCCCCAAGGTCTGAGCTACAGTCCAATAAAATCAGGGGGAATTTTTCCAGTGACCTTAATGAGCATTGGATCAGGCCCTAATTGAGTGTGTAATTTGGAGCCGTGTATGGAATTCGGTCCCCAATTCTGTTAATGGTATTTGCAAACAAGAAGCATCCAACTCCTTTTCCCAGGGTTCATTAGTTTGCAATGGTTACAAGAGAAAATAAACCCACGCTGAACAAGCAGTGCTAGAATTTTCTTACAAAATTGAGCAGAACTGTCTGAAGACAGACAGAAGGATAAGGTCTCTGGGGAAAAATTAGCAACTTTTCTCAAGGAAGAACATTTTAGACAGCTTTTTTTAACGTCAATTAAGCAGGGCAAGACAGCAAAAACTATGTTAACAGCACTTCAAAAATAAACAGGTATCATGAACATGAGAGTGAAATGTTTGTCTCTGCTGAAAGATCAAATTAGCTGAGAGCCTGGACATGGGCAGAGCAAAAGAATGGGAGACATGGAGAAATTCAGACTGTCAGTGGATTCAATCAGTTTCATAGTGACTGACGAGGAAATATCCATTCCCCGGTAGTCTGTTACCAAATAGCATAAACGTTTTCCTCTGCTCTGAACAATCAATCAGTTAAATCACAAGCACTTATGCCAGCTAAAGCTCTGCCTCTGCAATTGCACGTATTTATGCAATCCAGAGGAATACCAATATGCATAAAGTTCAGAGTCTGCAGATCTGCAAAATCACAGCTCCTGTGGGTATCTGCAGCCACTTTGCTTTCATGGGTTGTGTGCATCTCCTGGAAACTCTTTCTCTGTAACCCATGCCTTGTGGCAGGAAACAGGCAAGTGGTCAAAATGCTCCTCTAACAGATGCAGGAAGCTAAGGTTACTAATATGGGGCTAATACACACATGAAACATCTTTGCTCGTGATTAATTCATTATCTCTAGGAGGAAAGACACAAGGTTTCCAGTGTCATCTCCCCACTCCAGTTTGTTTGTTGCAGACGTGTTCTGTGTCTTCGCGCAAGCTTGAACACTCTACCTGAGAGATCAGTTACGAAATACTTATTTACTTTGTATTCGGGGAAGAAAAAAAAAAGAAGAAAGTCGGCATATTAATACTGATGAAATCTTTGACTGCCAAACACTGAATTATTTATAGGTTAATTGTACAAATGATACCCATGAAGACCTGTTAGATTGCAACGTGCAATTGATACACTGTGCAAGAACAGGGACGTGTCTTTCAGACTTTGTTCTGGTACTTCGATGGGTCACCTTAAAACAGGTATGAACACTTTGCCGAGGCCACGCTGGAATACCTGACAGCATTTTTGAAGTCGCAAGGGGTAAAAAAGCCTGCAGAAAGCCCCATGTAGCAAAAGATGCTCTGACCTGTGTTAACCCGTGGGGGACCTTTCTGCTCCCAAACCACGTGCGCCCATCGGCCAGCCATCTGTCACGCGGTGCGCAATTCCCGATGCTCCCCTTCCCTGTGGGCAGCCGAGTCCCTCCTGCCCTTCAGCAGACCCCACCTATGCTAAGGGCACTGCAGCCCTGCGCAAGGCTCTCCACCTACAACTCTGAATATTCACCATTTTCCTCCCCAACACCAAGCACTAACAGGGAAGGTTGGGAAGGTGCGCCCACTCACCCGCTACTTTGGTCCTGTGCCTGCATACCCGCGGCAGAGAAATACGTAGCTAGATGTTTCACTGTTAAATTCATGAAGTGAAATGCTTGGAATATTTTGTGAGCGTGCCTTTTATTCGGACTTTTAACTGTGCAATCGTTATTTTAATTGCACAGGTTTCCTGGCTTCAATTCTGCTTTTCAGAGAGAAACACCCTATAGTGCATTGAGACACTTCTGCTCCCATTCCATTGCCCCAAAACTACTTCAGTCCTATTTTGCTGGGTTTTTTCCCCCTTCCCTCTCTCCTAATCCACATAGCTCCTGCCCCTGTCTTCCCACTGGCTAGCAGACAGACAGGCCAGCAAGCTTCCCCTCCTTTCACCTTCAAATGAGGCAGATGGTTTTTCTCCTCATTTGTCCCTAGTATGAGACAAAGCAATTTAATTGAAATGAATAGCAATTTAGTGGAAAACCAGAGTCAGCCGCTGCAAACCTGGGATGTGATTTTTTTCCTGTGCCTGGCCATTCCTGGCATTTTTTCCTTCCCCGAGTAAGGCAAATAATAGAAATGAGGAAAATGGGAATCTATAGTGGATCACATAGTAGTTTCTATTCATTCACCACCCTCCCTCTCTGGGCCAGCACCAGAGGCTTCAGAGAGTCCCACCATAGACAGATAGGAGATAGTATCTCTTCCATATTGAGACTTACCCTGTAAATACTGGCTTAAGATCTGATGCGCCGTGTTAAATACCCTTATGCCGTTTTGTTCTCTTCCTTCTTTCCTTGCCAGCAATTTTGGTATCATTTGCAAAGTTACCAGCAAAGAGTTTATGTTTTCTTCCAGATCACTGATAAAGACATTGAACTGCGCTGGCTCCTTTGAAGCTGTTAAATAACCCATTAGAAGAGAGAAGAAACATGCTGAGGTAGCTGCTAATCGGTTCGCAGAGCATTTGATACAGGTAAATTGATTTTGTATAGTACTGGGATTTTTTACCAGATTGTCATGCAGGGCTACATCAAATGACTTAAAGCAATCCATGTGTTTTAAGTCAATACATCTACCTTAAGCAGCTGCCTTTTAGTCTTTTCTTGTTGCTTGAATGCACCTATTTTCCATTAAAAATATATTGATTAATATTACATAAGCGACTACCTATGAATTAATTTCTATTTGTTTTACATATCTGTCTTTATTAGTATTTTGCCCAGGGTCTATGTAATGCTGGTAATTATCTGAATCCATCACATTCTTTACAGTGTGCCACGTTCACTTTTTACCAGTCATCTGAAATTTCCCCTGTGCACCAGTACTTGTTCAGAATGAATATGAATGGCTCCAAGAGTACCTCCACCAATTTTTGTCATACTCTTGGGAGCATTCAACCCTGAAGATTTTAATGTGTTTTGCTTTAACTGATGAACATTTTCTCACACATACAGTGAAAGGCAAAGGACTTCATATCACTTCATTATTATAACAGAAAAAAATTCAGCTTTTCGAAGTAGCTTAGTAAAAACTGTGCTTTCTTATCCGGAAACTAGTTCCCAGGTTAATTCAGTTTCACTCACACAATCTCAAAAAAAGAGATCGTTGCATTTTGCTCTTTTTAGCTCTTCAGAGACAACACAATTGTGACAGAAACAGCTGAGCTCAATTTTGGCTTATGTATCAGTAACAAAACTTTTAACCAAGTTAAAATATTGGATGTTCAATCTTACGGACGGCTAAGCCAGGAAGATCGCTCTTTAGACAATTTTCACACTCTTGAGTTGAGTTTCCAAGTCTGGCATGTAATCTTCAGCAAATCTTAGGAGGCTTGATCTGGATAGCTTTGATGGACAGCAAAGCGAGGAACCGCATCATTACATTTTAACTAAGTCATGTTTTAAATCTGAGAATTTGGCTCGTCCTTAAAAACTGCCATGTGTTTGGGAAAGCTTGTGTATTCCAGTGACAGCACTCATAATATTTCTTCACCATATTTTTCCTCTATATTTATTGAAAAACGAAATGAGGTTTTAAATCTTATGTTTGTCTCTTAAAGGGTGAGCTGGATAGAGGTTTCTGAATAACACATTTGGGCCACTGACTGATTTATAACAAATTCCAGTAACGACTCCTTATAAAAGACTAGACAGGATGGGAGGGCTTCTGGCCACGTTATGACTGACCCAACTTCTGATTGCTTCAGCTGGGCTAACATAGATGGATTAATTCTTAAACGCAAGCAGAAGTAATTCGCTTGATGGGATGACCATAGCAACATCTATCAATTACGGGACTCCTTTTCTAGAAACTAGAATGGTAGAGTTTACCCAAGATGAGCTTAAACAGATGTCTGCACATTTTCGCTTTTAACTGTCTTCATCGCCTTTGTGTGAGTTGAGTAGCCCATAGAACTCAACACTATTTTCCCTCATGGTGTCATCAGCAGATACCAGATGACATCATAAGGAAATGAAATATTTGTAGTTGCCTCACAGGAAAATGTAGAAATGCAGAAAACCACCGATGAAGCCTACTCTTGTATGAGGCAATACAGAGGCCAGTTACGATGAAACTGAGGGAGTTGCCGCGGAGGCCTGACAGTTTGGTAATTCAGCGTATGCCAAGGCAACCTCGAGCCTCAAGGCCTCAAAGCCCTGACCCAAAATTGCTGTTATTCAGTGGCCTCAAAGAAAGATTGTAGTTGAAGAGAGGACTGATACCTAAACTGGAGGCATTTACGCTGGTGGAAGAAGGGAGGCGATTTATACTGTCATAATCAGTCAAAATCTCACTCTCCATAGACCAGCTCTGAGTACAAAAGACGTAGGTAAATGACAACTGTGTCGTTACAGTAACGGTTCTGTTTAAAATTGCATGACTGTGAAATTTGACAGAGAATCTTTGTATCACCTCATCACACACTTTCCTATGGCATGATCGTGTATGAAGTCAGGTCGGTCACCTGGCTTGAAACACAGCTGGCTTACAGTTCCAGCATGACCTGAAGGTACCAAAAGAAAATGACAACTTCCTGAACTCGTTATTTCTTGCCCGTGGCTGGCTGGTTTAACATACACATTGGAATTCTCTCACATCCAGGATTTAGTTATGCCTTCGAGCTCCTGCTGAGTGGAAGGAGAATTGCCAGTGCTGGTTGACAATGGCAGGGAACACAAGTTTCCTCAAATGCCTCAGGAAATGGGGACCTCTCGTGGGAATTCGGGCACCATTTCACCAAAAAAGCTAGGTTTCTTCAAAAGCAGACCCAGTAACATCAGGCTCTCCCGCATGACCAGAGACGTGGGCTGTCCCACCTTGCCGAACAGCTCAGTAATCACTTTCCCAGCGCCTTGAAACCCGTAGCTGCCAGGCATCCTGACCTCCCTGTCACTGGGATGGCGCAAAACAGGCTTCTCAGAGGGAGGCTCTCCTTCTCATCTGGTAGCTGCTTCAGGCCCTGTCATTTTTGAAACTGTGTCTGTCACACAAGGAAGGGTGAAATTTTCTGCCATCGTATGCTTCTCTTACTGGTGTGTGATTCACAGCAAGATGAGGCGAGGTGTCTGAAAGACATGCCCGCTGACAGTGATGACTTGATGACTCAGGTCTTGTGGATTTTCTAAGGCATCAGTTTCCTCCTGGGAAAAATAAACCAAAAATGCCTCAATTTTATCTTTTGATGATGGATATTGTCTTACTGTAAAGCCTTTATACTCCCAGCAGCAAGTACTTAAGTACATACTACATGCTGCGGTTAAATGAGTCAATGCAAATCTACCTGGATACATTTATCACCACCTCATCCTTCTTTCCTTTGTCCTCTCTGGAACAATTTGCACTTTTCGTGCAGAACTACCCATCATTCCAAGACATCATTCAGCCAGAATCAAGCTTCATGAAAAGCTGAATCACGCAGGCAGGGTGGCTGCGTAAGTGCACTGGAATGTATTAGCCAAAGCCCTTTGTTCAGGGCTCCAGCTCAGTGAGGGGTGTGTCATGGATTATGTGAATGGGGATCATCTTTTATACAGTGGACCTTGTACTATGTAAATGCAGGCATACCCACAGGTAAAGATAGGGTATCATTTTTTACAGGTGGTGTCTAGGCACCTGATGCACTCTTAATCTTCTATTTGTTTATGCTCATATTTTAGCTGGAGTTCTCAAGTAACAATGCTGTTAACATGGCTGTGCCATGAAATGCATGTATATGCACTCTTGGACCACTTATAATGTGATATCCTTTTTACCCTAAATCCAAATTTTCTATTTCAGACATCGCTTTTGTTCCTTCTCTATCACCTCAATGGGTTTGTGACCCACCACAAAGAGTGTCTTCCAGGGTAGGACATCATCATGTTGTTTGTCCCTTCTTTTCAGTTCTGTCCTGGTTTCGACAGGGATAGAGTTAATTTTTTTCTTAGTAGCTGGTATAGCGTTATGTTTCGGATTCAGTATGAGAAGAATGTTGATGTTTTAGTTGTTGCTAAGTAGCGTTTATCCCGAGTTAAGGATTTTCCAGTTTCCCATGCTCTGCCAGCAAGGAGGTGCACAAGAAACTGTGAGGGAGCATGGCCAGGACAGCTGACCCGAACGACCCAAAGGGATATTCCATACCATAGAACATCATGCGCAGTACAGAACCAGGGGGGAGTTGGCTGGGAGGGGTGGATCACTGCTCAGACATCGGTCAGCGGGTGGTGGGCAACTGTCTTGTGCATCACTTGTCTCTTCTTGGTTGTTGGTTTGTGTTTTTTTTCATATTCTTTTTCATTAGTAGTAGTAGTATATTTTATTATTATTGTTAGTGTTACATTTTATTTTACTTCAGTTATTAAATCATTCTTATCTCAACCCATGAGTTTTATTCCAATTCTCCTTCCCATCCCACTGCGGTGGGTGGGGAGTGAGCAAGTGGCTGTGTGGTGCCTAGTTGCTGGCTGGGCTTAAAGCAGGACAAGTTCTAAACTTACAAAAAACAGCGTTTCCTTTTCTGATATCTCTGTCACGAGCAAACAAGTTTATCTGTTGAGAGCCCTTTCCTAGATCATTTTGAGTTTGTATTTCCAGCATATCTCAAAAGCCTCCTTTGTATTCAAAACTGCCAAGAAACAGTCACCTCCATGAGAAACATCAGCAGCTAATACAGCTTCTGTCCCTCCTTACAGAGGCTATGGGGAGAACCATTGTGGTGACAAAGGCTGCGCCGTGGGAGGAGAGCTGGTCCGGTGCCAGCAGGCGGTTCAGGTTGCCACCTTGAAAGCAAATTTTCCCCAAGAACCAGGAATGACCTACAGAATGTGGTAAAACTCGGAGGACAAATGGTATCTCTAAAGGGAATGGTGCCAAGAAGGCTATTTCATTCTTACTTGGGTTCTTGGCTGTCTCAAGAAATAGCACAGAAAATTTAAGTCTTTATTTTGAACGCCCTTCTTTCTGAGGGCTCTTACTAGATTCCTACTACACATTTTATGCTTTTTTGGTAAATATCTGCAGTGCAAAATTGTCCCACGTGATGACTGATGAACACAGACAGGAACTTGGATACATGATAGTGATTCTAGGTTTGCTGATGACTTCTGCTTTTTGCAGAGCTAGAATATTGGAAAGAGATTTTGAAATGTACTGCGTCATCCAGGCTGCTCTTTCTTGCTAAATCTCTGTGAAAACTCCCAACATATATTTGTCTGCAAAGCAGCCAGATCCTTTGAAGATGGGAAGAAGCAGGGATTTCTTTTATGTTTTCTTAGATGCTTAACCTACATTTCAACCCTATTAAACAAGTGAAGAGAAACTGTTACTATCCTCTTACTCGTTTTTAATTTATTTTAGGTCAGTAACAGCAGTGCTATCGCTTAGCCCCCAAGTCATGTTATATTGACAAAGAGGAAGGAACGTGATGTTCCTTTTCCTCAAGGGCATCTCCTAGATGTGGAAGCTGACTTCCTTATGGATTGGTACTTCTCAATATGTAACCAGAACCATAGGGATTGTCTCTCTCTTAGTCTGTAACAGATCTTTTCCCCAGAGTACTCTACTCGCTGTAGGGGAACAGGGATTTAGTTGTTAGCTATTTATCTTCTAATTTAAACATGTATTTTACTGCCGTGGAGGGAACAGGAATGGCACTAAGTAACATAAATGTGAATTACATGGACTTCGGGGGAAATGCATTTTTGTTTTCTAAAATTCCCAGAGTGTGGCTATCAGAAAGGTTGAGTGTTTCATCATAAATAAGGTCTGTCTCAAAGAACTTCTACCAGATGATGGGAAAGATAAAGCTTGGGTTCTCAGGGAGGTTTTGAGAAAACAAGGTCAGTACTTTTCAAAGAAAGCTTTTTTCTTTTTTTTTTTTCTTTAAATTTTTCAGGGAGTCTGAGGGATAAAAATGATTTCTGGCTGGAGCAATTTAAAAGCCAGAAAAAAGAAATCCTTCCCAAGCTGATAAATGTTTAATACCTAACCAGAAGCCTCAAAATTCTCTTCTACCCTAGTGCTACACTTTTCTGCAATGAATAATGACAACTTATTAAAAACTTGTTAATTGGTGTGACACTAAATGCAAGTTAGTACAGGTCTCTTACACTTCAGGTTCTGCCAGTGTACTGCCTCCAAGTTTTCATAACTGTGTTACAAAACAATTTCAGTAACACTTCTACACCGTGTCTATTGAAAACACAGTGACTGTGAATGCTAGCAGCACGAGCCTGTCCTCACATTCCCACAAAATACACAGCAGTGACAAGTGATAATGTAAACTAACCTGCATCAGGACCCACTTGGTAGTATCAGAAATACAGACATTTTGCAATAAGGACTCTTCTTCATTGAAAGAGAAGAAACCCATCTGAAACAGATTTTTCAGACAGGAAAAAGGCTGCATTATGCTACATTATGCTACTACTTATTCCTTCTCATCTAACCTGCTAAATGTGGTCAACCATTGATTTTACAGTTTCTAGTGAAGAGTCTTACTTTTGGGCAGTGAGAGAGCATTTCTATCAAGCAATGAATTTACCCCTGGTCCAGCTGTTAAAAAATAGATGTAATCAAAAGTGGACCTTATTAATGGTCAGGAACCCCATTACACATGAATGCATCCTATCGTTGATGCAGAGTCCTTAGGGAGTAACCCATGCCAATTAACAGAGATGTTTGTACAAATAATTTTAGCCAGTCTATCCTCCCATGAGTGTTTTAATGCTTTTAAGGAAATTACTCTGTAGTCTTGTGTAAAACAACATCAAGGGGAAAAATAAAAAACAAACCCAAACCAAAAAACCTGCAGCTTATTGTTTTCCAGCCAGGGAAGGGAGGCATTTCACAAACCTGGTAGTAGCCTAAACACTTTTACAGATTAGGTGAGGGGGTGGAGGTATGGAGTGGATACACGGACCGTTTCATCAGCCTTGCTGTCCCGATTTCAGAACCGTGCTCAGGAGATCACCGCAGGGTGTCCTGTGATGCTCTTTGCAGAAAGACTGAAGCCACAGTCGTGAAGATTTTGAAGGCTGAAATGTCAAATACTTTTCCTTAAGTACCCCGAGACACAACTGTCAGTCTTTAAAAGAAAAGCAGAGGAGGTTTATTTTTCCAGCCAGTTGTACAGCTCCCCTCTCATTGCTGAGTTCAACTCTGGCTTAACTTCAGGCACTACAGGAACCTGCTTCCAAGCGACGTAAAAGACCCCACTGACAACCCAAGGACTGATCCATCCAGGGGCACAACTCTTTCCAGACTGAAAGGACAAATAGCGTTCGCATCTGATTTTCCAGCACACTGATAATAGTGAAAAGGGGCTTACTCAGCCTTTCCTGGAATTAAATGCATCACCTTCTCCAATTAGGCACCTGGGTTCATTTTTGTTTATGCATAGCTGGAGATAAGAGACAGGATTTTTTAAATGTGATTATAAAAGCTTTAAAGCAGGGAACAGATCCTGCCACCTATCTTCAAGCAGTAACTAAACTCAGAACCTGTGTAATTCCCTTTGAAATACTGGTTTCTCCTTATGTAAAGAAATGGTGTTCAGTGCTGTTAGTTGAGTTACTGTGCTTCCTGTGTACTGGTGTGCATTGAATTTATCAGGGTAGTTAGAAAAGCCTTACTCCAAAAACCTGTTTTTCCTTAAAAACCCAACCCTTTATTCACAGTCCTCATAGCTGTGGTAACAACTTTGAAACTATGAGCCAGCCAATGCAAAAAGCTTCTGGTGAGTTTAAAGACCTCTTGAAACAACAGCACCAAGAGGTATGAAATACTGTGTGCTTCTTAATGGAGTGTTAATTCTTAACTCCTAAAGACAAGTTTGAGGGATATAAAGTAGGAAAAAAAATTTACAAAGTACCACCAAAATAAAAACATACAAAAGAGAAAGTGTCTTATGAGGCTTATTAGTCATGGTTGCTATTCAAAGCAAGTGGTTAACTGCAAGCTCACTTCCTACTGACAGCTACTATTCTGAATTTCCAAGCTGGTAACTGGCCACTCAGGTACCTCTCTTCTAATGGATAAATCAAATAACTTAGCAAAGGCATTTTCAGATCATCTTTTTCTGGTTTTTTGAAAGTTCATCTGTCCCCCAGGAACACATTCAGTTTCTGCTAAAAGGCCAGCCACACACGTTTCAAGCAGCATTTAAATCCCAGGTAAGCAATCCGCAGACTGCAGACAGCCCTTTTTCAAGAGCAACTGATGTGAAAAATGGGATCTATTTTGTTCTGCTTTACTGAAACCAGAGACATCCTCAAATCAGAGTTATTTAAAACATTTATTAGCATTAATCATTGTAGGTTAAATAAAATACAAAACCTACATTTTAGGGCAAAAAATATTATTTGATATGATACAATTAATATGTAAAACAGAAGGTAACGTATTGACAGATTGCAGCATCCCATACATGAAGCGAGTGGGTCCAGCCCAGTCAAAGCCCTTACATAAACAAAACAGAGGAAGAGTACTTAGCAGGTGGTTTTAAACTGACAATTTATCACTGACTCTGGTTTAAATAATTAAGGGTAGGACAGTAAAATGTATCATCATTGTACTGAAAAAGTCTGATTGTAGTCAGACTGCTCACATGTCTAGTCTCTCTAGTCACGCTTATTGCCACGCGCCGTGAAGGAATAGCGAAGAGAAGGGATGACAGGTGACTTTTCTAGGTATTGATACAGACCCGTGTTACGCTGCAGCACTTTAGGTAGACCTGCTGCACCATGAACAAAAATAATCAACTTTTTTTGTTTTCTTTTTTTTTTTTCCTTTGGAGTGTCACTTTATTACTTCTGAGTCCCAATTCTTGGATAATAGTGGCCTTTTTTAGATTTCTCAGTCTGCAAGACAACCTTTTTCTACAACATGCCATTTTCATGCATAAGAATGGCAAGTCGACAATTGTACCTATGCATGTCTCCATCTTCTTGCTACCTTTGATCCATAACTTTAAGTTCATAAAGTTGAAATGATCATTAACAAAAAAATGGACTTACAGAATACAACGTGCAGTATATGAGAACCAGACATAGTGAAAAAACACTACATGTCAGCATAACAATATAAAACTGTACTTATATACACACACATATGCAGAGCATATATGAAAACTAGTTCCTTCATAACCTTGTTTTTAAACTAGTTCATGACAAGCCAGAAAAGCAAGTCACCAACAACTGGACAGTCAGTCTTGAGTCATGGTGCAAACAAGCTCCACCAAAGATCCTTGGCAGTGCAGCCTGTGCCTCTGTCCTGCTGCCAGCTCTCTCGAGAAAACAAATCTTGGACAAATCCAGCACCAGCTGGCCAACCCAGAACTGCAGCATTATTATTAATATTAATTATTATTATTATTATTATTAGAGCATATCAGCTACAGTCAGGTGCTCCTGTACAGTAATTTAGCTCTTCACAAGCCATTAACTACTAAGGAATTCCGGTTGCTGCTGCTGAAACCTTTGACTCCACGTTTGGGGTTTTTTTTTTATGTCATTCTTACGGCTGTTTGTGAAGGGTGGTGGTACTTTCCAAGCAACACAGGCAACAAAAGAAAGCAGAAATCATGAATTTTACATTTGAAAAATCACAATTTTTAAAACAAACCATTCCCCCATTTAAGAGGCATGCTCAAGCTGCACTTAAGCTTTGACAAACAGCAGAGAGGCAACCCCACCATCAAAGGCGAGCCCCGTCTTCAAAACCGCCAGCTGCTCTGCGCAGCACAGTGGCCTGTGGTTTCTTCACCTGTGACTTCAGAGATCCATCCCTACTGAAGCTCACTGTAACCCAAAGCTCAAGAACTTACACAATCAGAATCCTTATTCATTTCAGTCTTTTTCTTGACTAAAAGCAGAATAAAGTGATTTAGATTTGGCCCACCAAATGCAAAAATATCTTTGAGCCTACTTAGCCAGCATTTCAATTTTAAAATCTGCCACAGATCCCCTGGAACAACTTCCAATTTTAAACTATTTTAACATATAACTCATAAACCTGTTCTGGTTCTGATTCACATACAGCTCAATGGCAGCTGTGAGAGCTGGTTGTTCAGAACGACATCCCAAACAGATCAGCATCGATTGCCAGTTCTACCATAAATTAGAGTATACAAGGTATTTGCAGTATTGTCTTACAAAGCTTTCAGGCATCTCATGTAGGGTTTAATGAGTTTTGAGATGCCACATTTAAAAAAAAAAAAATGCTGCAAAAATTTATGAAAGCTTAAAGATCAGTTATGCATAACTATTAAAGGTTGAACTAAAATTCATGACACCTTTAAAAACGTGGGTTTGACCTCACTTTGTTTTCTTGGCAATAGGTCTAGCCTTTTACTGGGTTTTATTTAGGAAGAACCGCATCTCTTGCAGCATCGGGTCATAGATCCCATGAATTACAGGAATCTGTGATGTTGATAAGTTTGGTATTTCTTCAGCGCTGAAGGCCAGGTCAGCCTCTCCCTTCACAGAGAGGTGAAGGAGCCAGGCACCCCTGGCAGACTTGCTTGTACTGGGATGGGATGAAATGTTCCCTAAAGGAGCCTGTCCCACTCCCCAACTACCAGCAATGGTGATTGCTGAATTTCCACTTAAATAACTAACCCTGGACTATCTGTGAAATAGTTACTGCAACAAAGCAGCAGCACAGATCATATCAGCACAGGTGACAACTGAAAGTTTACCCAAAGTATCCTTTCTCATGGTAGTTATCTGAGTCCGTGTATTATCCCGGGGGTGTTTTCAAGTATGAGTACTTTCAAAGGAGCCCAAAATATCTGATAAATGGATTATATGTGAAAAAAACAATGCAGTTTAGATTCTTAGATAAAATCCCTGTGGGACATTTCCCACCTATAACTACTTCAAGCCCTCTGAATACAAAGAAACATTCCCATTGATTTAATCTGGCTCTGTTTCAAGCCCCGATAATTACTGCTATTTTATCAAAACAATCTCACAACCAGGCAATAAGGTCTGGGTTTTATGTATAAACATGGAAACCCAGCTCTAGCCTGCCTGTTCATGATTTATTATGGAAAGTTGTTTTTCCATTTTGTTCGCTTTTCACAAGTCCCCCAACAAAGGTGCAGTGAGGTTAACTTTCCTCCTAAGAGAGCAAATTAACCTTGTGGAATGCAGGTTAGGCTTTGGTTTTGAAGCCTGCGTTTCTTACCCTAGTTCCGATTTCCAGTGAAATTGAATAAGATAAATTTGGATTCTGTCATCTCAGTCACACACATTCATAAAAGATGGAAGTGAAGAACACATACAGTTTTGTATTATTTCTAGTTCATAACCACCTATTGGGATTTTCTTTTCCCTACACTGTATTTTCAAGTGCATCAAGCTTCAAAGGTATCACGCATCGGGTCTTCCATACTGCATCCCCACACGAGTGCGGAGACTACTCCACAAGTTCGCAGAATTACATTTGTAAAGAAAGATCCTGGTTTGTTTTATTAGATTCCAGCCTTTAACCCCAAATTGTATTGTGCTCTCTTAAACTGTTTTTGTACAGAAGTGTAATTTGTCCAACTTGAAGACTTCTTGGAGCGCAGCAGTGGGACCATGAGGAGTGGGGCACTGTGGCACCCTCTTTTAGAAACGGAGGAAGTGGCATCTTTGAGCAGATACAGCTTTGGTTTGGGGCAGAGGGTTGGAGGAAACTGGGTAAGTACTGGAGATTAAGCTGGCATTTATATTCTTTTTACGATTTTAGTAATTAATGAAGCCTGCGCCCTGGAAAGGAAATCAATTCAGGCAAAGCACAGTGGCTGCATCTTCGCTTCTTTCTGGAGCAGACTGGAACTGCATGGGGTCCAGCAGTCTCCTTCATGACAACTCCTCCTTTCACATACACAGCACCTCCTGACACAGATTTTGACTTCTAGCCTGTGAAAATTGCACTCGCTCATCCTTTGGATCCATTTTTTTCTGGTTAGCAAATTCAGTCCATTTCTTGACATTTACTGAAAGTACAAGACTTAGAAAAAAAAAGCCAAAGCAGAATCCAGCTAGAAAGATGGCAGAGAAGCTGTAAGCAAAAACTCAGGCTTTACGGGGTTTTTTTCCACCCTATTATTACAGACAGAACTCTAAAAACAGACCAAGTTTGCTTTGTAATGTAAGAGAAGTTTTTGCAGCAAATCTAAATTTTGTATATAAAAGGATCTTTTTATTAGAAAAAAACCAAACCAAAAAAACAGTCATTGGTTTAAACAGAGAATCGGAGTACTTCAACATTGTAATTTTGACAGGATATTAGAGAGGATTTTCCAACTAGGTTTTGCAAAATCCCTTTGAAGTAAAGCTTTCTGCTTCTGGTCCTTGCATTATTGCTTATGGGAAGTATTGAAATTACTGCTTTCAAGATAAGGAGCGACGTCACTGAGATCATGAAGTCCTTTCCCAGTGAGAAAAAGCAAATGGTGCTGTTTTTCAAGTAAATCTAAACCGACAAAGTTGGGTCAGCAGCATCGCCTACCCGTCTGTGAAGTCTGCTTTCCAAGTTTGATTGCTCCATTGTTACTGTTTTCATGAGGATCTAAGGGTGGAATTTGACGACCTGAAACACACAAGGAGACAGTGAATTCAATTTTCATAGTGTAGTAACAACACATGCAGGTAACAGAATGATGAATCTGTGAAACTTGAATCTGTGTACCTTGAATCTTTTCCCTTCCATCCTGCCTTATGAAAGATTTTCACATTTAAAAAAAATTAATAAATATGGCTATTGAGAATGCATGAAGTACACTGAAATTACGTTATCCATGTATTTAAAAAAAAAGTTATCTTTCAGAGCGCCTTATAACTAAGAGAAAATTCTTGGCTTTCTCCTAACTCCACTTAAACTTGAAAGGTGCTAGTTTAACGAGATCTTGCCTGTTCTCTATCTGCATGGCATTTAGTCCTCACACACCAGAGTTTTACAAAGCACAGCAACTAAACACATGCTGCCTATACTTGAAAAACTAATCTGTTCTTTTTATTGAATCTCTCCCTTCTTTGAGGGCTACCCATGCCTTTACAGTTGACAGCTCTGATTGCTTAACACCACCCCCTCACCCCCAAACTCTCCTGACTTTTTAATCATCTTATGGGGTGATTAATTTAAGTGCTTGAAAGAATTTCAGCCATCACATGAGAGCTAGAGATCTCTCCCCGGGCAGAAGGCACTGCTCCAACTCCCTCCCCTGTCTGTACTTTCAGTACTGTTGCATCTTTGTCTAACTGGCTTCCTGCTCATGGACTACATACAGTGTGCTTAATAATTACAATTATAAATGGAAAAACAACGTCTTCCCAGGTCCAGTCTATCCTCTGTCTCTGGTGTGGGCCTGGCTTCTCCATTAAACCTATTGCATGATCCCTCCATCAGTATCTTAGAGAGCTCACAGTCATGGTAACATACTTTCTTATTACCTTGTGGATTTCCTGTAAATTTTTTCTGAAGTTGAATCTGCTTTCTATGAATTACTCCTGGTTTTACTATTACCCATGTTAAATAACAGAGTTAGAATATTTAACATTTGTTTGTTTTATGCCACTTTCAGAGAGCATAAAGTTCCTGTGAACAGCTCATCGTAATGCACATGGATGTTACAGTTTAGATTTCCCCGTCCTTTGCTGCATTTATTCACAGCTCTCTCTCGCCAAATGTTCTATGAATTATGTCCCTATGTTGAAGCCTGGGTCCTACAAATTACTTGGGGGAATGGTTGTGGGAGGGTAAGTTAAAAGCATTCAGGTAAAATCCAATCCCAATGAAATCAAGCAGCGAAATTTAATCTGTAAAACTTGTCCCTAAATTATCTTTGGTCAAGCCCATCAAAATCTCACCTCTCTCAGTCAGTTCTGAACAGGTATGTTATGAAGCAGATAATCTTGGGTGTTTGTACAACCGGCTAAGAGGGGGAAAATTCTTCACATTACTAAGCTAAAGATACTGTATTTGGTCCAACACAGTGAGAAACGGGTACCTTGAAGGCTGAAGCATGTATGAGCACTGACATTACAATGCTGCACTCTATTCTGGTCGCTAAAATACTAACTTCACACCCTGCTTACATCCTGTTCAGACTTCATGTTTGTAAGTGCCCCTCCAAAGTAAAATAAAAAGCAGAATGGGTGGTTATAGACACAGCTGTTACATGCATTAGTTCCACTGGCTTTGTCTGGAGACAAAGAGAATCCACGAATTCTTAAAACTCTAGAGAATATGAAGAACGTAGTATCTGTGAGAGGCTTTCCAAGAGGGTAACACTGTTGTTGTAAAGACCTGCAGAGAACTTTTGCATTGGGTACTTACTATTTCCAAAGTGCTTTCAATTTAGTGCCAGCTAAAACAAAGCCCTGTCAACCTCAGACCACAATGTAGCTAAAAAAACCCTGGAATTTACAGACACAGTTTCCGTAAGATACCGTTAGACAAATACTCTCTAAATGTTTGGTTCTTCTAACAGCAAGTTTGGAAGAGAGCTTTAACATGCAAACTACCTTAAGTTTGATTTTAGAAGTCCACATTAAACAATGATGTTACCTCTATTTGTTTTTTCATTCAGCGTTTCCTATTTCTTATGAGTTTCAAGTCTTTTCTACAGTACCCTTGATGTATATGCAAAGAAGCAGGCAAACTTATCTTCAGAGCAAAAACATTGCAGGCTTCAAGGTCAGCGAGCACTTTGTCCAGTTCAGACCAGGACACAATATAAGTTGTTAAGAATCACATTGATTTATCTCATTTCTCAAAACGATAAAAACCACACAGATAACAAGTATAAATAATAAAGAGAAAAAATCTCTAGACATAATATCTGCTGATTAGTTATTCTGGTCTTTAAACTTAAGTAGTGTTTGTCATTAACTAGCCATGCTTTCTGCTGTTTAAACAGTCAAGTTTGAGAATATTTTCTTTTAGTAGCTTTTTTTTTTTAGCAGCTTTTACCACCTGATGTGCAGCTGACAGGAGTAACTCTCTTGGAGCATAAAACCTGGTCAAACACCCGAGAACAAGCTCCACAGCAAATGATACAGTGATTTGTTACCAACAGTCAGGGGAAGTGAATAAAAATAATCAGTCAGAAATCCACTTGACCGATGGTCTCTCCCTGGGCCTCCTTGACAGCTAGTCTCACAGCAGAGGCTGTAGCAGTGAAAGGTTTAAGCAGCATCAGCAGAACACTAAGGATGAGCGGTGAAATGCTGAGCCCGCATCCACCTTCCTGCTTCTAAACCAGCTCAGTCACTGTTGCTACCTAAAAGCACTGTGATCATCTTGTCATTCAGCTCGTGATAAATATGGCATCATATTGCTGACACCAACTCAAATATAGCTGGCACTGAGTCAGGATCAAGAGAGGTCATAAACTGAATTAATTTTAGAAAGTATAGACTCATTTAAAACATACATCTCACTGGAATACATAATGTCTGTTCCAGAGCAATAAAAAAAAAAATCCCCCTATATTGGATAGCCTGCAACATTGTTTATGCTATTTCTCTCATGCAGTTGATGCCAGAAAGGAGCAGCAGTGCCCTGACATCCAGCCCTGCAATTCTTCTGCTGAAGTAGTAACAAAGATTAAGACAATTCCTCTTCAAGCCAAAAACTGCTCTGTTAAGACAGAGTCAGCTCCAACGGTCCACGAGAGATTGAAATCTTCTGTTGCTTATCTTAAAGATGACAAACTAGACCACAAATACAGTCTTTTCTCCATTTTGCAGAGCAGGACACAACTAGCCAGCTTGCCAAAGACCACCAACAGCACATCTTAGGATTCCAACTGAAACAGTCAATCGCACAGAGAAAACCAGATGCACATACATTTCTAAGAACTCTGCAGCCAAACTGGTGAAATGAAGAACTTGGGGATATATTATTACTGGTACACTATAAAAGTTCCATATGGTTCCCACTGCTGATATTTCTATAGAGTGAGGTCTACTGACTGCAATTTAAAAATTAGATTTTCCACTCGTATTAATTAAATATCTGATTATATTAGTTTCATTTCACTAATGTTTAGACCACGTTTCACAGATTTTGTGCACCAAAACTGTCTGTAAACATGCACTTCTACGCGTTCCTCCAGACGTCTTGCTGTCGTCCATGATCTCATTTCAGCAAACACACCACAGTGTGTAAAATAATAAGCGTCACAGAGACTGCTCAAATGCAAGGTTACAGAAATTGTCATGATGCTGAAGTGAACCATCCAGGTTAACAGGTAGGAAGCACTAAATCAATTTTATCTCCTCCTTTCTGGCACATTTGAGTTGGGCCGAGGCAGTCCAGGATGAAGGTCAGAGTCTTCTCCAAGGCCTGCTAGAGTTCCGACTCCTGCTGTTGAATCTGAGACTTGTTAATGTAAAGAGATGAATCAGCACCCTGGGAGTTGCGGTTCTGAGAGTGCCAGAGGCAAAGCGATTGGGAAATGGGAGGGTGGGACAAGAGGTAAACCAAACTGGAGCAGGGAAGCACGAGAGACAACAGGGACTGGGTGACAGATCTGTGAGCAGAAGTTGAAGGCAGGCAGATGGAGATTGCTCTGCTGCAGCTGGAAGCACACATTGTCACAGTAATAAAATCTGCTTTGATCCTTTTTGAATGCGATGCTCCAGTTATAAGCTGTGACATCTATTAGCGCAGAAAAATCAGGCTTGGAGTTGGGCTTTTTCATTTTGTTTGCTTTTTTAACATTAAACTAGTTTCATTATTGACCTGTACAAGACTGTGTGAAAGCTTGGAAACAGCCTTAAATTTGAGTGTAAGAAAAAAACCCAGCTGGTTACCATGCTGACAAAGGGACAAACACAACAGTGCATTGAACAGATACTCATTCAGTGTGCAGTGGCAAGGAAAACAGATGTGATGTGATAAGCCTGAGCTGGCACATCCAGATGATGAAGTTCAAGTCCCAAAGCAGCACAGTCCTAATACCCAATACAACTACAACAATTCTGCTAAGGGTAAGAGGCCAGGCATCACAGTGCTGCACAGTGGCTTTCTGCACATCGGTCCTATCTGTTCTCTATCTGAAAATCATTTCCAACTGAATTTTTTTTTAGGGGACTGAAGGAAGGGGAGATTTTTGCTAGTGCAGGATGCAAAATCCATTTTGCTTGGTTCCAGAGCAGCAGCCTGACAGCCACCGCAGCATCCCGAGGATGTGACTGCTGTGGCTCACCTGAGAAAAGGCAGACTTCAAGTACAACAGCTATACAATGGCCAGAACCTCCTCCTAAAATTGTTGGCTCTATCACAGCAAGGTGAGCCCCTGCAAAGCACTGCTCTCTATAAACAACATTAATAAGCACAGCCATCCGTGAAGGCATGGCAGAATGAAGCAGGCACGTCTTATCCATCCAACAGTTTTTGCATTTGCATGCAAGACTTTCTGCACCTGTAGGACTTAACAACAGTCACACTTCTTATCTCCCCAAATCCTTTCATCCTTTGAAACCAGTTTCATTGGTATTTTAGAAGTTCCCCATCTCTCTCACACAGTTTATAAAGCTTGGCCCACTAGTGAGTCTCTAGTTTATTTCTCTCCTCCATACTTGCAGTGAAGCAGGATCTCCCCAACTGACAGAGATGACTGCTGTGTACTTCTCGTTGTAAGTTTTCATGCAAGATAGAACATATTTACAATAAAGGATATTGCATATCTAAGCAAAGTTAAGTTGCAATTATTTAAAGACTTCTAGTAGCACATCTAATAGCACCTTCATGCGATAAAAAAAGCGGCTTTTTTTTAAAAGGATATTGCATAGATTGGTTACACCGAAGTTCTTGCTAGGGAAGCAGCAATACAACTAAATTTTGCCCATTTAATTAAAAACTGTAGAAAAACCCCCACCAAGACTTAAATCTTACATGCATCAAAGTAAACAACAGAATTCCTAATTACTTTAATTACTAAGAGATCCAACCCTGATTTGAGGTCCTGCTGTAATTAACTTTGGGCTGTTTTGGTTTATTTACCAGATTACATTGAAGAGCTCTCCTATGGCTGGAAAGAAATCCAGGACCTCACAAGTTTAAGAGTAGTCCAAAGGCCAGTAAGTTTTGCTTCATTTATTAAAATTCGAAAACAAGAGGAGAACTAATCCTAGAAACACAGGGAGCATAAACTGTGAAGAAAATAATCTCAAGTACTTATAAGTTAGGACAAGGTTTTTCCATCCTTTCACAGTAGGTGAATACCCTCTACAAAAATTCAATTATGAGCTTGGACTGCCCTAAAAATGGCATGTGTGAATTGCTTTGCAACATAAATGTCCTTGCTTTTCTTAAAATGTCTTTCATAGACCTCTTAACAGTAGTTCACAGATATCTGCACATCAGCAGGTTAACAGGATGAAAAACACCAAACTTGTCTTCCACAAAGCTCAAAAATTGTCCATCTGCAATTCCACCCATCCAAGTCCATTTGAGTCAGTGCAAACATCAAATGTCCGCTGGAAAGGATCCCTCCCCCTTCCAGAGACAGACATTTCACACATCCCTCTCTCGTTTGTCCAGTATACAACAGGTTAAACTGTGAACTCTAGAGGTTGGGCTTGGGTTTTTTTTAATCTCCCAGTATGTCTAGGAAACAAGTATTTGGGTTACATTAAATATTCAACATACGAGCTGCTGGCAAGGCATCAGAATATCAATAGCTTCACACATTTATAACTGAGCATTTACCACATGAAAGGTTGTATACTGAGAGAGAAACTCTCCTCTAATTAGGAAGTCTCATCTAGGAAAAACATCCTTATCTGGATTTTTAAACACCAGCCTGTCTCTCCTTCTTGTAGTACTAGCATCAGTAAGACCGAGCATGCTAACAGCCCTTTACACATTTTCTGTAGAGCGATTCTGATAATAACCTTATTCCTCACTTCCCTCTCACCCCAACAGAAGATGCTGAAATGCTTCAATCTTGTTGCCTTTAGCAGCACACCAACCTCCAACATTTGCTAGACTCCAAAAAAGTAATGCATGCCCATAGTTTTTTTTTTTTTTTTGCTTAAGCACAGGTTTATCTCATATGTCACTTGGCTAGGTATTCTTCAGCAGCTTACTCATCCCAACAGCTGTTTACCTTTGAACCCACTGATGCAGACTGGTATTAACCTGGGAGATACAGTCTCGGCTCTACCGTTTACAGAGGATGGCTTCCATGTCATCTTCTCTTTTGTAACTGGGGCACCTTCATGCTAAGGTAACAGGCAATATACACAGGCTGAAGAGAAACAGCTGGGTGTGTACTAGATTTGAATAAGGTAATGAAGGCTTGAGTTGTTAAATGAACAGTGTGATTGCTACTAAACGTTAAATGAACGGTGTGAAAGCAAGGGTGTGATTGCTACTAAATGACGGTACGCTTGGGGCAGCTGTCATTGAAAACCAGCCAGTTTTAATGGGTAAGCTGCCTTCTCAGGCACAAGCACCGGTCAGTGGACTAAAGCCCCACAACCAAGAAGGAGCAATAGAGAGAACGGGTACAACTACTTGCACAGGCACAACTTTATACTGTATTATACTGCTATTGTATAATACATTCCTGGCATTTTTGCTGCTGTTGAACTATAAACCAGCAACAAGGAGCTGCTGTGTGCTACAATTCTTCTAAGGCTGGGAATAAAAAATCAGTAACGTTTGATCCTATAGACACTTGGCTATTAAAAAAGAACTACTGAAACACATGAAAAACTACTAAAAAGTCAAGCTCTTCTTATGTCAAAAACATTTTAAGACAGATCTTGGGAAAAATTTAGCCCAAGTGGGGAATATACAACTGTACTAAAAATATTCTTGTTTGCAGAGAAATAAAAACAGCCATGTGATGTTTCACAATCACAGCAAGCCTTCAGTCAGGCGCTGCTAAACGTAACCAGGGCAGGTGTAGTGGCTCGCCACCTGAAATCACAGGGGTTCAACAGACAGCCAGGAGCTGCATCCCATTACACAGCTCAGTGACAACTCTCCAGCGCAGGGAACGCTGACTTTGCTGACTCTTGTGTTCAGTCTTCCTCCTCAGCCTTCTTCGCCCAAGTGCACCAGCTGCAGAGTGCCTCTCCTGCCAGATTTGCCCCATCTTCAAAAAAACAGAAGCTTTTACTGATTCTAGTCTTTCACATCTTGTATTTTCTTGAGAAGAATTAAGGACAATGGATTTGTGTTGAGACTGTTATTAAGACATTCCTCAAGGCAGTCAAATCCTCAAATCCTGAGAGAACTTATTTTAAAAAAATCTTTTTAAATTACTGTAATATAATAAGCTCACAAGTTAAGTGATCTGTCTATAATCCCTATAATTTTTCCAAGATTTATCTGGCTGTCAGCAAAACATCCTAGTTCCCCTTCTATTTTCTGCCTTCTTTATGTCATTATGTTGAGTAATTTTTTCCCATTATACTATTTCACTCTGTTCACAACATTTTCCCTGGAAAAGAGACAGTTGTTAGAGACCTTAGGAAGCAAAAATGATTATGTTAAAAAACCCCTGGGAAATTAAAAGCATAAGCAAGCAGGAGGTCAATTTTTCAGCTAAATTAAAATGTAGTCTACCCTTTCTGTCTGGGGTATCAATTTCAAGGTTTTCAATGGAGAAATTCTCTACGCATTTTGGAATATGCTTCCAAGTCCAGGCTGTAAAATAGACAACAGATACAGTCTACCTACAAGATCCAATGTAAACAGAAGTTGCTGTCTCCCTCATCAGAGGCTGAGAAGCTGCACCATGCCCTCCTACAGCATCACAAAGAGAAGGCTACGAACTCTTGGGCAGCGTGAAAGCCAACCTGAAGCTGCAGCATGACTTCTAGGGCACCACACAAAATTAGACAACAGGGTAGGAAACACGGCCACAGAGGGATTTCATGCACTGAAAAGGCAGAAATGCTGCCACGCAACTTGGGCACAGACAGGCCTTTTTTGGAAACTGCACAAAGACCGAAGTGGTATAAAACATAAGAAAGTTATCCATACTCTCTGCCCAGTCACAATCATACTAATTAATTCTCCTGCTAATTAAGCATTTTTCACTTGGTTTCCACTAGATTTCTATAAACATACGTTACCAACTCTCTCCTTTCTTTCCACTGAGTACTTGATAAGGTCACAAGTACATCCACTGAGACCAAATATTTCTATATATAGAAATAATTTCCTGTGGAATTAAGTGCACTTGCCTGGGTATCTAGTTCATACTAAACTTAATTTAGCTGATTTTCCTCGTCTATTATATCCATTATTAGGGACAACGTATGCTGCCAGCTGCAGCATTGCCTATCAAAGACAGAAACTAATTGTGTGGCAAGGATGAGTTCCTCTGGGAGAACATTCAGAACCATCAGACGCAGACAATCAAGTAAACTATCACAAGGCAGAACCAGTTCCTCCAGCCAGCCATGTTACACACTCCTTTTCTGAAAGGAGGGAAAAGAAAGGTAGTGGATTCTAGGAATATCAGTTCTCAGTAACCATTCCAAATATATCCCACGCAAGTCAAGCAAACACTTGAACAGGTCCCATCTCAGGCAAAGTGTGATAGATAATATGAGCTGATTATGAATGTGTGAAATAAAATAAAATAAAATAAAGACTTTAGGGAAACAAAGTTGAGTTTCTGGATGTGCTGTCTCCCAGGCCTCTGCACCCCAAAACAGGATTCAGGGAGAGGAGGAACCACCAGTAGTGGAAGAGGATCAAGTCATGGAGCTCTTAAAAAAATCTCAACCCATAAAAGCCTGAGGATGCAGAGGGAGGAAGGTTTTTGAAAGGCTGTGGAGAATGAGGGAGGTGCCCTATGACTGCAGAAAGATGAATGTTATACCTGTCTTCAAAAAGGGCAATAACAAGCCATGGATCTACAGGCTGGTCAGCCTCACTCAGCTTCCTGGAAAAACCACAGGGCAAAAACCTCTCCAAAGCTGCTTCTGAGCACATGAAGGTAAAGAGGGTGACCAGGACCAGTCAGCACAGATTTACCAAGGATAAACCATGTGCAGCCAACCCGGTTGCCTTAAATGATAGTATGACTGGATCTGTGATTGAGGAAGAGCATTGGATGTTGTCTACCTTGACTTTAGCAAGGCTTTAGATACTTTCTCCTACAGCATCCTGGTATATCCAAGCTGGGATGTTAGATAGGCAGACTGTTAGGTGTGTGAAAAATTGGCTGGATCATCAGACTTAAAGGCCAGTGGTTACCAGTATCTATCTACCTGTAGGCCAGTTACAAGCAGAGTGCCTTGGTCAACACCTTTTATCAGTGGCCTAAAGGAGGAGAAAAACACGCACCCCCTTCAACCCTCAGATGATAACCAGCTCAGAGGTGCATTCAATACCCTTGAGGGGAGGGCTGCTGTTCGGAGGGCCTTAGGCTGGAGGGAGGAATGGGTCAACAGGAGCCTTATGTGGCTCAGAAAGGACAAATACCAAACCCTGCCTGTGGGAAGGACGGGCCCCCGGCTATGAGACAGGCTGGGGACTGGCTGCCCGGGAAGCAGCTCTGCTAAAAAGGACCTGAGGACAGCAAGCTGAGCACCGGCCAGCAGCCTGCCCTGGCAGCAGAGACGGTCAATAGCGTCCCAAGTCAGACCAGCAAGAGGCAAGCCGGTAAATCAGGTGAAGCGGTTATCCCCGTCTCGATACAGTCTAACGCAAGCTGGGTAACGCATCCAGTTTTGGGCCCCATAATACAAGAAAAACATCGACAAACCGGTGCAGGTCCAGAGGAGCCACCAAGGCAGTCAGGGGGCTGGAGCACCTGCCCTGCAGGTGCTGAGGCTGAGGACACGGGGCCTGTTCAGCCTGGAGACGAGAAGGCTCAGAGAAGGCTCAGGGGAACGCAAAGCCACCTGTCAGTGCCTATGGGGAGGGCCACTAAGACGAGAGAGCCAGGCTCTTTGCCAATGTGCATCCAGGACAATGAGCAATGGTGGCTGTGAACTGGATCAGGAACGGTTCTGACCTGATATGCCGGGGGATGCCACTGTGAGGACTGTTCAAACACTGGACTCAGCTGCTGAGAGAGGCTGCGGAACCTCTGCTCTCAGGACCCTCAGCCAGACAACGGCCTAATCAACCTGGTCAGAATTCACTATCAAGTCTGCTCAGAGCAGGAGGTTGGACTGAAGGTCTCCTGAGGTCCCCTCCAGCCCGCAAAGTCCTTCCCACTTGCAGCCAGAGACCAAAACTGGAACCCCTAGAGCTAGGCAAACTGAACAAGACGTTTTTTCTTCTCCTCATGAGGAATGCCAGCCTCATCTTGTTTAAAAGACCTGGAGACAAAATACTTTTTTTTTTTTAAACAGATTCCGCTGCAATGATTATTTTCTACTTATCATAGCCTTCCAGGCGCATTTCTCAACATTTAAGTGTTTTATCAACATGATGATAAGATCAACAGTATCACCTCTACAGCAGGCTTGGTCTGAAAGAGATGATGTGACCCAGGTCAGGATTTATATACAGACTTAGAAGGAATAGGCTTACCCTGTATCTACTATCTACTGTGTTCTGCTCTGGTGTATGCAATGTCATTCTTAGTTTACAGCTGCAAAAACAGCAGCCATACTACTGGCCCAAGTGGATTCTTGATATCCTTGGGAAAGAAGTTTTTAGACCCAAACCAGACAGCTATTTTCAGAAGACCTCCGAACAGTCATAATTAAATAAATAAAGGTAGCATTTACTTACTTATTCCTTGAAAAAGTTCTTCAATGTTAACAGCATTCTTTGCACTGGTTTCAACAACAATTGCACCTATAGATTCTGCATATTCTTTGGCATCCTTCATAGGAACCTCTCTAAAAAAAATAATAAATTATTTGTAAATAAAGAAACCGAATTTTCAAAAAATAATTTGTATTGCTGGTTTTGCTCATCACTTAATACATTCTGCACCTTTTAACATGAATGGAAGGAAAACAAAGAGTATACTTTTCCATTCCCAATGATTCAGCAGCTAAAGGGTGTAGATTATACAAATACACAGGAAGGGCAGTAAAAGAGAGATTAAAATAAAAGTACATAATTGAAGTTGTACTGCTGCTGGTGAGGTTGTACATTGGTAGAACCACTGGTGTTAGAAAAGACTCAATACAGCTAACCAAAATTAAATACTATTATAACAAGAAAACAAATTGGTCACCCGAAAGAAAGAAACACTATAGTTACTGCAATCAAAGCAACAATGAAAATGGATGTATTACCTGATATCAGAAAGATCACACTTGTTACCAGCGATGGCCATTACAATGTTTTCAGGACCATGTTCTTTTAGTTCTTTCACCCATTTCTTCAAAGTATGAAATGAATCCTAAGTCAGAGAAATAACAAATAAATGAACAGCCTAGCCTCCATTGATGTATTTGCTTATTTTTTGAAGTCAGAGGAACACAGCTTTGACAGTATTAATGCAGTAACAATTTTATAGATCATAAAACCAGAACAAGATTGCTGTGTCTGTGTTATCTGCTTTTCAAACTTTAGGTTGTAAGACTTCCTCAAATTAATTCTTGAACTTGGACACTTCCCCTTTGCCCCCCCTCCAAAGCAGCACTGAATGTTTTTCTGAAATTCTCAGCAATGAAGAAACAACCACAGCTCTTTCAAGCTTGCCTAGTAGCTAATTTCCTTCACTTTTAATGTGAGCTTCAGTTGTCCAAATTCAGATTCTGCTCAGTGGATTACCACTGTTATATTTTTGTTAACACCCAGGGGAGTTTTCACTGTGACCCCCTCCCACCAGTATTTCTGAATCTGTGACCTTGTAAACTGCGATTTACTCATTATGAAACCAAAGAGACCGGTGACAATTCACTTGGCTTTTTCCCTCCAAATACAAAATTTAAACACTTTTTGATGCTACTTACCTTTTAACAGTAAATTTTCTATTTCTCTAGAGTAATGAACTAATAGCATTAAAATCACTTTTGTTCCTAGGGTTTCTAATTATAACGTATGGTTGAAATCATTCCTGAAACTCAAAATGAGCTCCTAAATACATCAGCAGGGATTTCCTTCAAAAGCAGTGGAAGAGGCATTCAGCTAGAACCTCCTAGCCACCTCTGCCTGAGAAACGAGCAAGAGCAGTTTAGGATCTGAAAAAACAATTTTGATTCTAAATGAGTAACGTGGAGACAAAGGTCAGAGACTTATTTCATCACTGGTTTCAAAGTTAAGACACGAGTCCTGCAATGCAAACATGAGATGATATGCTTAGTTAAAAATAATCAGTTTTAAAATCAGCAATATGTGAACAACTGCATTTCTCTTCAGTTGATAAAGAAAGCAGCCAGCTGCTTTTTGTAGTAAAAATTCAATTCTGTACAGAGAACATAGGTGGTGGTGATGGTGGTGGGAGAGGGTATTGCAGGATATTATCCTATATACTAAGCGAGAGGAAATCCAAAGAAACTTTGACAAAACGTAGCCTCCGACCTTTTGTCTAGATGACGTTGAAATAACACAGAAGCAGGACTTCATATTTAATTTTTTAAGGCAGTTGGATGCCTCCATCCAAATCTACACAAACTACCAAAGCATATAAACCCCACTGATGTGAAGAGGGACTAACATACAAATACTTTTGCTGTTGTGGGTTTTAACTCCAACTCTGGCCCAAGCAGAGGAGTTAACACAGACAAAAAGCGTACAGAAAGTCTTACCTGTTTGGTGATATCATAAACTATCACAGCTGCTGCTGAACCTCGGTAGTACATTGGAGCCAAGGAATGAAACTGTTAAAACATAATCCCCAAACAAAAAATTTCTATCATTAATAAATCAGAATTACCACACACTTCGTCAGGTCACAGAGACTTGCCATGGCAAGACCTCTGACTGACTTTCATCCCATAGAGAAGAGACCTCTTCAGTGGTCACCCACCTCTCATTTCCCTTAAATGCCAAGGAGGCAGAGCTCCCTTATCTCCTGCTGTTCTTCGTCCCGCTGGAATTACACAATCAGCACTTACTGGTTCAACACATCTTTTCCATTACAGGGCACGGACTCTTAGGACAAGTTTGGACACAAAGATGACCTACACTTGGAGGCCTAACCTGATAGCACATAGACCCCTTCCCCTGACAAACTGCAACATTTTGCTTTGTAGTTTTAAAAGAATGGATTCAGCTAGGGTTCGAGTTTTATAAAACATTGCAAACTACCTGGATAAAATTAACTTGTCAGAAAACTCTAAACACCCATCATATTTACTTATCCTATACCATGACAGATATTTTGAAAAACAAGGGTTCTTGCAGTTTAGGTTACTCTTAAGCTCTTTGCTTCAAAGGAAACATCCTTTACGAAAAAAAACAAAAAAACAAGCAATAAATATGTTTATTATAACACCAGCTTGTCAATGAACAGCATAATTTTCATAATTTACCATGACTAAGCAGCTGACTTAGAATTTCAGCTTATAATTACACAGAGAAAGGAAGTCAAAAAGCCTTTCTGCTGATTCAACTAAACCTAGTCTTAAGCAAACCAAAAATAATCTTTCTTGGAAAATACATTTAGTGTCACTGCACTTGTGCAGCCATTTTACAAATTTTCATTTGCAAAGTGATCTGCAAAAGCTGCAGCTAATAACTGAGGTCAACTCCTAAATCAAATGCATTATTAGGGCAGGGTATGAATCTCACTGCCCAGTGAACATGCACGGATCCATGCGTTCTGTTGCAAACCTCCGCAGATTTACTGGACACATCTTTTTCTCAGAACTGTACTTACAGACTGAGCATTTAGACCTAGCAGCCTCCACATTTCTTGCTGTTTCACACGCCCTGTATAAAGCAAGTTATATTTAATACTGGTTCATTTGCAGTTTGTAAGCTATGTATCACAGATCACACACTCCAGCTCAAGGCTGATACTTTCTTTTATGACAGTAAGGATACACAGCAGCAGTGACAGATGGTCAAGTGCTGAAGTGTTTTGGAGAGCGAGGCAGGTGGGAGAGCTCATTAATAGGAGAAAACAGCAGGAAGGAGGATGAGAAAAGAAAGAAGATTCAGTCAAGAAGCATGGTCTTAAGAAAAGGGATCAGCTACGATCCTCAGGGAGTTGGGCAGACGAGTGCTTTCCGGGCTTTTAGTGTATGGCTTTATTACTTGCACATTTAATGCAATAAATGCTTTCCAGAATTTTTAGGCTTCCAGATCATGAAATTTCCAGAAATTTCCAGCATGTTAGAAAAGACTAGACTATTTCAGTTGGAAGGGACCTACAACGATCATCTAGTCCAATTGCCTGACCATTTCAGGGCTGACCAAAAGTTAAAGCATGTTGTTAAGGTATGCTGGTTTCAGCTGGGATAGAGTTAAGTGTCTTCCTAGTAGCTGGTACAGTGCTGTGTTTTGAGTTCAGTAGGAGAAG
>JANZLQ010000050.1:1882509-1906496 GCA_026212715.1 Elanus axillaris | reverse complement strand
TGCACCCCAAGGTTGCTCTCTTGACTGCCAGGGCTCACTGCTGCCGACCAGCACCCCCAGGCCCCTTTCTGCAGGGCTGTTCTCCAGCCGCTCCCCTCCCAGTTTATACTTGCGCCTGGCATTACTCCATCCTAGGTGCAGAATCCACCATTTCCACTTGTTAAATTTATCCCATGAATCGCTGCCCAATGCTCCAATCTATATAGGTCCCTCTGCAAGGCATCTTGTCCCTCAAGAGAGTCAACAGCACCTCCCAGTTTGGTATCACCAGCAAACTTGCTAACTGTGCATTCAACTCCTGCATCCAGATCATTGATAAATATACTGAACAAGACTGGCCCTAGAATTGAGCCCTGAGGAGCACTGCTGGTGACTGGTCACCAGCCAGATGCAGCCCCATCCGCTACAAATGACCCTTTGAGCTCTGCCCTTCAGCCAGCTCTTCACCCAGCACACTGTAAACCCGCTCATCCCACAGCTGGACAACTTGTCCGGAAGGATGCTGTGAGGGACAGTATCAAAAGCCCTACTAGCATCCAGAAAAACTACATCCACCCCCCTCCCTTTCATCCACGAGGCAGGTGACCTTATTATCATAGAAGGGCATCAAGTTAGTTAAACAGGTCTTTCCCTTTGGGAACCCATGTTGACCGTGTCTGATGATTACATTATTCTTTAAATGCCTTTCAACAGGACCCAGTACAATCTTCCCCAAAGTTTTTTCCAGGAACTGAGGTTAGACTAAGAGGTGTATAGCTCCCCAAGTCTTCCCTCACACCCTTCTTGTAAATTGGAGTAACATTTGCTAGCTTCCAGTCAGCAGGGACCTCCCCAGACTCCCAAGACCTTTGCTAGATGATAAAGAGGGGTCCTGCCATCACATCCAGTAGCTCCTTCAGAACTCTGGGATGAAACCCATCAGGTCCCATGGGCTTGTGAACATTCAACTATACAGCTGGTCCCTTACAATTTCAGTGTCCACAAATGGAAAGTCACTGTTCCCACACTCATGGTCCTCCAACTCAGGGGACTGGGCAGCCCAAGGTCTATCAGTATATTAAAGGCTAAGGCAAAATCCGCATTGAATGCCTCCGCTTTTTCTTCATCCCTATTAGTCAGATGACTATCTTCAACAACTATTGGTTCAATGGTTTTTTTTAGACCTTCTCTTGCTATTAAAACACTTAAAAAAGCCCTTCTTGTTACCTGAAACAACTGTCCAGTTGCAACTCTAATTGAACTTTGGCCTTGTGTGTCTTCTCCCTGCATAAACAAACCACAGCTCGCTACTCTTCCTGCAAAGCCTGACCTCACTTCCAGAGATCATAGAGTTCTTTTTTTCCTCTTGAACTCCACAAGGAGTAGTAGCCTGTTCAGCCAAGCTGGCCTTCTGTCCTTCTTGCCTGACTTAGACACAGTGGAATTGCCTGCTCCTGTGCTTAAAAGGTGGTTCTTCCAGACTGACCAGCACTTGTGGACTTCTAAGCCTTCAAGAACAGGTTCCCAGGGCACTCTGCTAAATAACTTGAAGCTTGCTCTCCTGAAGTCCAGGGTAACAACTCTGCTCTCCTTTTTTCTCATTACTCTCAGCCATTTCATGATCACTATGGCCAAGGCAGCCACCTACCATCACATCCCCCACAAGTCCTTCTCTATTCACGGATCACAAGTCTAGGAAGGCATCTTTCCTAGTTGGCTCACTGAGTACCTGTGACAAGAAGTTATCTCCTACAAACTTCAGGAACTTACAAGACCGGCTCATCAACACGTGTGTTGTGTTAAAGTAGCCTGAAAATCAGGGATCTTAATTGTGGAGGGTAGATCTGACCTTTCATGGTGTATGCACACTCCTCCCAGTCTGTAAACTCCTGGAAAAAAACCACAAGGTACCCTACACACACGATGATTTGGTTTTAATCTAGATTACATGGTGTTGAAGAATTTACAAAGAGCTGTCAGATAACAGTAATCACACTTCAAAGGAGCCATGCAGTTAAACTCACATGCTTCAAATTCCTCCAATACTGGCCCAGAAAGCACACTGAGAACCTGTACATCATCTTGGGAATTTCTCTCCCTTTTCTTTTGACCAGGTGACAAGAACACTTTCCAGAATAGCTGTTTCACTGAAGAGTATTGCCAGCATTAGGGCAGGAAAGTAAAAATAAAGATAATAATTTAACAAACAAACAAAAAAGCAGACACCTCTCACTAGATCCTGGACAAGTAGAAACGGATGCAAACTGGAACCAGGATGCAAACTACCATTTTTTGGGTAGGATTAATTTTTAGCTGGATTCCCAAACCAGCTCGTTGTGCATCAGATAAGCCCCAGGCTCAGCTGAAAGGAAGGGGTGGGAAAGTATGGCTGAGAAAGGAAGGACAGGACCACTAGAGGCCAGATTCACATCAGTTTAGACCCCATTCAAATAGCTCTGCACTTGCAGAACTACTTTGGGCACATATCTGCTGGTACAGTCTACTGCCACTGGCAGTTTTACTTCTTTTTTTTTTTCCTATAATGGAAGCAACAATCATTTAAAATCAGTACGGGTAATATGCAGAAACAAAGAAAACTTCTTTTGAAACATTTTTGGAGATTAATTAATCACTTCAACAGCGTGTTGCCTTTCAGTAACAGAAATGCCAAATGATGTCGAACTATGACTTGCTCCTTGTGTCAAGAAACATAAAAAGTGGCGACCAGAGGAGCAGCACATGGGAGGAATGCATTCTTCTGCTATGTAAAACAAAATATCTACCGAAATATTCCAAACCCTCACAAGCTTAGAATGAGGGAGGGCAAGAACACAGCAAGCTAGGCTCAGAAAGGCAGCTGCCTTTGAAAGGTACTCAGGTTTAGTAGTTGTTGTTAACACGCAAGTATGACCTCCCTACTCTACTATACTGAAAATCTATTTACTTGCTCAGCTGACAGGACAGTTATTTCCTCTTTCATGATTCTATAGTCATATTTTAGCTCTAAGGCCTTTTAAGAGGAGAAAATATTTTGTCCATATTTAGGCATGGAGCTTCAGGATTATTTTTTTTTTAATGTCAAGTGATAGATTTCATCTGGCATGTAAGTTTGTATTCCTATTTCAATAAACCTGACACTCGAGATTTCGTATTTTACATTGGACAAAGTGACCAAAATGGGATTACAATGCATCTTAATGCAATTTCCTGCAATCTGTGAGGGAAAAGAAGTACCCTGAAATTGTTTAATAAGACTGAAAGCACACTAGTAACAACTATTATCAGTTACTGCAGTACCAGAATACCAAATAAACCCAAAATTAAGTCCTCGTTGTCATTCTTTTGTACAGCCTAATAAACAAACATGACAACACACTATGTCCTAGTCATAAGAAATCACTGTTGCGCACCAGAAAACAGGAAAAGCCTCTTTGCAACACTGAATTAATTAATCAAGAGGGGTTGAAAAACTGTAATTCTGTGGAAGTTTAATGATATTTAATAATAGACTATTAACAAATGTGTTTTATGAGCATGGATTTTCTAATATCACAAGCATACTGTAAAAATATTTTGTTAATAATTATCTGATGCTTTTTCCCCCTCCTTTTTTTCTTTTAAATCGGTGCCCAAAAGCAAAGTCCTCTTGAACCTTTTTATGGCCTAATTACCTGGAAAAGGAGTCACACAAAATTAATTAAAGGGATACAAAATACCAACACACACATTTTTCACCTCCCAAGGACCAAATGTGGGCCAGATGCCCAAAACAAGTGAGACACACACAAAAAAAAAAAAGTCAGCTCACAAAATTACATCTCACAGGAGTACGTTCTGTATTACAAATTATAATGCCTATAACCTTGATTTTATAGATCAGTATTTCTGTATCCAGTAATTTCCAAGAAAATTAGGAGAAACAGGAACAGTTTGGGATTCGGCATGAAGAACAAGTCTGCTTCTTGTGAAGGGCCACCTAAAACACCCGGGCAGCCACCCCCGGCTCTTCTACGCAGACAGCCAGGTCGCAACCCCGACTTGCCGGGGAATCAGCCCCTCTGTAACCTGCAGCTGAGCGCAGTGGTCTGACAGACATCACCCCTGCCTGCACAGGCCAGCGGCAGCTCACATCACCTTGGGGTAACAGGGGAACGCAGACCTGAAACAGTTCCCCTATCAGCTCCCACCATCACAAATAACCACACTGCTAACCCGTTTCAAAAGCTGATGGAGGTCTAGCCTAAAATCATTCGGGGGGGAGGGGTTCCCATGATACTTCTACAGGCGTCATACTCTTTTGATGATTAATAAAATTCTGAATTCCTGATTATTAAATTACTTGTAATTTAGTTGCATCTTGACTTTCTAAAATTCAAGCATGAATGCTTGCCTTTAGCTGAATGATGAATCTAGAGCAGTCTTGCAGTCTTAACTTCGCCAGTCTGCTAAACCAGGCTCTTCTGGTCTGAAGATAAGGTAATGGGGAGAAAAAGCAGGGTCTAACCACATTTCTCTACACCTTGTACAGCATCAGCTCATCTTTCCAGACTGTGGGTGACCAGGTTTGTATGCAGCACTCTAGACATAAAACAGCCTTAACTGCACTTCCCCTAACATGTAACACATTTCTCATGGCTGATCACACACACATGATCATCTTTTAACCAGTAAATACACTCAGAGGTGGCTTCCTTCCTCTGTTTCCAAATAAATCACTTACAACTTTACAGCACACATTTTTATTGGGAGCCAAAAGGTACAGGGACTTGCTACTTATACTCCTGAATTTCATCCCCACCATTTCCCCCATTTTCCACCATGTCCTTCTAGGCACTGGGAATACCTCCCATCTTTGTATAATGACTAAACCATCCTTGGCAGCTTACCTACTGTGGAAGTTGAGAAGTCCTGTGCCTCTCATTCAGCATCCACAAAAAGCTTGCCTATTTGCAAACACTGACCCACTTCATCACTCATTAGGCCTGTTCTGCTGTTGAATATAAGACTGATAACAACTTGTAAGGCTGATGTCACTAAACCATGCAATGCAACAGTTAAGTTGTAGGGGTATGTTCTCCAACTCAACAGCTACATCCAGGCCGAACGGGCCATTCAAAATATAAATAAGAAACTTATTTTACCAAGACGTGCCAAAAAACCAAAATGACTTGTGTAGCTTCATGCAGACTTTTAAGACTCTTTTCCTTAGAACACACCACACAGCGTGCTGCATACCTACACCGTTGCCTAAGTACGGGCGCAATGCTAAGTGGGTTCAGAGCACCTTTGCACTTGTGCTCCTCTACCAACACGCCCACTTTGTACTCTGCAGTTCATCTCCACCATTAAGGAAGAAGTGAGGCCACAAGTGAATGATGAAATTTCCTCTGAAAGCAGGTCCCTTTTTCTCTCAGGATCCGACTAGAAGCTGCCCAAGCTTTACAGCTGTACAGCCCTGCAGCACAGAGGACAAATTCAGTCTTAGGTGGTGCAAATGCAAGTTCAGCATAACTAGACTTGCTGATTCCAGAAGTATTTTGGGATTCTGCAACCCCTCATCTGGCCATCTCTCTGAAGTCAACAGAAGCCTTGCCCTTGCAAAGGGCAGAAAAAAGGAACCAACCAGCCATTAAGGAATTTACCACCTTTTTAGAATCTCTGTAGTATTTTGCTTTCTGCTTTCTGTGCATGTCATCATGGAGGGGTATATTTGGTCGTAGGTGATGCTTTTCATATTTCCTCTGTACTAACAGAACAGAATGGGGAAGAAGAAAAACCCACAGAGTAGTGATATCGCAATACTTAGAAAAACAAATTCAAGGGAACACAACATAAATCACACCCAAGCTGTGGTAGTGAAAGTCTCATAACCATGTCTTACGTAATGCTGGTGTAGAAAGCAAAAGAGAGGCCAAATAAATACAGAAATGAAAAACTACCACTCCTGCCTATTTATATGGAGGCTGACAAATGCTGCTGAAGACAGTCTGGATTCATTCAATCTGCCAGGCACACCAGGGAACGCTAATTCATGTCAGCAGCTCTTTGCACCATGCTGTAGTGCTACACCCCAGCACTGGCTTATTGCCACAGCGGGGCTGTCTCTTCCAAACTGCACAGTGGGGCTGTCTCTTCCAAACTGCACAGCCAAGAGAAAAAAAAAACAAAACCAACAACAAAAAAAACCCCACAACTCTTCCATTGGGTTGCTTTTACCATCCTAGACTGCAAAGAACATTACTTGTTCTTGCAGCAAAAGGATTATAATTCTGCCTATAAGCATGGCTGGAAAGGGTAAGGATGCACAGAGTAAGCAGATTCAGACCAGCGCTCAGCAAGTGTTGCACACCTTCTCGCCTTAAGGGCTGAATTCAGCTAGGATTTTTCCACATGGTGCCTTTTCAAGCATCTTCAGGTGCATAGCAGCACAATATTTGCTTCCTGACAGCTGTAATCATTTGACTAGACTTCATTCCCCTTCTCGAGAAGCTGCCCTCCGACTAGGTAAGTTCCATCTGAGTGGCCAAGACCACACAACTTGGCTCCTCTCAAGGTCAGAGATCCCTACCCCTTTCTTTATCTGGGTGCCATTAATGAATGGTAAGGACAGCCACAGCTTCTGGCCCTCTGCTAACCGCTCACCTGTGTGGGCAGTGACATAGCTCTGCTGCTTCCTTCCCCTTCCTATTACACACACTCACCTTTCTCAACAAGGACCTTCATGCACCTCGGTCCCCTTGCTCAGCAGTCCATTCCCAGCCCCTCTGAAGCTGATTCTGGGTGTCCTGTTTCTCCTGTCCTTGGCCCCTCCTGCCACACCATCCCCACAAACCAACCCCTCCAGCCCTGTCCCCAAACCCACCTGAAGCACATTCCTCCTCATGCTTTGGCCCCCATACCTATAACCTGAACCACTGAGGTGTTCGTGGTAAAGAGCACGGTAGACCAGTGCCAGAACCACATTACTACCAGCCTGTTTAGGAGAGCTGCCTTAACTGCTTCCATGGATCAGGTAAGCACCCACAGGGGAAGAACCAGAGGTTGCCACCACTGCATCTGCATTGCACGAGCTCATTGAAGCCATCTGTGCAGCACAAACAGTACCTATTCCACACCTTGGGAGCCTCTGCTTGCCCAAACCTGGGCATTTACATGCCACGTTCCTGTCACCTTTGAGGCAGCAGCTGCCAACAAACAGAAAACTGGGGTGTGGAAAGAGGCAAAGGCAAAAACCAGAAGCATCAAACAGATTATCCTGACACATAAGCTTCTCGCACAAGAAGCGGCACAGGGAGTGATACAAAATTCCTGACATTCTCAGCTGGCAAAGAGGGAATGGAAAAACATTATGCACAAAAGCCACTACCAGATACCATTTAGCATTTTATAACCTTGAGTAGTTTTCCCTACATGATTGAAGGCTGAGATCCCAGTTTTCAGGATCTGCAAGCTGAATAAATCAGAAAAGATCTGTCCACCTCCAAGCTACAAGTATTTTTTGCAAGTTAAATTGAAGAAGATATCTAAGAATGAGCATTTTTCTCAAGTATGTAAGAATTCTTAAAGAGAAGATGGAAAAATTCCAACATTTTAGGATAATCTTTTGAATTTATTTTAAATAAGCAGAAAACAAACTTTTGCAACATCACGTAAGTGACCTATGCTTAGCCCTTCTAAAGTTTACAGTCATTAAACAAAAGATGCAGAAGACCCTACACCTAAACTGTGGCCCACTGTCAAGCTACACATGCTACAAGGCTTGTTTCCTTAAGCTTACACACACATCCACATGCACCACTTAATGACTTACCATGCTTGACACTCACTAAGCATAACATATTCACTTACTAGCTCTAATGGCACTTGTGCTCTCACAAATGCACATACTACCAAATCACCTGTAGACCATCGCAGCACGCAAGCAGCAGCTCGCTGCAGGGACGTCCTTACAGCACATACAAGGAGCCACCTCCACACCGGCTGAGCTGTGGGCTACCATCACAGTCACCGATCTAAAACTGTTGAGCAAAATTCAGGCCACGTCTTGACTACAGAAGTAATTCAAGTCACTGATAGCTGGTGTTAACTCCTCTCAGAATAGTCTGGTTTCAAAGGAAGCACCCATAAGCTCCATGATTAAGTTGCTCAGCTTAGGGGAAACATCCAGTTAAGACCGCAGCAAGGACAAGTCCTCCTCTCAAGGAACATTTTTACTCCCTACCTTGTGACACTGTCTCTGAATCACCAGGACAACACTGTCACTCAGAAAAGAGGGGGCTATAAAGCACTGTAGATATCTCATCAGTCAGCCTTTTCCTGGAAATGGAGCAGTTAGGGGGGGAGGAGAAAAAAAAAAAAAAAAAAAAAAAGGCCCACAGCTCACGGTAATTCCCATCAAGGTTTAAATTGGGCTCAAGTAATTGAGGCTCCTTCTATTAAACAAAATTAAAAATCCCAGAGTTCAACACAGTAAATTTAAAAAGGACAGATAAAATTTCCTGGCCTAGAAACATGGCCCTCGGGCTCCCTAACTATGTGCTACAATATTCCCCAGCTAGCAAAATGGAAAGCTGGCAACCGCCCAAGGTATTCACACAAAGCATTGTAATTAGAAACTACTTAGGCCACCATGAACAAAAATATATGCTGATAAAAACATCATTAACTAACTTGTGAAGAGACTTCTAAGGGGAGGGAATCCTTGCTAACAATAACGTAATTGTTGTGCATTTAAGTCCTGGAGTCCACGGCAACAATTTAAAGCTGATGGGGAAAAAGTGAGATAGGGGGAAAAAAGCAACATTTGGAAAATAGTGGGGTGGAGGGAAAGTAACTGAGAAACAGAATGAAGCGAGGTTGTCTGATAGCATACCAACACAAAGCAACTGGGTCTGCAGAGACCAGTACTTAGGCACAGAAAAGTCAGGGGATTTTGTTAAGCGTGGTGCCAGTTTAAGGTTCTCCCTACCCAAAAAAAGGGAAAAGAAAAAACACGATTAAAGGATTAAGCAGCTCTCTCCTTCTATAATCAAGTACAGTGCAAAATTTCCAGAGTGAGAGCTGCTGGAGGGCCACGTACCCCTCTCCAGGGTCTCCTCCAGGAAGCATGCTGAGCATTCACTCCCACCAAAGCTATGACAGAAATGCTTTTGATTTCCATTTTCTGCTGCATTATGGTCATTCTGCAGATGTGACATTTGCTCATTATTTCCCACAAAATGGCAATTCTGATCCCTTCTCTACTCTGCCTACAATTCCAAGTTTCCTGGCACAAAAGAAATAAATTGTTATAGATATTATCCATATGAATCAGAAGAACTCGGGTGTTCCTACAAGCTTTTAAACCCAACAACAACCAGCATTTCAGAAGGCTTGCCCCGTTACAAGTGGCTATCTGAAAGCTGACTTAAAGCCTCAAGGGGGTGCTGAGAGCTTCCAGCTGGCTTCTCAAAGCACCCAGGACACAGCTCCTTTCCAGAAGCAGCCACCTGACTTTCCAGTTTCTCCCAGCTGACTGAAGGCAGCCAGGAGGCACACTGGTTCTCACAGAGCATTGCTTAAATAAGGGCTTGAGACTAAGATATTTAAGAGTGGTTTCTCTACACTCTCCGTGCTGGCAGTTTTCCAGTTTGCTGCCCAGAGAAACTCATGAAAGAGGAGCAGAAAACTCACAAAAAAGGAGAAACTCATGAACACAGAGCACAGAAGTGCTGCTGCTGTTTCTGCCTGCCCACTCATCCATGGTTAAGGTTTGAGCTTAACTTTAATGGCGTACGTAAGGCTTCAGTTAAATCTCACGCAGGGCTCTTCTGCTGTGAAGGCTCCATGTCAGCATGCAGACACAGCAACAGCTGGCACACCTGGGGAAGCACAGAGCATCCGACTCCAGATTAAGCACATGCAAGTCCTACACTTGGCCTTGCGTTTAGGAGAACGAAGCCAAACAAAGGCAATGTTGAAAGAGCAGGAAGTCCTAAACACCGTTATCAGTGGCGTAGACAATAGCGGCATTGATGAAACCTCCAGACTTCAGCAGTGGAACATAAAGCCCAACAAAAAAATCACAAAGAACAAGGGAAGGACAACAGCTCTCAAAGCAGAAACACCACTCAGAAGACATTTATTAGTTCACTACGAAAAACAGCAATAGACCCAGAGGCTGGGGTAGGCTGGAAGCTTTGGGTCATCACTGTTGTTCAGAGGATAACAAGAAAGAAATTAACAGGGAGAGACACTTGTTCTTGAGTAGCACATCAGAAGGAGCAAAACAAGACTAAGGAACCAAAATCCCAGTACAAATTAAAGAGAATAAGCTATTGAGAAGCATCAGGTGTTTAGCTGCAAAATGGGGATGTTCTAGGACAGAGAACAACCTGGAACACTATGGACCTCACCTTGGGAAACTTGTCTGCCTCAGTAGCTAGCACTCCACACCCACCAACTTTGTTTACTGGATCACCTGTTTCCTGGAGGCCTAGTGAAGGAGCGGGAATACATTGTGCAAACACAGAAGAAAAAGGTCCCTGGCCTAAAGAGGTTATAATTCATGATTACACGTGAAAAGCTGTAACACTACTTATCTGTAATAGATTCTGAGCAATTTAACAAGGTTTGAGGCAGTCACTGCTCATCATCATTGGACACAAAAAAAAAAAAAGGAAAGCAGATGTTTGAAAAATGACGAGCTCTTAAAAAAAAATTGAGAGGAAACATGAGGGACTAGATGGGAAGGACAGATTTTGTGTCCAAGAGTCAGAGCTCAGTCACAGACTTCCTGCCTCAAATGAGGCATCAATTAGTTCAGTAAATATGACTTTATTAATATTCACCTACTTTAAAAAAAAAAAGAAAAGCTTTGCGAGTCTTAAGACTATGTGGGAAAATAGATTAATACTTACATCTAAATGTCAAGAAACTAGTTTTGTGTGCTAAAAAACTAAAAGGAAATAAAGTTAAAAAGAAACCAGAGCAGGGCAGCAAAGGGAAGAGAGAGAGAATAAGCAAGGAAACTCAAACCATCGGAAAGAAAACCGAACTTTTGCTACCTCTTGCAGTAACTAGCCAGTTATCAGCTCCAGACCATGCAGAAAGAGAACAAACAAGATTCAAGGGAAGGAATTATGCTACACTTCAAACATGTTTTTAAGATCCACTTTCCCCATCATAAATAACATGCTGAATTGCTAAGAGTCAACAGATTTCATCAGGGCCACTTTACATCATGCTGACCATTGTAAATAAAAGCACAAGCATTTCCTGCACTTAAGAGCAAAAATATTCATTGCCTGCCATTCACATACAAGGTATGGAGAATACAGTGGGATGTATCAGGACTGATGTTACAGCCTGTATAAGTGTCTCATTTTACCCCAACCTAACATGAGCATAACTACATTTTTCTATGAACAGGAACAGTGCCAATTTCACAAGAAAGACTGAAGATATTTTAAAATAATGTGTGCAATTTCTTTCAAACTTAGAATCATAGAATCATTTAGGTTGAAAAAGACCTTCCAGATCATTGAGTCCAACCATCGTCCGTGCCCACTAGACCATGCCTTGGAGCACCTTCTCTATGTGCTTTTTTAATACCTCCAGGGATGGTGACTCAACCACTTCCCTGGGCAGCCTGTTCCAATGTCTAAAACTTCTCAAGATAAATGTGGGCATATATTAAGAAAACTCTACAGTTCTACAGCCTATTACTGCATACTACTGCCATTGAGGCTATTAAAAGAAATAAATGACAAATCAGGCTTACATACAGTCAACATGAACTAATGCCCACAAACTCCATTATGGCTTTATTGAAAAGCCAAAGGAAAAGCTACTTAAGCAATTCACTTCACACCCTTGAAAAAATCAAGACGGAAGTGCTAAGTGGTTCAGATTGCCAGTGCTAATTTTCAAAATAATACCAGACACAACCCGTACCCATATTCAATATCCCAAATCAGAACAATCCCAGAGTCACCACCGAAGCTCAGACCATCCACCAGCTCATACTCTGGAAGTCAAGTGCTTTCCAATGCCGACAAAAGCTGCCACATGTAAAGCTGATGAAACCAGAGGGGAGCTGGAGACTGCTTGGGCAGTGCTTGAGCTGTCTTGAGCAAATTGGCTGCCAATTCACACTAGGCTTTTTTTTTTTTTTAGGTAGGTGGCATGGTCAGCCTGCCTCTGCATTTTCCCCACCTGTGAAAGGGCAACCTGTATACTTGGTGACTGCTGACCATCTATTTCACAAGAGCCTTGCAAAGATTCAGTAGGTTTATACTTACAAAGTCTTCTGAAGACAAAAGGTTTAGAAAAAGTGTGCCAACACATTAAAGGAGACAGGGATAACAAAGACATATTCCAAAGTAATACTCACCCGTTCCTGACCAGCTGTGTCCCAGATCAGAAACTTGTGAAGCTCATTCCCACAAGGCACAGTTTTAGTCATGAAGGATGCTCTGAAAAGAAGGAAGCAGCAGAAATTTGTGACATGACTGACACTCTGAACACGCAACCTATAGAGCTTAGCCAATTCTGCTGGGTTAGGCTGCACACTGGGAAACTCCAAAACCTTAATAAAATGCCTACAGAAGTGAGTCTCCCTTTTCTCAGATAAAATATATGATACCTGTATACATATTCTAAAAGAACGGAAAAGCCTCTGAGGTTCAGAGGGCATTTGTGTATGGGCCCAGGAACACAAATGCTTCTGCTGCTAGCTAGCTCCATCTTCTTGGTGACAGGGACCTGAGAAAAAGGCATCAGCCAGCATCATACCAGGCAACAAATGTGCAACTTCTCAGTTAAACTTAGAAGACTGGATCACCAGGGAACAGAAGAGGCACCTGCTGAAATGCGTATGGTGGACAAACAGAAAAAAGTTCTTCCGCCTCTCAATTCCGATGAAGAAGTCTTTGTGGCTTCTTGTATTTTTTTGGAGGAAATGTGATTTGTCTATGTTTTCACAGTGTGATTTTTATCCTTTTAGGAAAAAGGGTTACAAATTTATAGGCTTTTTCTATATTATAGCATTTCAGTTGAAAGCTGGCTAGGAGAGACTGCCAAACTCTGGTAGATTTTTCTTCCCCCCCCCCACCCCATCCCATCTGGACACTGCTGAACAATTTCTGTTGTAGAAACTTTTTTCCTGGCTCATAACAATGGATGTGATACCATGCACTGTTATTACAGAAGCACCAAATGACATCAAATGACATATGATTGATCAAAACATTTCCTGAGAATTATATACCAGAGTTCTCCTCTACAGCGCAGCATTTTCTTTGGTTGTTTTCAGAGTGTATGCTTTCAGCTGTCACTCTCCTTCTCAAAACATTAAGCAAGACTTTACAGCTTCAAAACCAGGAACTTCAGAGCCACAGCAGCTACTGTAGGTTGCAAGGAGTGTATATTTAAAATGTATGATTAATTTGGTAGGAAAAAAAACCAACAAAACCTTATCTATATAGACAAGTAATATCACCTGCGTGCAAGCTAGCCTTCACATTTTAATCTTCAAATAGAAAAATATTTTCCCTCTGTTATCATAATTACAAAAATTAAAGGGTTGGTTTTTTTTTTTCCATTTGAGCACAAGACACCTACTTAGCAACAGCAGCTACTTGGGGAAAAAGGCTGCTGCCAATTTAGAAGAACCATTCAAGTTCCCATCAATTCCTTTACTGCAAACAAGTGCCCTTCAGTCAATAATGTTATTCATTACATGCTTGCTTTCTCTCTGTCCATTTTTCTCCAGTCACAATATGTAAGAGCACCCAAAATTGTCCTGGAACTTTAACATGCAACTTCCACCTAACATTCCTTCATGCATCAAAAGGCAGAATTTTGGAAGATACCATTTAACCCTCTGAACAACTCATAGCAATCAATACCAATCCTTCACGGACAATTTAAAACAGCTCTAACACACAAGCCAGATCAGCCTTTCCCATCCAAATTACTCCTCTGTGAATACTACATATTAGCTCCTTTGCCATAAGGGATCAAGAGTTTTCAAAATTTTCCAGGTAACACAAGACTTAGCAGATTTGTCCCCAAGATGTTAAAAGAAAAAATTTTGGAATTAAAATCAACTACAGGACTAACAGGCTTCTGATGGTCTGAGACATGGAAGCTTGGCAGTTGTTAAAGAACAAGTATGAATTAAATTATACTTAAATTGCACTGTCCCTATTTCAAGAAAGGCAGGATAATGTGACATGTCCACACCTGGGAACAGACAATCCATGTTCCAGCCCCGCCGGGCAGGACATACAACACAGGTATGTTAAGGGCTCCCCATGGTCCTCCTGCCATTACACAGCTATGGGACATCGTGCGGATCACAGTCGCTTGGATTGTGGGGTTTCGGTTCTTTAAGCTCCGAGGACCAGATGTGATACCTCATTGACCAGTGGGAACTAAAGGGATTTTAATCCTAAGGTCCTATGACCAAAACATAGTCAAAGTGGGAAGCTCTTGACAAGACAAAACCAAAAGGACACCAGCTAAGACATCTAAGAATCTCTTGGTGTAAGATGAATGAAGAAAACCAAAACAGAACAGCTGGAAGTCACGGCCATCCACAATACAAGTAAATACAGCACGGCTCCGGACAGCCCCAGGAAAGAGGCTGTTTCAAGAGACACCATTCACAGGAGGAGAATAGCAGAACTCTGTCAGCCTCTCCGTAATAGAGTATGCTGCAATATAGTAAATTTAGGGCCCCTCTGTATTCCCAGAATGGGGAGAACAAGGCAGATCTGGTTTGGAGCAGCCCCAGACTGCTGACCAGTGGGAGATTCTGTGGCTGCCCTAAACTCTCTAAACATGTAACACGAGCTCAAAGCCATTAAAGAGTTGAGTGAGATTGGTGATTAAGGAAAAAAAAAATACAGTATTCAGAGCCTTGAAAGTAAGGAAAAGAAAGGAGCTCAACAGAAGGCAGTGAGTTAAAAAATACATAGAAGGAAAAAAGTTATTATACATGGTACTTACCCAATGGTAGGACTAATATTGTGATCAAAGTGGTCCTGGACAAATCGACAAACAATGCTTGATTTCCCAACCCCAGTATCCTGAAAATAAAGGAAAGCATGACAGTGAGTTCCAGAGACCCTAGGTATCAACACTTCACCTGAAGAAACCGCCAAATACTAATTTGTGAAATTAAATCCTCTCTAGTGGCAAGTGGGGCAGGCCAAAGATTTCAAAACAAAAGCAAGCACATGGATTATCCTTTTCAAATGTTAGCACTGTGAATGGAACTCCCTGGTCCTCTTTCCAACACTCTCTTCTCTCCAAGCCTTGTATTTTTTTGGGTGCGTTTTATATTCCTGTTGCAAGGACTGCAGTACTTCAAGCATAGCCACTTACTTGTACAAGAAAATCCTGTGCTTTCAGACACATGGTACATTACCCAGCCAAGCCAGAGAAACTAATTTCATTCAGGCCTGTTGCAAGGGCAGGCCAAGCATGCCTCCAAAACAGTTTACTCAGACCAACCTTTTAGTACGCTGACAGCACTAACTTAGTGGAACTAACCTTTTCATGGCAAGACAAACAAGCCTCCTGGGTGGAAACTTCACAGAGGCTTCAGGTGGTTTTGAAAAGGCAGGAATCCAAAGATTTGGATCCCCAGAGATGCGCAGGTTGTGCTACCGGACTGTGGTGAAACAGCATTACTTTAAAGGCAACAAAACTTGCTCTCTGCACTGCAATGTGGCAGGCTGCTTTCACTTGCAGAATAGTCTTTTATTTTACCCCCCAATCAGTAAGGAAAAATAACAGCAGTGCAGTACTGGAATAAAAATCAGAATAACCTGGGTGAAAGCAGGGGAAAGCTTGACATTATGCAGAAATACTATTTTAGGCATTTAAGATATGAACAACTTCCCCAAAATACAGCATTTTTCACTTTGTCTCTGTTATTCCACAAAGCCTTGGATGGTAGAACAACTTAAATTATACAGAGAATCATCAAGGAAGAGGAATAGCAATATTGCTATGTCTTCCATAGAATTGCAAGGAGCCTCCTTGGAGACAAAAGGGATGTCAGGAAATAGATGTTGACCTTTGCAAGATGTTAACAATGACAGCCCAGGATTCAATCTAACTCATTAATAAGTCAGTGGAAAGTTTTCTATTAACTTCATTGGAAGTGACTGCAGAATTACCGGATTGCACCTGGTAGTTCCATTTGTATCCACACTTTAACACACTTGACTACACAAACTTTCTGAGAAGTGCCAACGCAAGAGAACACAGTTTGTTGAGAGCACTACACATATAACTACATATTAAAAAAAGGAAAAAAAGCAGCCTTTTCTCACACATAACTACATATAAAAAAATCCTTTGCCTTTCCTGTAATCAATTTTGCAAAATTTCATCTTCTTTTTGAATATGAAAGAAAAATGCCTGTATTTAGATTTCCTTTCACCACGCTTAAGTGAAACTGTATTGCCACTGCAAGCCAATTCTTTATAGACAGCACTTATTAGAAAACCATCATTTAAACTCTCCTATTTAATTCAAAGCTGTCCTCAGTCAGCTTAAAAGCCTTAATAAATGCTCATGCTACACAGACAGTTGTTTATCTACTGTGTTCAGTCAACTAGGAAAAAAAGATCAAAGAGAGGAGCAGTGTTTAAAACCAGCCCCATAGCCTTTGATCAACAGCAGCAACACACCCTGTTGCTATTCCTAAATTTGCCTTCATTATCGATTCCAGCTGACATCTCTGTATAATTACTAGACCAGGATGGCAGAACACATTAAAAAAAAAAAAAAGTCTTAAGAGTCCTCTGTGGATCTAATTATTAATCCGGATTTTAAACATTGTGGAGAAACCAGAATTACCACCCACTGGGTGCGAGTTACATTTCCCTCTTGCAGGGACAGAGTTTCTGCCACCGTGTTTGACACGAGACATTGACTCCCGTGTTGCTTTAGTTCCATGTACTCCCTTGACAGGTCACTCAAAAGGGCAACTGCAATTACAGCTCCTGGGCAAGAGGAGCCCTGCCTCCGGGAGGGACACGACATCCACAAGCATGGATTAAAGCTTAGCTCATTTTCCTGGAAGTTAATACCTCTTCATCTTTCTGTTCGTGGCTTTCAAGTTTCACACTAACATTAAAGGAACTTCAAAAGTTTCTATTGCCTTCACACCTCTCGCAACAAGCACGGCTAGACTTAAGCACGTGCCAGGCACACCAATAGCCCTCAAGAAGCTTAAAGACATTCTTACACTTTGCTCCTGAGGTTGCTTGGACTACCAAGAGGGCTGAATTTACCCCTGGTATAATGCCAGCGAAACCAATGGACTTGGACCACAAACGAACCTGTCTTTAGGATGACCACTGCGGCAGGTGGCTGCCACAGTGCTTTCCAGGAGACAGGCAATTTAATGCCTGGAACCAAAGGGCTCAGCTGAAACAAGCACTCCCTGCTTCTGTTTTGTTGCCTGGAGGATACAAATGGCCAGCTACCAGAGTATAATTAGAGCACAGAGTGGAGGGAAGTAAAAAAGAAAGTGCTTCCTACTTAAAGCAGTGATTATCATTTCATTATGGGATTTAGAACTACTTAAACAGACTGCAGTCCGTGTCACCATACTCGCACCCATCAAACAAGACACTCACCTGCTTGAAAGCAAAGCAAATCACGGTGTATGAAAGTTACACCACAACTTGAAAACTTAGCAGAAATATTTTACTGCTAATCGGACCTTATCTTTTACTGACAATAGGGAACTATCAGGTCAATGTTGCAGAAGTCAAGAAAAGCACGGTTGCTTCAAAGAAGTAGAAAAGGCATTCACTTCTCGGCAATGCATTGGAATTAAACCTCCTTGCTAAGGCTGTACGAAGCTTTCCTGCTACCATCTGCTTTGTCCTTTGCTATATGATCTTCCTCTGCATACATCCATTTTTCTAACATCTGATGGGGATGATCACCCTTGTTTTGTTCCTTTTTCTTCAAAGGTTGAGCCACATGCCTGGGTAACATTCAGGCATGCAGATGACTTATTTTTTCAGTTCTTAAAGTTCTGCTTTTTGCCAGCTTTTTATACCCTCTAATCCGTTTTTCTTTTTTGTTTTACTCCATGTTGGTGCACATCTAACATCAAACATACACAAAGGAGTAACATTTTGGCTTATGTAAAAGGTCACAGAAATATTGAGCTGAGTGGATCGGACAAGTTTCAGAAATTGAGAACATGTCCTCAGGAGTTGTCGCACTTTAAGGAGCAGGTCCTGCAATTCTTCAGAAAAATCCTTATCCATGGGAAATCCAACGGTTTCAGCACTATACTAATTGACTCACCACGATCAAGAGCGTACCACTCCATGAAAGGAATAAATATAAAATAACTCTTTTGAATAAAGGTGTTCATGATGCATTTGATGAGTCACTCATGGGACCAACTGCGTGTTTTGCTCTTCTCCCTTCTTCACGTAAGCCTTGTAGCACACTTAAAAAATATCAGTTATAAACTGCATTGTACTGAGATAAGCAAAAGGGTTGGGGAGGAAGGAAAGAAATGTATTCCACAGTAAATAACCACTATTAGCTCACCAGAAGTAGCTATAACTTCAGAATCTCCCACTGGTCAGCAAAATGGATATGGAAACTGAAGCTGTATCAAACGTTTCGGATAAATACAAGGAACCAATGCAAGCATGACTCCTGATTTTTACCTTTAACCTTGAAAAGATGTTCTCTATTCTTCTAAAATCCCTTACCCACAGATTTAGAAATGAGGATTTTAAGAGCACCAGAATGGAGAGCAGCACGCCACAAAAAACAGCACTTCCACACGCACTCCTACTCGCAGAGAACCACCCCACTTGGCTCTTCGCAGCTCACATTACTGTAAAGGAGATGAGACTGTATTTCAAGCCAGCAGAATTACAGGATGCTGGCAACTCATTTGCAGGCAAAAAACAACGGAGCTGTTGATTTCTTCTGGCTGATTTGCAGCAGCATAGAGGAAGATTAAAAAAAAAAGAAAGCAGAAGTTCAAAATGAGCAATATATTAAAAAATAAAACCATTTTCCCATTATAAACAGGCAGTTAGTATATTCTTCTGTCCATTGTTCCAGATGCATTTATCCTGGCAGAAAAAAAACTAATGCAGAAAAACGTATCTCTCTAATTTAAATCTTGATGTCTCATTTATATCTATGCACAACCATAGGGCCCAGTCCTCCAAGCACTTTTCCAAACTGAACGGAACTATACTACCCTGTAAGCACATCCCTGATTAGGATGTTAGTCTTTAGCCATGATATTACAATAGCTTTTTAATAGATTTAGATGGGTCAAGCCCTAGTGTGCTGAGCAAACTAAGCTCTTCATGTAAATTCTTTTTACATCTGAAAGGGAATAAATGTTGAATTGACAAAAAAAATGCACACATATTGTGACTGATGACTAAACAGCAGCCCCATAATTATGCACACTGCTGCAAGAGCTTTTTTATTCTTGACTAACCAGAAACCTTCTGTGCTATGTTAACACACAGGGCTTTTTAAATATATGGAAGATTAGATAAACCACACAAAAATCCTTTTATGACTCTAGGATTTGGGAAACACAAATAAACCAAGAATACTAGATGACACTTCACACAAGGAAATGGCACACTAAGAATTAATGTACTGAAGAAACTGCCTTCTATCCTCCCACTTGCAAAATAAAAAAAACCCCAAACATCTGGCTTGTAACCACCACAGATCTCATGACTAACTTCCCCTTTCAGGTTTAAAAGAGGGGTGAGATACCCTGGAGACGGGTGCCACAAAAATCTGCATTGAGAAGTAACGGAGAACCGACCTCCATAAAACAGGGATCCAATACACGGCTCCTTCAGAAGGACAGGAGTTTTCCCATCAGGTTAGACAAAGCCTGGATTTAATCTATGGTATTTAAATTTGTATAATTTTTTTACAAATTAAAAATGTCTGTCTCTCCAAAGCATTTCTCATAATAACCAAGATTCACTGAGACACAATCTACAGACAGAGGTCTCATGAAAATTGACTGGCTTTAACATGCATTAAGTCTTACGTATCAGAAGAATGATCATGCCCTAGCAACCTGGAGGGTACTAGTACCAAGTGCTTGAAAAAAGCAAGTAAAGCAGATGTCATTTCCAAATGTTTCTCGTATTATTTTTGAAATAACAAGTCTTTATCCTTTCCCATAAATAAGAAACTGATCTCATGGCTCGTGTGGCTTCCCCTGAACTCAGCAGGACTCTCCCGTGCCTCACAGTGGGAATGCATCTGCCCCTCGGAGCCTGCTTGCGCTGGGGCTCCCCAAAAGCTGACCTGCTAGCCACCCTAACTGCAAAAGCATCACGAGCATTTGGCAGCTCAGCCCTTCCTCTGAGGTCCCCTGATCAAGAGAAAAAAAACGTGACCAATGCAGGCAAGGTTGATTTATTGTAACCCCCAGGCAGCCCCTCGTGCATAGCTTCTCCGTGAGCCGTACAGCTGGAATTACAAAGCGGCTCACACCAATGAAGACCTGGGTTCCAGGCAGAAGGCAAGACTGGACCCTACCAGCAAGCTCTTTTGAAGCTTTCTCAAGACAGATCAGCATCAAGAGGTGCGATAAGTGCATGCACCAGAAACAACCGTGGTCAAATTTGGGTCACTAATGATCTTCTCAGAGCACCTTCCAGTGAAATAATGCTGCCTTGTGTCATCCTTCGGATACGGGGCGGGGAGGGGGGCTTGATCAAACATACAGAACACTGGTACAGTCACAAAGCTGTCCCACTCTCCTGGAAAAGGATCTGCTCAGAGAGGAAGCTGGCTGCTCCTCATGATTAAGAGAAGCAACAATTCCTGGCTCCCTATCACATATTCATGCCACCGGACAAACTTCTTGGCCAGTTCATTACTAACTGAAAAGTAACAGTTTTTTTGAGCCAATTTATGCTCAAGATTTCCCAAGCTAAGTTCTCCTCTATGTTACACCAATTTGACTCCTGCCAGTGCTACAGCAGGGAGGAAGGAGAGGTCTTTGCCTTGCCCAGTGCAGAACTATCATTGTTGGAATAAATAAGACATACAGGTGAAAACATTTGAATCGGTATAAAGTTGCCAGAAAGGAGAAGACTGTCATTTATCATAAATACATTTGATATTTTAAATACCAAAAAAAGGTACTCAAAACCTCTGCAGCTGGCCAGGCAAATGTGAGGTAGAAAGACACGGTTTAAACTTTAGGGGAAGAAAAATAATCAATGAGTCTTACAAAAAATGCAAATGCAGAGAGACCTTTCATTCTAGTAGTTCTGTAAAGCGCAGCTGGTTTTGACTTGGCGATTCAGCTTCTGCACATTAAAATAGCCATTCTTTCCACTGTCAGAATTGGCCGTGCTTTAGTTTTTGATTTATAGTTGAATCCCCCTGGCCCATCCCCATTATCCTTAGCAGGGCTTTGACACAATTTGAAAACTTACAGCAGTGCAATTACACCACAGTGCTGCTAGATGATTAGCATTTTATTAGCTATCACCAAACAAATCGCTAGGCCTGTACCATAAAGTATTGCTGGGCTTTTGCAGAAATGCATTCTCAGCTCTGGTCAAGCCTGGTATCTAGGAGGAATGTCACTCCTCAGGCAAGGTCTGGCATGCAGCACTGAGATACCAGACCTGCATCTTCGATGCTTTCAGAGACGCCAGTCCTTAACCCAAAGGCATGTGACGTGGCAAGGCTGAGTACAGGATTACAGCTGTCTTTTAAATCCCAGTGGAGGTAAAAAAGCAACAAGCTGAACAACAAAATACAGCATTGCAATTTGCAGCCTGCTTTAGTCCTCTATGCCTGCCATTAAAATTTTAATCATTACTCAGATGATCAGATGCAGGCAGCATTGCAATACTTTCCATGTCTTATTAATCCAGTTACAGCTGCTCTGGAAGGCTGTGGCAGGCAGCTTGAAAAGCATCTGAAACTGGCTTTGGATTTTTATCAACCATATGAACATACAAGGAAGAGAGTTATGCACAACAGACTCCTGATCACACTTTCCAAGGGCAGTATTTTAATTTAAGAATTGCTCTACCCAATAAGCTCTTTGCTAGCCTTAAACACATCCTTCGTCCTTCCCTGTATTTGGGTATCACTTACTTGTCTGAAAACACTGCTGTGGGGAGAAATACCTTTCAGGAGACCTGGGTTCAGAGACACCCCTGGGACTGAACTGAACCTGCCAAGCATCAGGCTTGTCCCAGCAAAAATGCAGCCATGCACTGCGGAGTGGTGTCTGGGAAGAAGTGCAAATAGCTTCTCGCTGTATTCAGTTTTTCCATCTGCAAGACGTATCAAGTGAGCAAATCCCACCACCGCATAAGCGCACAGATGAAATACAAGAGCAGCTCTCAGACTGACGCACTGGCTCTCAGCCGCTTCACCAACACAAAGCTGCCTGAGGCTCCAGCCTGCACCAGGGGGAGGTGCTCCGAAGCCTCACTCCTGCCCTCAAAAGAAGACGCATCTCATTCAGGGGACAAGTAATTTTTGTAAATTCCAATTTTCGTTACAGCCTTGTACAATGAGAAATAGATTATTTGCCTTGTGAGCAACATGATTCTCAGAGAAGATCCTTTTCCTGTGGATTTGCTGGGATCCCCCTTCCAGCGCTACAGAACTGGCCCAGGGGCATGCCTGCTTCCCAAAGCAGCAGTACAATTTCTCAACTCCCTGACAGGCCCTCTACGAAATGGGAGGTCTGTTGTGTTTTTCCTCTCTACACCATCACCACCACCTTTAATTGTTTGACTTTCTTCATTACCGAGCCTGGCAACGTACTTCTGCAACAAGAGCTCCAGACGACATCAGGCACAGCCTCATGCCACCAGTGACCTACAAGGAGTTTCTGCAAAGGTTTGAAGGGTACTCAGTTGCAAAACAAATTTTTGAAAGGGAAAAACTGGAACCAGAGTTAGCCTTCAGGAGTGTCAGTGTGCTATCATGCACTTTCCTGAGTGAAGGGTACTTGCCAAATGAACAGCAGCGCTCTCACGGAGTATTGGAACAGAGTTCCCTCCCCAAGATCCCAGCACAAACGCACGGATCTTGATTCAAATGTGTTTTGAGGGGGAGGATTATTCTGCAGTGTCTCACTTCTTCAGTGGGAACCATCACAGTTCTTCTGGTCATCTCTCCACATGTGAACCTTACAAGAACATCCCTGTCTGCATTCCTGTTAGTTGCATGCCTTTCTTTAAACTCACAATATATGGTAATATTGGTATCTTTTAAGTCAGTCAGTATATTACTCCCACAAAGCTAGGATAGTCTGTGTCAATCCTCCCACAGTAAAACACCCTACACATCATTTCCAGTTGCTAGTGTAATTTCAGGCCAATGCTGGTGGTGTAAATCACAAATTACCTATAGAATAAGGCTTTCTCCTCTGGTGTGCATATAGAATTAGATTAAGTCTAATTGCCTCTACACGTAGGAAGTGCAACACTTGTTCTCAGAGACATTTTTCTACACCCAACCAGGTCAGTTCTGTTCTATCAGAATACAATCCTTCCTCCTAGTGCTGAAAGGACTGCATTCGGCACAGGAATTCTTGGCCCTATTGTTCTCAGCTCACTAGCTGTTAAATGAAAATAATGATTACTTGATTTTACCTTGTAAGAGCATTACGGGGATTTAAATCAGTGAAAGTTCTAAAGTGTTCAGACAGTAGAGTGACAAAGAAACATTTAAGCATCTTAAGAGACAATCAAGTGCTGAGTTTGGTATTTATATGCATCTTCAATACCATCTGTATATTTCTAATCACCATTTTGAAACAGGAAAATATCTGCTGGCCAGGGCTTAATGATATCCGTCCTCTTGTGGTGGGTTGACCCTGGCTGGAGGCCAGGTGCCCACCAAAGCTCTTCTGTCACTCCCCTCCTCAGCTGGAAAGAGGAGAGAAAATGTAACAAATGGCTCATGGTTTGAGATAAGGAAGGGGGAGATCATTC
>JANZLQ010000050.1:1851731-1862903 GCA_026212715.1 Elanus axillaris | reverse complement strand
CAGGTCCCCCCTACACAGGGATCTTCCCCCCCCCGTTGCAGTCCTGCACCTGCAGGCCCCCCACCCGATCGCAGACTCCCCGGCGCCACGGAGCCGGGGAGGGGTGTCTGGAGCCCGGCAAGGCGGCCCCCGGGAACTGTGGTGTTTCCCGCCACGGCAACGGGCCGGTGCTCAGTCGCGGCGGCAGCAGCGGCAGGGGAAGGCGGCTGGCAAAGAGGCGGGCGAGAGCGGCCGGCGGGCAGCCTGGCACAGAGGTAGGCTGGGGGGGTAGGGGGGGCGCGTGTGTGGGTGTCTCTTTTCGGAGAAGAGTTCTGTTTGGGCCGGTTGGAGGCTTTTTAACTTCTGTCCCCGTCCCTCGTCCCCAGGTCATTTGGTTTTCCACGCGCGGCGGGGCAGGCAGGAGTACAGCAGGGCGAGTGCGTGACTGACCGAGAAAGAACGGCGGGAGCGGGGGCACGCTCACGGCAGGGTAGCGATCCGCAGCTGCCCTTTAGCGACGGCACGGCGCCGGAGACTCTCCGCTCCGCCCGGGCGTGGCGCCGGCAGGGACGCCGCAAGCCTGCCGCCTTCCGTCCCCGGGACGGCAAACCCGCTGGCGGAAGGCGGCAGCACGGGCAGGCAGGACCGCTGCCAACGGCGCGACACATGGTGTGCGCGCGCGGGCGCTAGTGCGTGCAGGGGCGGGCCCGGGGGGTGGGTTCGGACCAGGGGCCTGGGTGGGGGAGGGACGTACGTGCGCGCGCGCACATGCGTGTGCCGAAGGGCGCGTGCGTCCGGGCCTGCGCGCAGCGGCGGGCGTGCGGGCCGGGGGCCCGCGCAGAGGGAAATGGAGAAGCTCGGCAGTGGTGTCGATAATGCTGCTTTTTGTGTTACGGCCCGCGTTGTCGGCCGCTCGGCTTGGCTCCCGGTCGAACCTGTCCCCGGGAAAGCAGCAGCCGCGTGCGTCGGCCTGGGCAGAGACCTGGGTCTCCAGGGCTCCGGCTGGGGCTGTCGGAGAGGCGTGACACGCTTCTTACTGAGGGCCGTCGGCGGCTCCGTCGCCAGCGCCAGCAGGACGCATTCGAATGGTGAGGACGGGCCCAGTGGCCGTAGGTGGTGGTGGGGCCCTGCTCCTTCAGCGACCGGAGCGGGGGGGAAACGGCCCCGTGGTGGGCTGGTCAGCTGGCACGGCGGCTACGTGAGCTCATCGTCTCCAAGGATGCTTAGCTAAGTCGGCCTCGGCCACGGGGACTGTTTGTCAGGCAGCCAACTGACTTTCTTCAGAGGCCTGCCAGACTGCTGTTCCTTGGAGGCCGGCTGTGTCCTTGGAGAGGCTTCTCGGGATGGAGGCCCGTCCTGGGAAAACGCGGCAGGGTAGGGGGAAGGTGTTGGTGAAAGGAGTGTCTGGCTGATGGCTGAGGAGCTGTGCTTTTCTCCCCTCCAGCCAGGTCTCGAGGAGATGGGGAAGGGGCTCTCCACCCGCCCCTGGCCAAAAGCAGCTTTGCCCGACCCTGGTGCCCAGGAGGTTGGCCCCCGCAGAGGTAGCCTGGTGATGAGCTGCTGCCACCTCCTCTTCTGCGCTGGGATGGACCCGATCAGGTACTGGTCATGACCAACGAGCAGGGAACGCGTGAGGGCCGTGCAACCCCTCAGCCACTTGTCACAGCAGAGACAGACAACCGGGACAAACTGGCTTTTGCTCAAATGTCAGTGGATCAAGAAGAGGCCCAGCCCAGGAGAGGCAGGGTGCGGGGCCACCACCTGCCAGGCTCTAAAGTCACCCACCCTCCTTCGGCGGGCTGCATGGGCTCACCACGGCAGACAGCACAGGGAAGGGGTGGGCTGCCACGACCTCTGCCCGGTCCGCAGCCCCTGATGGCTGGGGAGGAAAGACCAAGAAAATAAATAGATAACGAAATGATAATAAAGAAGGAACGGGGTGTGGGCATTGCCCTTCTTAACACAGAACTCTTCTGGGACAGGGGCAGGTGAGCAGTATGCATGGAGGCTGGTGGGGCAGGGCTGGCTTAGGAGAGAGATTAATCCATTGCTCCCCATGAATTGTTGATAGAATTAATGTGCACTGGCCCTATGGTTAAGAAACGTAGTGAATGATTAATGAACCAGTAACTCATACGCGAAGTAATAATTTTTGATAGGGTGATACAGGCCAACTTCTGCTGGAATTGATTAACATCCACCAGATCAAGCTCACCTTCGTAACAAACAACTTGGTCGAGAACGAGTGCCAGATGAGGAACAGGAGCTGGCCTAGGGAAGGTGTGCGCATGTCATCCATAGTAATTACTTAACAAGTAAGTATGGCTTGATAATAAAGAGTGACAATGGTGAGTTAAGACTGACATCGAGTGAAAAATAATAATTAATTAATGCGCAATAATGAAGGGGCCGGATAATATTAACAAAGAGCGTCACAAGATCCTAAGAAGTACCGCAGTTGAACCTTATGAGTCGGTAATTAATAATACTTGTTACTACTAATCGAGTAATATTTAATCCTCAACAATCAACTGGTAGGTAGGTAGGTATGTAAGTACATACATAAGTACGTACGTATGTATTCCTTCTCTGGCTATTAATGAATGGATGCACACACAGCTTGAATGAGTGAAATAGTTTTATTATTTAATGAACTGCCAGAAAGAGTATTACTGTGTATAGATAAATAAGTAGGTAACGATCCATAAATGATACAAATGAGCATTGCTTGTTAATTATTAATAACTTCAGTCGATGACGATTTATAACATAACTATTTTGTATTCTTTTAGGAACGAATCCCATGCCAACAGAGCTATGTGGTACCCCAATGGCCACTAAATCATACAGAGTTGAGAGAGCAGCGTTGGCACCTCTTCCTGAATAAGTCATTACCGATAAAGTACACTGACTGCGGGTAACGATTTGTTCTTGTATTTTTGACGCGTGCGTGCGTGGTAAAATACAAGATGTCAGAAATCATAAATTTAAAAAAAATGGAATCATTGAGTGGTCTTAATTAATTAATCAGGCCCACCATGGAGCGTGGCCAGGGAGGCCTGGTCTATCTGGATGTGGAGGTAGGGAGGTGAGGTCTAACTTGTAGTGCTGGCAGGGATGCCAGGTCTATCCTGGAGCGTGGGTAGGGATGCCAGGCCAACCCTGGAGGCGCATGTAGGGATGCCAGGTCTACCCCACAGGCACAGGAAGGGATGCCAGGTCTACCCTGGAGGCACAGGTAGGGAGGGCCAGGTCTATCCCGGAGTGCTGGCAGGGATGCCAGGTCTACCACAGATCGTGGGGAGGGATGCCAGGCAGACCCCAGAGATGCTAGCAGGGATGCCAGGTGCATCCTGGAGCGCCAGCAGGAATGCCAGGTCTACTGTGGAGGATCAGGCAGGGATGCCATATCTACACAGGAGACACAGGTAGAGAGACCAGGTCTACTCAGGTGCAGGCAGGGATGCCAGGTGTACTGTGGAGTGCCGGTAGGGAGGCCAGGTCTACCCTGGAACATGGGCAGGGATGCCAGGTGCACCCCAGAGCGTGGGAAGGGATGCCACTCTGACCCTGGAGGCACCAGCAGAGAGGCCAGATCTAACCCAGAGGTGCTGGCAGGGAGGCCAGGTCTACCCCACAGACCTCTCTGCTCTTTCTCATTGTTCCCAGGCTTTGGAAAGGTCCTTGTCTGCCTTAATCTAGTGCTTAGCCGCTGAACTAAGATAGCTGCTGCTGGCCTTGCTGCCAACTGATTCCTTCTGATGGTTATGCCACGTTTCAATATCCTGCGGTTGCCCCTGGCAACACCTAGATGCGTCAGTCTCTCTCGCAAGAGCTGCCAGCTCTAGACAGGTCTCTCTGCTCTTTCTCAGGGCTCCTGGGCATTGGGAACCTCGTCCACCTCAGTGTAGTGTGTAGCTGCCGACTTACTGTTGCTGCCGCTGGCCTCACCACTGACTGATCGCTGCTGATGGTTACGCCAGTGTTCAGTTCCCATCAGCTGCTCCAGGCGGGTCTCTCTACTCTTCCTCTTGGTTCCCAGGCCTCTGGAAGGTTCTTGTCCGTCTCCATCTAGCGCTTAGCCACAGAACTACTTTTGCCGCTGCTAGCCTCGCTGCCGATTGATTGCTGCTAACAGTTACACCGAGTTTAAATGTCCCATGGCTGCCCCTGGTAACGTCCATCATGTCAGCCTCTCTCGCAAGAGCTGCCAGCTCTAGACAGGTCTCTCTGCTCTTTCTCAGGGCTCCTGGGCCTCGGGAACCTCCTTCTCAGCCTCAGTGTAGTGCTTAGCTGCCGACTCAACATTGCCACTGCTGGCCTTGCCACCAACTGACTGCTGCTGACAGTTACACCGCATTTTAAATCTCCCGTGGTTGCCCCTGGAAATGCCCATGCCAAGTTAGCCTCTCTTGCGAGAGCTGCTGGCTCCAGGTGGGTCTCTCTGCTCTTTCCTCTTGACTTCCAGGCTTTGGGAATCTGCTTGTCTGTTGCAATCTAGCGCTTAGCCACTGAACTACCGTTGCTGCTGCTGGCCTCGCCACCAACTGCTAACTTAATATAGAAATTAGGATAACTTAATATAGAAATTCATGAGCTCTAGGTCTGTGTTCTGTGAAGAATACACCCTGTGATTCTCATGGAATGGTAGACAATCAACTTAAAACTGAAAACTTTTTATGTAGGTCTAAAAACACTAAGTCTACATCTGACAGCCATAGTTCTATCACTGATTGGTTTGAATTCCTCTCTGGACATGAATGCCTCTCATTGTGAGTGATTTAAATTAGCCCAGTGACCCAAGTAGTTAATGTACTATATTTATTTAAACCAAGTTTATAGTACTTGATCTAATATAGATGGGTTTTTATTTATTGAAAAGTTATTTTTCTCTTTTTTTTTTGTAGCACATGTATAAACACAAATCACATGTACATAAAGTTAACATTCTTTTAGCCTCATGTGTTCTCTGGCATTTCTGTATTACATTTTTGAGTGACATCTTACTGTAAGTTAAGATAGATGGCTCAAAAAATAAAATAATAAAAAAAACCCAAACCTGGAATGGGAGGGAAAACAGGAAGACTTATGGTTAGTTAGAACTACTCAAAGTAAATGAAAGATGAGGCAAAACATTCCCTTCCTTTTTGCTCTGACTGTACCTGATTTGGATTGTGGGTAGCCATATGGAGGGTAGAAGCCTTGCATCTCCTCCCCCCCCCCTCCCCTAGGGCCTCGCTCTCTCCCTGTTAAAAGCACTGCAGCCTCAGCTGCTTCTAGTGTTGGAGACACAATTAGCTTTATTCTTAAAGCTAACTCAGGTCTTGGTCTAAAGTGTGGGGTTTCTTTTTTATTTTTTTTTTTAATACACATACTTCTGTATGTATTTCAAAGCAGAACCTGGATCTTAGTGTGGTAGGAATAAATCACTGGAAAGCTTGGCAATTATCTTTGAACAGTAAAGCAGCAAAACTGAAATTCATTATTTTTTTTTAAAAGGATACACAAAAGCTTATACTTTGAATATTTCTTCATTGTCCTGCTCTTATGTTAGCTGTCATTCTACACTTCCAAATTTGTGCTGCTGTCCTACTGCTACTACAGCCAAAGCAAGAACGTGGATCCTTTTTTAGTATTACTATTTCAGCAGCTGCAAGGATCTCTAGTTGGTATTTGTCCTTAGAGGCTGCAGAAATGCAGAGACCCATGCCCATTGTTTTAAAGCTGTCAAGCTCAACTGTGATCCTTCCTGGGTGAATTTTTAGTTTAGCCAAGCTATCAGGTTTTAAGAAACCACTGTAATTTAAACGTAGCACTCCAGCAGTGAGATTAGCCTTTTCCTCCTGTTTTTTTTGTCCCTTCTCCCACTTGCTTTGTGTTAGTTTCTGTTGAGTCTTGTGTTTAAATGGGAGTTAACGCATTGACTGTTGAGTCTGGGTTTGTTTTTTTTTTTCCTCCAAATCTTCTCAGTATTATCTTAGTATTGTATACAAGTTTCATGGAGATGTTTCTACTTGACTGATTGGAGGGACTGGCAGGAAATAAATCAGTAGAAATTGAAAGGAAAAAAGAATACCACAAGAATATGGGATAATTGGAAGATGGGAGATTGGGCAAAGGTACTAATAGTACATTAATTACCTATTTGCTGATTTTGGTAACTCTTTAGTAGAAAGGAGTGCTATCACCTCTTTTAAGAAAGTAGACTGCTGCCTGCAGGACATATAGTAACTGCTTCCTAAAAAAATACAAGAACTAATTAATAGTATATTAACTGTTATTGTTTCAGTTACTGGTCAATACTAGATTGTTTAATCGCTAGACTTTCCTAATTTCTTGTTTGCTTCTGAAAACCCACAAAATGATGGTGGTGTGCCTGCCATGAGAGAACATAGACCTGTTTTTCCACATGTAAAAAAAAAACGTGGCACATGGAGCATGAAACTTCAAAATACTTGATCAGACTTCCTTTTTAACAGAACTAGGTACAAAACGTTCTGAAAAGAAGGAAAGTTGAATCTTCTGTAAGACTTGCAATGGAAAGGTCTCTTTTTCCAGATCTAGGTGTTCCTCTCCAAAGGCACATTTTCAAGAACATCTTCTCCTGGGTGATGGGGTCTCTGCGCTGTATGCATGGAGGTGAAAGTGCCAGCTACTGGAGAGGGGACCACAAGTCACGGGGGGCCTGTGCATCTCTGGGGCCTGTGGCTGGAGAGACCACTGTGTGTGTGCATGTGTGTTGTGTGGCTCCGAGTCAGTGCGCAAACACCAGTAGACATCAACCAAAACCAGCCAGCCAGCCAGACGTCAACCAAAACCAGGATGGGAGGCTTGGAAGCCAGGTATCAAAGGCAGCCATAATTTTGGGATGGATACCAGAAAGACCATAGATATTTTATCAGAGCTACAAGCAGGTGTTCTTATATTTAAGTACCAGATGTGAAATCCATTAAATGTACTAAAACCAAGCCAGGAACCCTATGAAATGACAGGAAAGCAGTGTTATGTTATGGCCATTGTACTTGTGCTCTCTGCACAGTGTCAGTGTTTCTGAAATTTAGGAGTAGTAAGTGCCAGTGGGGAAAAAACAAGCAAAAAAAAAAAAAACCCAAACAAAACAAAACCCAAAGCAACTAAACAAGAACTTTCTCTACTTTTAGAGAAAGAATAACAAAAGGCCTTCAACCCCTTCTCTGTCAAAACATCAACAGACTAGGGATTTGTATAGTATCTTGTATGAATTCCCTTCCTTTTTTGCTTCTCGTTAAGTTCAGTGATTTACAATTCTACCGCAAAGGACAGTGATAAAACTGGCTGATGCTTTACTTGGAGAAGATCCCTAACCAGAAAAGTTTTAAAAACATGTTTGTAAGTATTTTAAAGCACTTATGTAGGTGATGGTTTGCTGGTATCCAGATGTAGGTGAAATAAGAAAACCAAAATAAATGATGATTTTTATTGCAAAATGAGTAAGACTGAATAAACAACTTCCCAAAATGGCTATATTTGTCAGAAAGAACATTCTGACTATTAATAAAACCCTATTTTTATTCATTTACGTAGAGAAAAAAACCCTCAAAACTACAATTTTAGTTTTGGAAAAAAGACTGCTGAAGAGTTAATTCTCCGTATTATTCCATCCATCTAGATCAGTAACTTTTATAATACACTTCCTGGTAACATTTGCCCTGAGAAAATCTTGAGAAAGAAAACACATGAACCAGTAATGTCTTTTTATTAAATGCTTCTTAAAACACTTATCGTAATAAAATACACTGGATATTGCTATATGAAATCTGCACACACACACAATGCTTACAGCAAACTCTATACAGCATCAGGAATTACAAAAAAACACGGCAAGCCCCAGAAAGTGTGCATCCTCACTACCTACTCTCAGGCCATTACAGCAACAACTGTGTTTACATTTTTAGGCTATTCCCTACAGTGTTGCCTGGACACCTGCTGGGACAGTCCCCTGTCTCTCCCACTCCCCACCCTTGCTGTTCCCTTGACTTGAACTTACAGTGAAATTCTGATGATGTAAATGGAGACAGTGTCACAGATCCATGGGGCAGCAGTTCCAGCCCCTCCAAGGAAGATTCTAAACTACCATAATGTTTCCAATAATGTCACGTTGCAAGAATCCAAAGCATGCTAGTGACCTGTAGCAATGCTTACCATGTATCTTCTATCTTGGTTAAAAACAATGATGCATCACCCTCCAGCTAAAAAGTCACAGCTACTGTAACATATTCTTTCTCTCCACTCATTTTAAGAAACTCAGGCAGAAGAAATGATAACGTGAATTGTCAAATATAGGAAGAACAACTCCTTCATGATAAACTAAGTTTTTCTATTCATGTCTGTGATTTTTTTTTATCACTTAATTGCAAGTTTAAAGTATGAAGGTATTCCATCATTCACTAGTTCAAAACAATAAACCTTCATCTTTCAAGTACTTCTTTATAGCTGAAAAAGAGACTGAAGAAAGCAATGCTATTTCACAAGAGCAGATTTTTTATTATTATTATTACATCTTATTGAAAGAACTGTATCATGAGAAAAAAACCAAAAACATTCAGGCAAACTTTTCAACAAAATAAATTTAAAATGACTGCTTTCATTTGTACATGGTACAGATAGACAGGCGTGACTACAAAACAGTTTAATCCCTCTAGACTGAGGTTAGTGAGAGAAACATGAATAGTTAAATTCTTTTCTGTGTGTGCATATGCATATATGCATTAAAAAAAATACTCAAGGAGTTAAAACCCACATAGTTATAAATAGCAAAAGCTGATCATTAACTACTCATACACTTTATTCTTGTACTTAGTACCATTACCAATGGAGCCCTAACTGGGTCATAGTAATTGCTATGTAACTATCAACATATTACAACTCTTACTTAGAAAAATGGACCATGTTCTGAAGTCAGAGCGTCCTAGTTTTGCCTTTGTGGACACATCTTCCCTCCTTCAGTGACATTTCATGGGCGGGTGGGGAATAGAAGTTCTAAGAATTATGTTTTGGAATAAAAATTCACAGCAAACTGCTAAATGGGAACATGCCTGCTGCCAACTGCTCAACTGGTAGCCCTGTACCACTTGATGTCATTTCATTCTTTATTCATTTAGTCATTAAATCCATAATAACCTTTCATGTTTCCTTTACTGGATGGAACATTCAGGAAGTAAGTAACCCTAGAGAACAGTGCAAAAGGAGGCACATGCAACTGCATTTAACAGCTTTATTTTGGTATCTAAGAGAAGACAGAAAAGATTTTTTTTTAATATATAAATTTTGCAACATAGGCCCCAATGTACTTAAAAGAACAGGGCAAATGAAACTTGGAAGAAAAGTGTCCCACACATACTGTTTTGTTGGGCAGCCCTTCTAAGAAGTTAGGATTTCATCCATGACAGCCCATACGCTGAAGACAAAGCATGAGGGGTTTTTCTTCCCCAAATACCATTTTTACAATAGAAGGCTAAGCTCAAAAACTGGAAGGTAATAAAGTTAAAAAAACAAAACCAGAAACTAAAACAAAAACCCCAGCACCTAAAGAACAACTACTCCCCCCTCCAGCTTAGCAGCCACTTAATTATTTGTTGAACTCAGATGATGGAAATCTCATTACCATAACCTTAAGGTTTCCCTAGTCTAAACTACAAGATATAGTACTACATTCTGAAAATCAGTATAGTCAATACGTTCAAATCAAAGGAAAACAGAACAGCAACGATGAACATGGCTGTACCATTCAAGCAGAAATAAAGAAAAATAAACTTAAAACATAGTATTGAAACTTCTACTAGTTAGCCTTGCTTACATGAATTAAAAAAAAAGTTTCCGATTTTATACATCTTTTTTCAATCAGGTACATTTAATTGCAACCAGTAGGCACTCCACCAAAATGCAGTATTTGCAATCCCAATCTCTTTAACTGAGAGAGATTACTTTGGCCCCAGCAATGCTATAATACGATTTTCCTGCTTCAAAACATGCAGTTCATACATTTTACAGTTTTACTGCCATAGTCGATGCATTCTGGCCCAATACACTCACAGCAGGCGTTGTGAAACCATCGGTATTTGGAAGCTCCCATGGACTCGCAAGAGATCTTGCACTGATGTATTGACATGCAGTCATCAAAATACACCACAGTACACATGTGTTCTAAACCAAGAGGGGGGAAAAAATTTGGTGTAAAAAGTCTTAAAATATTTTTAAAGGTTAGTTAAAATCAATTAAATATGCAGCTTTTGAAGTAGGATTGCAAATCATGACTATGAGGCATAAGGAAAAAAAAGGTGATAGTGAAAGTAGAAAGAAGAGGCAGAGAGCCAAGGTACAATCTATCAACTTCAAGTTTTCAGTGTCTACAACTCAACCTGTTGTCTGCTCTCCTTCTGGATTATTTTATTTCTATAGTCACAGGCAAGAATGTTTTGGAGTTTTGTCCCCCAGTTATGAAGGTTACCTTCTAAAGTGTAAGGATGGGCTATGCCAAAATAACAAGCAGGCACATGGCCTCTGAAAATAATACCAAGTTTACCACTTTCATAGTTGCCAGCAGTGACTACATGCTATCATGAAAAACTTCAGGTTTAGAGAAGTTATTTAAAAAACACCAAACCCCACTTTCTTAAGTGTAACTGTTTCCTCCTACTCCCCTGTAATGGGTTTGTGTGGTGCAGGTTTTTTTTGTAGCAGAGGTGGGGACATAAGAGTGGCTCCTGTGAGAAGCTATTGGAAGCTTCCCTGGCTCCAAGTGGGACCCACCTCTATCCCAGGCTGAGCCCATCAGTGATGGTAGTAACACTTGTGGGCAAACAGATTTAAGGAGGGGAACCTGCAGTGAATAGGGGATGGGGATGTGAGAGGAACCCCTCTGCAGGTACCGAGGTCAGTGAAGAAGGGGCTGAAGGGACACCTGAGGTGGTGGGTGCTCCTGCAGCCCATGGGCAGACAGCAGGCTGTCCCCCCCAGCCCAGGGAGGGGAGTGAGGGAGCAGATGCCCCCCAAGATGGCCGTGACTCCATGGGAAAGCCTGTGCTGGAGCAGTCTGTGACTGAAGATCAGCCCACAGAAAGGACTCATGCCAGGGAAATCTGTGAGGAACTGCAGCCCGTGGGAAGGACTCACCTTGGAGAGGTTTGTGAAGGACTGTCTCCTGTGGGAGGGACC
>JANZLQ010000050.1:1814693-1827211 GCA_026212715.1 Elanus axillaris | reverse complement strand
GGCCAGAAGCAGGTCCTGCTTGGTGCCAGTGAAGGTTCCAGCAGCTTCTGACAGGAGCCACCCCTGCAGCCCCCCCCCCCCCCAGTACCAAAACCCTACCATAGAAACCAAATACATTTATCCAGAAACAAAAATTTCAGAGTTGGCAAGCATCTGTATCACCTGAACAATTTCAAATTATTATAAAATATTATTCCCTTAAATTTATAGACCATTTAATTTTGCAACAGAAATAAGAATCAACACTGTAGGGAATAACTGGACAGTTCTTAATTAACTAGTCAGTGAACTCGTGTGGGCTTTTATTTAAGCGTGTAAGAGAAGACTGCCTCTGTGAAGCTGCTATGACATCACAGCAGACTATGTTCAGATCCCAGAACTGCTTTATTTGGTTACCGCTGCTGCTGACCGACAGCTGAACAGTTTCCCCCTATCCGGCAGCAGCCGGCGGCCTAGTGCTGCAGATGGGGCGCCGGGGCCACAGCTGGCCTAGGAGACACCCCGCCGGGGCGAGAGCCTCTCAGCAGCGGTAACTGCAGCCTTCCGACCAACCAAGGCGGGACCCCGAATGCCCTCGGAGCCATTCTGTGCGAGCACTAAGCCCCCGCAGCACAAAAGGCTGCCTGTGCGGCAGCTACAGGTTTTTATGATCCCAGAGATCACTACTGCCTCTGCATACACTTAGAGAAACTTCAGTCAGCCCTACACTGTCTTCCAAAACATAAAACTAAATACAGGACTGAGTCTGCTTCTGGTGATCTCTGAAACTGTGAATTTTTCCCTCTCTTCTTGGAAACACAGGAATAAAGAGCCTCAGATCCTTAAAGGCTGCAAACAGGATTTGAGTAGTCTCACACCACCTGCTGGAAATCCCGATTTGTAAACCAGCACTGGATTTGGACAAAAGAAATAGACTTTCGAGTCTCAAAGGAAAGTGAAGATAAAGATTTCAAGGCAACTGCAGCCAGAGGAATCTCTCGATCTTCTAGCCAAAGAGACTATTAGTAAAGTGGGCGCAAAAAGTGTGTAGGGAAAATACAAACATGTATATTGGACTTGCAAGACCAGAGCATGAAACTGAATGCACAAGGAAAAGCTGACCTCAGTTTTCTGTATAACCAAAATAAATCACCAAACTAGTTTCTCAAGAGCCCAGACTGCATACAGAAAAGAGGGAAACAAAGGGGCCCTGCCTTCTTGAACGTTTTCTAATCCCAGCCTGAGAAACTACCCAGAAAAGCTGGACAGAACTCACCCTTTAACCTCTTTGCTCCACTTGACTAGAAGGCAGTCACTGAAACAGGTTTGTCCAGTAATAGCTAAGGTTCAAGGCATACCCTCACCACCTCCAACACATGAAAATCAATTAAGAAAGTCTCTTGCATGCCTTGCATCCTTCATAACAAGTACACCAAGAACACTAACGCCATAAACCTTCAATCCTCCTTTGTGCCTGTTACAAAAAATACCCAACACTGACACTAACTCAGATTCAGACATACACAAATTTTCTGCAATTATCTTCACACATCCCTGTCTTCCCTCACCCATGCCACCCAAATCGACTGGCCTGCTCTATTGCTATAGTATTTCATGCATTTAGGAAGCAAGTTTCTGGTAACACCACTAAAATAAGCTTTTACCACTTAAGTTTCTACAGCAATGCCAGAGAGACTGGACAGAATCCCTTTTACTAGAAACATCTACTAGATAGCCATTGGAAGCTGGAAATGAATCATCTTGGTATCTCTTCTCAGGAGGCAGTACAGATCAAGATGACTGAACCCCACAGAACATACTGATGTAGCAATGTGAAAGGCAACATAGCCAAGTACAATTTCAATTTACTATGTTAGAAGATCCAGATTTGTCTCCTGCTTTGAACTGACCTGATGTCTCCTATCTTATGTTTTGTATTTGTGCTGGTGAGAGGGCAGCCACAATTCATACGTGACTATCCTTACAGCCTTAGGTGATACAGGTTATAAATTACAGTATATAAACAAGGCTGTGGAAATCCAACTTAATTAAGTGTACCATCTCCTGGTTCCCACCTACAGCATGTTTGAAGTTCATCAGATAAACTATAATGCATCAACAAAATTCCAATGCAGAGAACAGTATGTTAAACAAACTATTCTGAGTCCCAGAGTGTCAGAGCTAAATATATTGTCTTCATGTAGACCTTCACACAGTGATATCTAAGATACAGGAATAATTTAAGAAAGAGTATCTACTTTCCCTAGCCGATGTAAATTAATGAGGCAAAAATCAGTTTTACAGAGAATCGTTAAAGAACCATCAAAGGAAAAATTTTAAAAACAATCCCAACAGAAACGTCATTTTACAGTTGCATATTAAATTACACATTATATGCATAACAACACATACATGTTATTAATATTGCATAATTGTAGAGAAAAAAGGCATAGCCCTTATTTTCACATTGTTGGACAATGTGTAGAATATACAAGCATTCACTTCTGCGTATGAAATGTTCTCTGGTTTAGGAATATTCCTTTTTATGGTATTTGTAATAGGAACTATTATGATTGTGATTTTCAATGGTGACAAACTAAAATTATTGAACTGTACATACAAGCAAGCTCTGCAAAGAAGCTAAATCTGAACTACTAATAATTTTTTAAATTTTATCATTTTTCTGGAAAGAAACAGAAATTTTATCAAAATAGTGTGTTTACACAAGTGACAGTAATTAAACAAAGCATTTAGCTACGCTGTAGATGATTTTTCAGACAAAACCAAAATGCTTAAAATACCTCCCGCTTTAGATTAAAACTCGTGCTGCTTTTTTACACATTAGTCCTAAATGGAAATAAACACCATTTTCCTGATCATTTATTTTGGCTTCTCAGGATTTTTTTTCTTCTCTTTTGCTCCTAACAGCCTGGAGTAAAAAGCTCCACTTGTTCTTTCTGCAACTATGGAAGATTAACAGTAACGTGAAAGCATATACGAAACAAGTAACAGTTTAAAACATCAGTATCACCAGAACACGTATGTGTAGGGAAGCAACTCAGAAATCTAAATGAGATAAAAATCCATAACTGTAATCCTTCAAGTACATATTCACATTTTAATCAACTTTTTTTAGAGGTTTTTCTTCTCAACAAGTAATTAAAAGCCATTGAGAATGGGTAGCATGCATTCATCTCTGATATTTTTTGAACCTAAGTTACCCAAGAGCTTGCACTACCCCACTATCTAAATTTATTTTCACGAACTGCAGAGTCCCTGTTATACATAGCAAGAGAGACAGGAAGGAAGTATGAGGAAGGCTTTAATATCAAGTCAATAACCCTCCATTTCTTATAGTGCCTACACACATTGCCATTTATGACAGGGAAATTAATTCTATTGCCCAGGTAGAGGATGGGCCAGGGAAAAATATATGCTGTGCTTCTCCACTTCTTCCTGCTTATTCCAAATTAAGCACTGAGGCATGATGCCAAAGCAGTTAATAGTAACTTGGAAACAGTATGTTCTTAACTAGCAGATGATATTAAAAGAAAATAAATTAAAAAAAATCTCTGCTTCCAATGATAGAGATTTATTATAGAAGCTGCAACAGGCACTGAGAAAGATTTGTAGACTAAGGCTGACAGCCTGGTACATTTTAGTACTATACATCCCAGTTTACTAAAAGACCAAGTAAAAGGGTCATCTTACCCACATCTTTCCTCAGACTGTATTTGATCTACTAATTTGAAAGAACTGTGGTCACCATCAAATAAGAGAGAACTCACTTAATGTTAAGAGGATACATGTATTAATCCTCTTGGGCAGACACGGGGGGCATAGTGGAAAAATGAGAAGAAACAGTTATATATGAGGGATTATGACTACCTCCAGAATGAATAAAATGTATTTTTAAATTTACTTTTATACATTAAATTTGTGTTCATTGCTTAATCAAAATAATCTCCAACTTTTTCCAATAAAGTCAAGGCCACATCTGAAGTAGGGGCAAGTTATCTTAAAAGAGTCGACATTACTAACTAGTCTATTCAGAAATACAGACACTGAAGACTGGATGCTTAGCTTGTGTGTATGAGATTTCATATACACAAACAGTTCAGTTAGTAGGCATTTTTGCTAGTCAAGGATTAAGATAGTCTCCCCATTCCTCCTAAACTCAGACTTTTCCTAACTTGACACATCTTAAGTAATGGGCATACAATCAAATACTACTGAATTCTGACAGTACCAAGCTACTGTATGTCAGCCAAACAACTGCTTTAGGAAATGAAATGCATCGTCTCAGCTTATTTCAGCTGTGTTAACTTAAAACATTCAGCCAGCTTTAAGCTAATAGTTTTAAGTGGATCAGATAATAGGTGGAAAAATACAGAATCTCCTACTCCTAGGAGTAATAGTATATCAGAAACCCCCCAATGGCACAATGTTTCGAGTCTCCCCTGTCCCCCATGTAAAACAATAAGCACAGAATCAGTTTTGCTGAGGAGCAAAGGAAGTGCTTTATGCTGACTTCAAAACAGAGACCAGCAGCGACCATGTGTTATTGTGAGACACCTTGATGGGCGCCTCCATAGCAAATAGTAATATTAACTGCCCTTGAGCCAATTATGTTCTGCATTGCACAGACCTCCTTCACAGCTGTCATCAGCAATATGCCCGTGTCGGAACTACGGAGAGCTTAAAACTAAACAAGTGTCCCTGCACTATGGATGTTCTTCAGTGTAAGGGAAAAGAACTTTACATTATTAAATATAATTCAGAACACCTTAAATTGATATATTACAAAAGCTGGGACACATCAGATTGCATCTGCTGCTCTTGAGAATATTAAGGAGAAACTGAGATAGCTAGCAGGCATTCTCTTATTTAAAACTTTTGGTGATGGACTTAATATTTTGAAGCACTGCACATCCACCCCCTCTCCAAATGAAACAAATTTGAATAATTAGTTCTAACCAAATTACTGCCAGCAGAAATTCAGAGAAGCTCTCAATAACTGACTTTGCTTTTGAAAGGGTAGGCTTTACAGTAGTAAATACTTTGAAATATAACATTAGTCTGTGTGCTTTTTACAGGTGTCATACATGATGGTGTGCCTTGTAATGACTGTGAAGCCACTGTTTACACTTTCACTGAATGGGTCTTTTAAATATGACATTACTGGTCAATATTATTTTGAACTATGTCAACTTACTGTTTTCAGCACAAATATTCAGAAGCAAGTTAGGAAGAATATGAAAGTTACAAAAATAAAACCAAAATATGCCTTTCATTGTACTGTATATTTAAAGACCAAGTTACTTACAGTTGGGATGCATATTTTGCTCAAGGGATTGCCATCCAGAAGGTATGAGCCATTGAAGGTCACATATTCATCATAATATTGAGGTGCCTGAGGAATAACACTGCATAGTAATTTACGCTTCTCTTCTATTTTTTTTCTTATATGCAAGTATTCAAAATATGGGTTTGCTCTCTCAGAATTGTATGGCTGAATCTCTTCAAGTTTCAAAGAATCAACAACAGCTGCCAGCGACTGCTGGGTTTTTTCCTTAGCCTGCAGTAAAGAAGGATTCACTTGCACAGGCTGAGGCACGCGTGACACCTTTCTTTTACGTGGATGATGTACCTGAGCATCATCCTCTTCCGTTAATCTAATCCTTGCTTTCATAGATGCTGACAATTCTGACTCTTTTTCTGATGTCTGTGTGCAGCCAAGTGCATTCTGCTTACCCTGGTTAGCAAGCATATTTGCTCTGTTCCTCGTAATTCTTTGAGGTACTTCTTGCTGTTCCACCTTCTGATCCTCAGCAATTTCTTCTTCTAGTTTAACTGTTTGGCTGTATTTATGCACCTCTTCCTGTGTAACCTGTTGTGAACTATTTTCCAAATTACATAAAGAGGAGTACTGTGGTGGATCATCTGTAAACGCATTTTCTCTGTCTGCAGCGCAGGGTTTTTTATTAGCCAATTCGTTCATAATTCCCTTTGAGAGTCCTGAATTTAGTTCACAGAGATCATTGGCTTTATTATCAACAACATGCACTGAAACCAACTTTTCTTGTTGGCCTTTTTCATTTCTCATGTCCGAAGTATCTATTGTGTTACTATCCACTTCACTCTCGGCCTTCTTACAAACAACTTTACTGAATGCGTACAAATTTACATTTAATTGTGAACTGCTATCGCTTTCAGGATTATCTTTTTCTAATGGTACCATAGGTAAATCATTCACCCTTTCATAGCTCTGTGAAATATCCTTTACAGAGCTCTCAGAGTATACAGCAATGGGTGCATCAGCCTTCTTAACGTCTGAAGGGAAGAAAGTGTTGTCCAGCTCTCTCGTACTAGTAGCATCTGTATCCAAAGTAGAAGTTGCAGTTTGTACTAGATTTTGTTGTTGTACAAATGATGAATCTTGACTGCTAATGCCTGGTAAAGAAACATGTTTAGACACATCTGGGAGTGGCTGGATAGGTAAAGAACAAGGTGACTGTGAAGGCAAAAATGATGCAGATTTTTGAGAACTGGAACTTCCCTTAATTTCAGCATGCTGAGGGAAAATTTCAGATACTTGTTGCTCTCTTAATGTCCTGCTTTCAGACTTACGCATTGCTGTAACACTGTTACTATCTTGTTCTGATACATCATAACCTGAGCTGTTAAACTCATTCTTTAATGAATTAAGTCTGTCAAAAGGCACATCCCACGGTTTAGTTTGCTGAGTCACACCACTTTGACTACATGGCTCTAAATGCATATTATAGTCTTCTGAAGGGCTCAGCTGAGAAATATTTTTAATGGTACTTGTACCCATTGTTGCCTGCTTGTTGCTAACAGCTCCAGTTGGACATGATGTAAAGTTTGACTGCAAACCAGACATGCTACTTTGAAAATCTCTTTCAAGCATGCTACACAGTAGTTCTGGTTTAGAAGAAATGGTAGCATAAGTCTGAACTGACAGCAGAGCCTTCCGATTATTTTCTTCTGATATTTGAGGCTGTTTGCTATGTTCAGAAACAGCAGCAGGCATGCTGCATCTTCGAACCTCTGTAACAGGTCTACACTCATTTAAAACCAGTTTAACATCTTCAACAGATGCTGATCTGATGTACATTAGTGGAAGCCTGTTTGTGAAAGGTGGCTTAATGTGATCCGGCAACTCGGCAAGACCGATGGTCTCTTTTTCAAGAAGGGCTGGTGATTTAGCACTTGCCAAAAATGGTGATTGTGAAAAAGGCATTTGGGAATCGGAACCTTCTAGCATAAAGTCTGAATCATATTCAATTACAGGCCTTGGAGTAGTTACTGTGGTATGGCAAGAATCTTCAGAGCTTGCAACTGAAACCATGGACACCGATCTGGAGCTCAGACCTGTCTTTTCACTTTCTGATTTGGGGGATCTATTTAAATTATCTAAAACCAGTGAAGGCTTTGTAACATTGACACTTCTGGTATCTACTGACTGCGATCTATTATTTGTAGCATCCTTCTGCTGTTTCTCCTTCATACAAACATCTGGTAACTCTGAGCTTTTTGAACGAATCAGTTCTTTGCTTTTTACTTCACCTAGTAAGTGTTTTGGTTTTTCTTTCATCTTGTTAAGTTCTATACAAGTGCGGTTTCTTAAACGTTCCTTCTCTTTCTGTTTTATTTTTTCTTTATGTTTTCTATGCCACTGCTCTATTTCCAGATCTTTGAGGCTAAGCATTCTTTCAAAACTAGTCTGCATTAAATCATCATTGACTAATCTTTTTTCTTTAGGTCGAGCATCCTTTGGTGCAGGAGCTGGTTTAGGCTTAAGTTTCTCATGTTCGAGTTTTAGTTTAAGTAAACTACTTTGATGCAGTTTATCTTTATGCTTGTCTCTCTCTTTGTACCTGTCTATATCTTTATCTTTTTTATCTTTCTCTCTACCATCTGCAGTTTTCAATAAATCATCTTTTGGTTTTTCTTTCAAAGAAGACAGTTTGTCATGCACTGTTTTATTACTTTCTGTAATACTGCATCTCCTTTCCTCTTGCAGGTGTTTTGAGTTTGCTACTGTTGAGATCTCCTTGTCCTTGGATTTGTCTTTTTTTTCAAGTTCTTTGTCTTTAGTTCTATTTTTTTCTGATTTAGTATATTCAGATTCTTTTTCAGACTGTTTGACTTTTCTTTCAGTACAGTGTTTTTCTTTGCTTTCAGCCCAATGTCTGTCTTTATCAGCCTTTTCTTTGTCATGCTTCTTATCAGTTTTTTCTTTATTTCTTTCTTTGTCATCAAGTTTTTTAAAAGTACCTGTGTTTTTTATTTTATCATTTTCCTTATGGCATCTTTCTGCTTGCTGGAAATTCAGCTTCTCCTTTACTTTCTCTATATTTTCATTTACTTCTGCTTTTTCTTTCTCTAGCTTGTGTTCATGTTTTACCTTTTTCTCTTTTTCTCCATTTTTTCTTTCTATCTTTTCAACATCTTTTTCTCTGGCTGAGGTTCGCTTTTCAGTCTTTTCTTTATTTTCCTTTAAAGTCTTTTCCTGCTTTTCATTATCTGTTTCTTTTTCCATTAAATGCGTGCTGGCTGCCTCATCTTTAACACCAAAGCAGAACAATTCCATTTCTTTATCTGCAAGCATAATTTCTTTTTCTTCTTTTGTATCTTTTATTTTTTCATCCTTGAGAAACTTCTCATTCTCCTTTTTGTTCTTCTCTTTCTCCTCTTTAGCATTTCTCTCTTTCTGGAACTGTCTCTCCTTAACTAACTTATCTTCTTTTGCCACAGCTTTTTCCAGCTTTGATCTTCTCTCTGAAGAAAGAGATTCATGTTCTATATTTAACAACACATCTTCATTTTCATCACTCCTGAAAAAGTTCTCTTTCCAAAATTCTCTGTCAAACTCAATACTTCTTTGAACCTCTTTAACATTATCTTTATGTTTATGTTTTTCCTTCTCCCCATCCTGTTCCCTTTTGTGCTTGTCCTTTTCTCTTTCTTTGTGCCTTAATTTATGCTTTTTAAGTGTTTTACCTTCCTTGTCAGTCTTTCTCAGAGTATACTCTGAATTCTCAAATGTTGAGCTATTATCTTCCTCTTTAAATTTAGGACTAGATTTTTCACCAAATTCTAAGTGAAAATCTTTCTGATGATGCCTGCTTTTTTCTTTGTGCTTGCAAGATTTGCCACTAGAACTTTCTACTAGATATTCAGAATCAGTGTTGTGATCATACCGAACTAATTCAGATTGCAATGTTATTTCAGAACCTCCTGGTGATAAGCAAGTTTTGGTGTTTTCCTGCTTTAATGGTGTTGACTGCTTTTCACTTAATCCACAGGGATGCTTCGGAGATTTGCCAGCAGTGATATGAAACAGATGTAAAGAAGATTCATCTTTTGGGGTGAAAGACTTCTTAAAGGTTTCTTCCTCTCTAGTTTTATCTAAAGAATCTATCCCAGAAGTAGCTATATTTGTTACTCTAGCATTTTCTTTTTCTTGCTTTAGTTCTTGATTCTCTTTATTTTTGCTCTGATTTTTTACTTTCCTTTTAACTTTGCCTTTTTGCTTGTGTTCATTTGTAACTATATATTCTTTCTTCACTCTTACATCAGAATTTGATGCCTCTGAAATAGAGCAAGGAGAGACTGTCTTCTTGTCCTGAAGTATTTCTTCATCTGAACTTTCAGAACTTGAATACAGAACTCTAGATGGTTTCTGCTTTTTGCTTTTAAGTGATTTTGAAAAGACAACTTTTTCTTGTTTCACAAATATGCTGTTCTTTTCAACTTCAGTTTCATCCTCTTTCCTTAGGTCTTTCCTAAGAATATGTTTATCATCGATCATTTTTTTCATTTCATCTTCATCATCATCTTTAAACTCATACTCATCAAGAGCAGATGGAAGTGGTGCCTTACTAGGGACTATTTGTTTGCTGTCATTGGCTACGGAGTCCTTTTCTGTTTCTGAATCCACATTCCCCTCTACACTCGAAGGATTTACAGATGGAGCCTCTTCAGAATCTAGAGTAAGAAAACCAAAAATAAGTAGAATATTGATGAGACATTCTTCACACTTTGGTTCAGGACAAAACAGCTCAGCAGTCACACTGCTATACAAATGGAAAAAAAGAAAAAAAACAACACTCAAAGCAGACAATAAACCTTCTCACTAGAATTAAGCTTTTTAAGAGAAAACAAAAGGTCATGAAACCAGAGTGCTTCCCACACTTCACAGCTCTCACCCAGATATGTAAAAATATTAATTAGCATTTATATCCCAGTCTAATAAAAGCAATACACTTTAAATATTGTAAACTTCACCTATCATGCATGATTTCTGCATAACCTGACATTCTCAAGGACATCTTACTATGATGACTTATTCCTCTAGGAATTCATTCATCAACCCTTATGCTAACAACTAAACTATGTTCTTATACGTGAACTATTACTGATGTTTTAACAGCAGGTAAGATTTTATTCTTAAAGGACCAAGAGCTGCTCATGTAAAGAAATTCCCTCATGAATCTTTATGCACCTGATATGGACAGCCTAAACTAGACTATGCTGTAATTCACTGCAACTCGTCTCTGCTATATGAGTGCATAGCATGGAGCAAGTAAGTTGTACTGGATGTCTTGGATTTGCAAGTCCAAAACGTAAACCTCTCAACTGTTCTAAAATTTAATCTTAGGAAACATATGGAGTGCTATCACCACCTGATCATATGAAAATCTAGAATTCAAAAATCTTTCAAAAGTATTTTCTGGATATATTGTTCCCTCCAAATAAGGTTCTAAGTCAAGCCTTTTCAGCTGAATCTATCAGTTTGCTTTTTAAAAAGAACTGAGTATTGTAATATTCAGTACCATGACCTAGAGATTTGACATACTGAATAAAAAGTAACAGAAGAGTTTGAAATAACAGCGTAAGAAAAGTTATGACATAGTTTTAATACATTAAAAGTTTGAATGAGGAGAAAAAGGAAAAAAAAAAAAAAAAAAAAAAAAAAAAAATATGTTGTGCTGCAAGATTCCTCCTCATTTCCAGTAAGATCCTCCATGGATCAACTGCCAGTACACAATGGTTAAGACACATACCTTGCCAGCAGGCTTCTCAGCTGCTTTGTATTCAACAACACAGTATTAGTAGAATAGATCCCAGAAGTCCCTATTACTTTCTATATCATCTGTAGCACCCAGAACATATTACATATTACTGTCTCTTAAAACAGAATGAATATGCGCTGTATTTTAGGCTATTCTTCTAATGCCAAAAAAGTTAACACTGTATCAGAACATTTATTAGCTCTACACAGGGCAATATGACTTTTTTTCTTTTGCTTGAAGTATAGTGAAACCTTGAATAGAAAACATTCCTAGGGGTTTGGTTTGGTGGTTTGTTTGTTTGTTTGGTTGTTTTTTTTTAGCTGGTTTGGTTTGGGTTTTGGTTTTTTATTGCTAGGGGAAAAGAAACTGACTTTCACAATCACGTGACACAATGCTCTCCCTCATGTATTTTTCACAGAATGGTTCAGGTTGGAAGGGACCTCTGGAGGTCATCTCATCCAACCCCCCCTGCTCAAGCAGGGCCATACAGAGCCAGTAGCCCAAGACCATATCTGGACAGCTTTTGAGTATCTCCAAGGATGGAGATTCCACAACTTCCCTGGGCAACCTGTGCCAGTGCTCAGTCACCCTCACAGTGAAAAACTTGTTTCCTGCTCTTCAGAGTGAACCTCCTGTGTTTCACTATGTGCCCACTGCCTCTGGTCCTGTCACTGGGCACCGCTGCAAAAAGCCTGGCTCTGTCCTCTTTCCACCCTCCCTTCAGTTATCTGTACACGTTGGTAAGATCTCCCTGAGCCTTCTCTTCTCCAGGCTGAATGGCCCCAGGTCTCTCAGCCTTTCTTCATAGGAGAGATGCTCCAGTCCCTTCATCATCTTCCTGGCCCTTCATTGGACTCTCTCCAGTACATCCATGTCTCTCTTAGAATGGGGAGCCCACAACTGGACCCAGCACCCCAGCTGTAGCCTCACCAGTGCTGAGTAGAGGAGAAGGATCACCTCCCTTGACCTGCTGACAACACTCTTCCTAATGCAGCCCAGGATACCACTGGTCTTCTTTGAGGCAAGGGCACATTGCTGACTCACATTCAACCTGGTGTCCACCAGGACCCCCAGGGCCTTTTCTGCAAAGCTGATCTCCAGCTGGTCAGACCCTAGCCTGTACTGGTGCCTGTGGTTGTTTCTCTCCAGGTGCAGGACTTCCCATTTCCCCTTGTTGAACTACGCGAGGTTCCTGTCAGCCCATTTATCCAACACGTCAAGGTCCCTCTGGATGTCAGCACAACCTCTGGTACATCAGTCACTCCTCCTAATCTTTGTCATCAGCAAACTTCCTGAAGGTACACTCTACCCCAATCATTAGTGAAGATGTTAAACAGGACTGGACCCAATATTGATCCCAAGTGTCCTGGGTTCAGCTGGGATAGAGTTAATTTTCACAGGGACCTGGGAGGGGGCATAGCCGGGACAGCTGACCTG
>JANZLQ010000050.1:1772642-1814593 GCA_026212715.1 Elanus axillaris | reverse complement strand
AGTAAATTGTCCTTATCTCAACCCTCGAGGTTCCGGGTTTCTTTCCTTTTCCCTTTCTGGTTCTCCTCCCCATCCCAGCGGAGGGGGGCAGGGGGAGTGAGCGAGCGGCTGCATGGTCCTTCGTTACCGGCTGGGCTGAAACCACGACATCAAGTTACACTGCTAGTTACTGGTGTCCAATTAAACTTTGTGCCAATGATCACCACCCTCTGGGCCTGGCCATTCAGGCAGTTTTGAATAAAAGAAATGAGGTGTATTGAAAAGAATCTGAATTCCTCAAGATTCTGTGAAAGTAGAATGAAAAGTTCCTGCCTGGCACTCTAGCAAGTTACTTATGGTCAGGAATCTTTTGCTTCCAAGGAGACAGTAGTTCTTTCTGTGCCCCAAGAGGTGATACCTGCTCCTTAATCTGCAGAAATACAGTAGGGGCCAAGAATTACTGCCTCCATGTAAGCACGCTACTATCTGGTCACCTTCACAGTGATTCCCCCACAGGCAGGGGCTTTACTGACTAAGTGTAACTAATTTATACCCATGTGAAACATTAGCTCCCAATTCATCTACTAAGGATGTGAAATAAGTGACTTAGGGGATATTTTCCCCCAAGAAGACCTCTCAGAAACCACTTCATATCATAACAAATACAGTATTTTTCTCTGTATCTTTCTCTGGTAAAACCACCATTCTGAGGTAGAGTTGATTTGGAGAGTGGGAAGGGCTTATTAGAGAGAGAGAGAGAGAGAGAGAGAGAGAGGGAGAAGGGGGGGGAAAGTCAGAATGAACATTTCAGATAATTCAATTGAAAGATTTGAAAACTACATCTAAAGCTAAAAGTGGAAAACAATCTTCACAATAGCAGTTGCTACCTACAGCAACTCTTAATAGCTAACACTATGCAAAAGATTAAAACCACCTAACTTCAGAGAAATTGACACACCTGAAGTATGCAAGTAAATGGCTTTTACCTGAGCAACTGTCCTCATCATCAGAGATGGGCACCTCCCTTTTCAACAGCATTTCCAACTCTTCTGTTTCAGCAACATCAACAGGTCTCTCCCCATGCTTATTAGCTTGAAATGGATTTCCACCATGCCGAAGCAAGAGCTTCACAATCTGCAGCATTAAGTAAATGAACTTTTAGGTTTTCCACAGCATGTTACTTGACCAGCATAAAAATCTTTCATTGCACACAAAATGCAGATAATGTGATACGCAATCCTAAACTCCTACCTGTGAAACAGACTGGAAAGCGAGACTTCAGCAACTAGATTGCAAAATCCAGGTGTATGTAATCTGCTCATTAAAAGAGGTAATGAGGAAGACTAAAGAAAGTTGTCCTCTTGTTATACAGACACAGCATCATCATAAAGAAAAGCAACAGTGGCCTTTTGTTTGTGCTGTTATAGTATTTCCTCACAAATTCATCTGGTTTCTCACCTACCAAGCTCTCTACTCCTCTGCAGTTGATTCACCTCCTTGCTCCTAATTTTATAGCACGTAACTCTTAAGAACAGGAAAAGTTTTTGAAGTAGCAGTACTATTGGTTTCCACAGCATTTCAGAAAAGCCCGGACAGAGATCCAAGTATCTAATTGGAGGAACAAACTGCCCCCGTCCCCAACTGAATACAATACAGCAAAATCATAAATTTCTCTAGCATCAAGGGAAACAAATTATTAAAGTTACAATGATAACAAGTCCACTGCATTTTCAGCACAGTATCCACTATGAGTTCCTTTTTTTGTCCTACATGCTAAGAATGGGGAAATTCAGCAGTGATATGTTAACAAACTTCAGAATTTTTCTGATACATAGTGTCAGTGAGATTGTCACAGATAGGTATGCTAAGACCAGACAAGCAGGAGGTCCTGTTCTCCAAAACTCTACAATTTTATGCAAGTTTAATCTAAAGACCCATTTTTATTTAGACACCCATAAGAAACAGTTACTAAACAGCTAATAAAAATTTCACAATCAGATTATCATAATTCATTTCTCTAGCCTTTCTAGAAGATCCTTTCAAATTGAGTATCTTGTTTGGAAGGTATACTTGATTTAAGGATATTTTCTATTTCTTTGCTTTATGCAGCAGATCACATGCATAGCAATGATATAAAACAGATATAAAGGGAGAGCAATTTCTGCATCTAGTTTGCACAAAACAACAAACTCAGAAATTTACATAAAATACCTACAGTGCTATACTGATCTTCTCTGCTAAGTCATTATTGGTAAATTTTTTAAAAAATTATTAAGACTATGTATACATCAGTGCTCTATTTCAAAGTCCATAAACAAATATATAAATGTAGGATATATACCTTTATTTTTATATATATATACACACACACAGAAACCCACAGTATACTGTTTGAGGACATTTTTCTTTTGAGAATTCTATACAGTAGAAGTCTCTAAAAAAAAAAAAAAGTCACCAAAATGTTTATTTATTAAAGAAGTAAAAGTGAAACTGGCAGAAAATATCTGGCAACAGAAGTGTAATGAAAAGCAGGATGAATGAAAGAAAACCAAAACAACTTTAAGATGCCCCCAAACCAGCAGAAGCAGAATTATAAAACCTTATGACAGCAATCAGGACAGTTCAGATTTGTTCTAAAGACTGAGCATTTCAAACTAGTTATTTACTCCCCTCCCACTCTCCCAGTACACTCACATTTCTATGCCCACTACTAGCAGAATCATGAAGTGGCGTATCATCGTCCAAGCCTTGTGTGTTCACATCGGCTCCTGCTGCTATCAGGACTTTAGCAACATCATAGTAACCGACATTACAAGCTTCATGCAGTGGTGTCCAACCTATAGTGAAAAGTGGTAAGTGTAAGTTTGAAAGATCAAAGATTTAATTTTGGTTTTTCCTCCTGTGCTAGAGATCTCTATTGCCTTGAAACATTTCAAATTACACACAGTAGTTGGCAGGAAGATAATGCCATCCATCTGATGAACAACATGCTATCAACTTTAAATGCTGTGCCAAATTCCCAATTTTACTATGATTTTACTGTGATTAAATTGAACACAGAAAAGAATCTGGCACAAAATCCCCAGGCTAAACACATTAAAAATTCTTTGACTAGTGAGCATTTGAACACAGTGTTAGATATATATAAATAACATTATTCTATATGGAAACAGTTTGAAAACCATGCTATTGGAAAGAGTAAGTATGGCAAATTATCATAACCAGTGCTCCTTTAGAGCCACTGAACATGTAGCAGGAATCACTAATAACACTCAGCAGCTAATAGTCTAGATACCAAGCTATTAATAAATATTGGTGGAGAACTTTATTCTTGATATTTCCTAGAATATTAATAATTTTTAGCAATTTTGATTTCCACATTGATAATCTGAAGTTCAGTGCTTATTTTTTGTAGCAGAGCCTCAAATGAAGATGATGGTCAACCCACACACACTGTATTCCTTACCTCTATTTCTTCTCCTCAACTTGATGCCCTTCTACTTCATAGCTGCCCTGAACATCTAGCTTGCTGTTGACGCCTTCTCAAAGCCCAGTTTTGGCAAGGCATTCAACTTTTGTTTTCAACAGAACCAGTGCAAGTCTGGAAGAGTTTATTCACTTAAACTGTGTCTAATCAGTAATGGTCCATGAAGAGGAGGTACAAGAAACCCCTAACTTAGCTAATCCCCCAATAAGGGAATTTCTCACCTTCATCTCTCACTCAACTTCTCACCTTCTACTCATTTATTTAAATAAAAAAAAGCTAAAGAAAAAAAAAAGCTTCTATTTTATTCTACAGCAGAACACTTCTTCCTGATCTTCATATACTAGATTTCCTCTCCAGTTATCACTTCAGTCACTCACTTCCAACACTGCCTGGCTACCACCTCCTTCTTTCCATTTTCTTGTCATTTGCCCTTTTCCCACTCACCCACAATGATGACGTTCTTCTGCTCTCAGCCGTCTGAAACCTGTCTTCTTCCCCCTTATTAATTCTCCCCATAATTCATTCTTCTCTATGTTTTTCTCCTTTGCCTTTCTATCCTATCACAATGTCTGGCATGCCAACTCTAGTCCTGGCTTGTTCTCAACATCTGTTTCTTTACTCTTGTTCTCACACAGCAGTATCATTCTGGGAATTACTCCATGAGCAGGGTTACCTCCTCCATTACTAATTCATTTTCTGGTCCTTTAGTTCTGCCAAATTCTTAGCTAAAAGCCTCTAAACTTCACTGCAGCGTAAATTCTTATTTTTCTCCACTCATGAATCACTGCTCAAATCCTCCCCCTCCTCTTGACTACTTCTGCGCAGGATTCTGAAGCTCAGCGACCTCTGCTTCTCACTTTGGATTACCAACAGAAAAGTATCTCACTTGATCGCAAACACCTCCTCCAGAATTCTGAATGAAGTCTACAACTACTTGCTCCCAACTGATTCTCAGAACCAGCTCTCAGCCATTCCCCTCAAACATTCATCTGCCTTTAGAATTAGTTAAGTATCTCTACTAGGTCAGGCTGGGATGAAGTTACAAAGTTAACTTCCTTCATAGCAGCCCATAGTGCTGTGCATTGCATTTGGGGCTAAAACAGTGTTCATGACTCACCAGTGTTTTGGCTACTGCTGAACAGCGCTTGTACAGTGTCAAGGCTTTCTCCCTCCCCTCACACAAGAAGCTGAGAGGGGACACAGTTAGGACAGCTGACCCAAACTGACCAAAGGTATATTCTATACCATACAATGTTATGGTCAGCAAGGAAAGCTCAGGGAAAGGAGAAGGAAGGGGAGGATGTTTGTAGTCATGGCATTTGTCTTTCTAAGCAACCATTACACCTGCTGAGGCCCTGCTTCCCATGAATTGGCTGGATATTTGCCTGCCAATGGGAAGTAGTGAATTAATTGCTCTTTTTCCTTTGCTTGTACTTGCAGCTTCTGCTTTTCATATCAAACAGTCTTTAACTCAACCCATGAGGGCTTTTTTCTATCTTATTTTCTCCTCCACCCTGTTGAGGAGGGGGAATGAGAGAGAAGTTAAGTGGGTGTCTGGCAGCTGTCCAAGGTTAGCCCAAACCAACATCTCTTCTTGAAGTGTTTCTATTCTCACTGTGATTTCTATGGGTTTGTCTTCCCCTGAACTTCCCCTGCTTTTTCTAAAATTGCTCTTTCAACAAGTTCTTCCCACATCCCCTCTCAACTTCTCTGAAGATCCCTTTGGGTTCTACTTCTGCTTCCTTTCTCTTCTTCCTCTACAAATGAGTCCTGGGCAGCCTCATCTTCCAACAGAAATTCATCTACCCCACCAAGAAATCACTGATCTGTTTCTTACCTAAAATCAAGATTTTAGACCATCTCATTAATATCTTCTCTTGATGTCAGGTTCGAGCTGGCAACTAATTGTACCATATAGTTCTTAATTTCTCTCTCTAAGGCCTGCTACCTCAGCTCATCTCATCACTCCCATTGAGAGCGTAATTCTCCTTATTACCATTCAGACCCATAAACTGAGCATCTTTAGCAGGCTTTACTGGTCTAGTCAAAACTCTCATTCAGACCTTCATCATGGTTTTGCTTCTATTATGCAATAACTCTATAAAAACTTGAAACTGCAAGTGCTGCCAGTTAATTATACCAACGAGTATTCTCAATATTCTCTTTATTCCCTTGGGATGCCAGCAACTCCTCACAAATTTTGTCACCTTTTCTTCAGCATTACCTTGTGCTCTAGGAGCACAGTCTTTTTGAACATAATCAAAAGCAACATGGCTCTTTCTTATATTTATTTCCTCACTTTCCCATGATCCTCTTGTACTGTGGATGCAAAAAAGCCAGTGTATAATGGCTAATGTTGAGAGGTAGAGTGTTAGAAACAGTTTGTTATGCTGTTTATATAATGTGCAGGATACTTGTATTATTTTTTTAGAATTGTCCTTGCATTTAAGAGAGAAACATCTACTGAATTCAATCTTTTAATAGATGTCTCTTAGCCCCCAACTCCACAACAACCTCTGCACGAATCCTTTATCCTCTGACTTAAGACTTCCTTTCACTCTGTTCCATCCCTCCTTGCTATCCCAACCCCCTTTTCTATGCCCTAAATGTCTACTCAGTACTCCAGCTCCTAAGTCTTATGCCCGTTTACACTGGTTGAGGAAAAATCAGCAGGTACTTTGGCTTATCTCTGTATGCAAATGTATTCAATTTGGTGCCTGGCCAATCAACAGCTGGCACCTACTGAACTCGAAACTGCAGGTTCTGTCTTCTGTAGAAGCATTACTTTGGGGATTTCATATTTACTCTCCTGGAGATTTTTTTACCAAAACATGTAGAAACTTAACTACCGTGAGAGTATCAAAAGCAAAATAGGCAAAAGTTTGCCAGCAGGTTCCAAAAAATTATTTAGGAGGTCTTGCTGCAAATAGGCAGCACAGACATTTCCTTATAGAAAAGTCACTAAGCAGATAGTGAGAAAAGTAAAGAAAGATACCAAATAAAGGATACTAAAAATATGGTACAAGTTACAACTTACCTTAAAGTTTATCAGTCAGGGCTGAAATCACAGCAGAGAATGACATACCAAAACTAGTATTAATCTAGCAGGATTAGATGACAAGTGTAAGCTATACCACACCCATCTGCTTTGCTGTGTATTAGCTGTCACAGTAAGATGACAATGTACATTACAGTGCTACCACCTTCACTGTTACTAAATTTTGCATCCCCTCACATAGCCTGCAATCCCATTATCAGTTACTGACTTGACCTAGTATAATTCTACAAAGTTCAGCGAGTACAATGTATTTTTATATATGACTAGTGTGCAAAGGCCCTGGCCACAACCAAAACATCCAGGCATTATTATACCGTTCTAATATACTATGCGCTACAGTGTCCCAGTACTACCACTGCCATCAGACATCAAAATTTCCAATCAATTTTGTTACATTTTTCATTTGCATATAAGCATGAACTGAAATTAAACCTCTGACAACAACTTAAGCGGTAATATTTAATTCATACAGTTAAAAGAACATGTATCAACTTACCTGCAAAATCTTTTACGTTCACATTTGCACCTAAACTGATTAGCTCCTTAACCTGTTTAACATCCCCTCGAATTGCTGCCATATGTAGAGGAGTTTCCCCTCGTTCATTTCTCTTGTTAACTTTGTCTTTTTGTCTTGAAGAGGAGCTTGGAGTTTTCTTCTGTGTTGGTGTTGTTTGTAAGGGATGGTTTAAGGTAGAATCTGTAACATAAGTTTTTAAATGGTCACTAAGTTATTTAACACTATTTTTACTTCATGTAACAGTTGTATTCAAAGACTACTATTATGAGTGAATAATTATGTTTAAATAAAGAATGCATTTGACATTTCACATGTATCAATAGAATGCCTCTTCTGCAATGCGCAAAAGGCTGTTTTGCAAAGTCTTACTATTTTTAAAGTAGGTTTCAAGGACAGATGAAGTCTATACAAAATACAAGGTTCACATATTCTGGTATGAATGCTGCTGAAACAAGACAAAGCATCACCATGCAGATCAGTATCTACCCTGCTACCCCCTCCTCCAGCATAATTCCACTGTATTTTTATGTAGCGGTATGCCAGTTGACAGAATTACTGGTTGTGCATTGTACTCCCTGCACTTTCTCAGCTGTGCCACCACAAATATTTTGGGGTAGCCTGGACAATAAACTACTATTACTAAAGTTTCTAAAAATATTCTCAAAAATAAGGGAAGCCACAAAGCCAGATTTACACAAAAGGAGAAACTGCAGTAAGACAGCCTGTACTGTATTTTTCTGGTAGTCTTTGGTTACAGGGTGTCAGTTCAAATATTATCTTCTGTAATTGAAGTTATTAATATATTTGATTGAATTTAAGTTTCTGATAACAAAGCGCTTTAAGAATATAAATATATACTGAAATCATAGAATTCTAGCTAAAATATTTCCCTTTAAATATTATCCTACTGAAGAGTGCCTATTAATTAAAAGTGGAATCACTAACCAAGGTAGTCTGGTTCTATTTCAGTAACATTTTAAATAAAAGTATGCAATACTTCAGGCATGTTTCTAGTGGTCTGATGGAAAGAAGAGAGCCTGGAAGCTCCAAACTCTTCTGCAACTTTTATAATGTGCAACAGGGAGCTAAAGCATATCAGTCCAGCGGTTTCCATCATCATGATTCCCTGAGTTTAATCTCTCAAGAAACTGAGAACATACCCATGGGCCAGGGACTCAAGGGTTTTCATATATGGGGTAGACTTCCCCAGCAAGAGACTAAAGAAGATTTTTTTAATTTCACCCACAAAATATTCCAAAATCTAAGAAGCTTTTTAAAGATACCTCCCTTTGCCATGAAATTGTCTTGTGTTTCTCTACATAGATTTTGTTTTTAACATAGCAGGATAGTAAAAGATTAGGTAACTGACACCAAATTCTAAAGGAAAACCCAGCCATTCACTTTTAAATGCCAAACTTGTAAAAACATTACATGGGTTGAACATATACATACATGAAGATTTTTTAAATACAACTGGATCAAGGAAAGCTTGAAGTTTTGAATTAAAAACAAGGTGTCTCTCCTCTCCCATTAAATCTCAAGGAGACAATCCAGTTTTCTTCTAATTAAAATTATACTCCAAATGGAGGCAATGAGACAGTAATTAAACTTCACAAAAAACAGAGTATTTCAGTTTTTAATTAATGTATATGGAACAGTGTTTGAGAGGCACAAATAATCAAAAGAAGAAAAGAGATTTTCAGGTTTTACAGCTACCATAATGCAAAGCTTTGCACATAAATAGAGAAGGTCAAGAATTTTTCATCAAATTACCTGTCAATGCACAACAGTTTTACCAGAATTATGAATAATTTAAAAAATTTTCAATAAAAAACAAGGATTGTTGAAAAAAAGCCGGGTTCACAATATTCTGATTGGGGTAGAATTAAACAGGCAGAAGGAAGAAAGCTGTTAACTTTGTAAGATCACCTGGACTGTTGTCTCTTGCTGTCATCTGCATGAGAAGTGCCATCTGTTTGCGCTCTGACAGAGGATAACCAAAAAGAATACTAACTGGTGTTGATTTCTTATTTCCAGCATCCTTCTTCATTTTCTTTTTCTCCGGACCTTCCTTCTCTGGAAATATTAACATTTAAAAACTGAACTGCTGTTCTATTAGAACATTATTCTAGAAATAAAACATCATTTTAAGTAAGGTATGTGAACTGGTGATGGGTGGCAGGTGATGAAAAACAGAAATTGCATCTCTAATTTGCTGCATTTGCATTAGCTTTGGTTACCTGTTCTAATCATATCAGGCAGGATAATAAGCTACTGCGTTAAAGCACTTAAGCTGTAAGGAAGATTACTAAAAATTCTAAAAGATGAAAAACCTGTTTCACAGCAGGAAGACTGTGTATGTCACAACTTTAATTTTAAAGGAATCAAGTCAAGTGCTTAAAAAATTCTGTAAAATCACCTAGTCAACTTTCAGCCCTGAATACCATCTCAAGGCTGTGCTCCATTCTACTTCTGTCAAGACACCATGTTAAGTATTAGGAAAAGACTTCTTAATACTGGTATTTGTTAGGTAATTGGATAAAAGATTGTTTCTCTCAAACCCACCTGATTACTTCACCTTAAAGCATTTCTTCTCCAAAACTCATATCCTTCAAAAATATACAGCTATTTTTTATACATAACTTCTTTTATGCATATTTACTGTAGTTGTTTAGTATTTCAAGTTCAAGTTTTAAACCAGGAGGTAAAATTACACATCTGAATAAATAGGTCATTTCTAAAGCTACTCAGTACCTACAAACTCCCACAGATCTTCAGATTGGTTAAATGTGCTCTGAAATCAGACAACTTTTTAATATCTAACAAATTACAAAACTAGAATTTTATTTGTGTAATTTGGAAACTTTGGTCTATAACTTCCATCCTTTTCAAAAGTTCTTCCTTCATTTTTCTGTATAAAGGTCTCCTAAACCAAACACAGACATTTAGATTAAAGTATGATAGAAAACAAATGATTTGTGATTAAAGTGACTTCAACTAAATCACTTTTAACTGGAACAGTATTTAACGACCTTAATATCAAACAAGTACAAACTCTCAGTGCATCAAATTTTTTTTGGTACAACTATTTTCCATAGACCTCCCTACCTGGTCATTATTGTTTAACTGTATTTTCTAGAGACATATTAGTTTGCCTTTATGTGTAGTGAAGATCATTCATTTTCTGTAATTATCTTGTCTTTCGAGGCAACTGCTCTTTTTGTCTTTACAAGTCCTTATCAAATTCAACATTTTATATTTTGTAAGCAGCTTACATTACTTACATGTTAGATCTAATGTCTACCTTTTTCTTCAAAGCCCCCAAGATTATTACTTGAATATGAACGCACTGGATGTAAAGGATGGCTTAAAAAACCTTAGTCACATATTTGGTGAGTTGGAATTAAAATTTTTGAAAGAGTTAAAAAAATTTCTAACTGCCAGTGTCAAGAAGGAATGGTCTGAAGAGTACTCTAACAGATTCCTCTAACAGATTCAACCAACAAAAACGAAATTTCCAAACTATGAGCAAATAATTCCCTTGCTTGTCTCCTTAAAAGCCCAGGTTCAGTATTAGCTTTTCCAGAGATCCTGCTCACTTCTACCACACCTTCTCCTTTTGGAAGCTTCCCTACCAACCACCTTCCCAAAAGGCCTTTAAGCAGCCAAACAGGACTCTGAACCCTACAGTCATGAGTAAACCCACCTCACCCTCCAGGCTGGACTACCAACCACAAAGATAGGGACAGAATTCAGTGAGGATGTCTACTACTTGCTTTCTCCTCTGTGGCTGGCTGATGTGCTAACCCCCGTAAAGCAAACAAGAACAAGAAACAAAGCTGAGATCTAAAAATTACAATGGGAAATATGTAATAAATGAAAGGGGGGCAGAGCTGGGGGAAGATGTTGGACTGATTAATCAGACTCAGCCATACTAGAATTTGGCTGGGAATTGTTTGAAGCTTGGTTGGGTTACTATTGGTTAAATAAGCCTGGTTGCCACACTGATTTTTCTAGCTCTTTGTGTAATAAGTTATTTCATCTTATTCTCACTGTGACTGATTACCACCTGATGAGGCACTGTTGATCTGGTTTTAGTTAATATTTTGGGCGATACTAAAAAAAAGGGGAAACAATTAAGCTACAGCAAGGTCAGGGGAGGATTTTATTTTTATTACTATCCCTATGATTATACTGGTTTCCTTTCCTAAATCTCAACTTTTAAAACCTGTATAAAATCTTAATTAAAAAAAAAATCATCTGCAAAAGCAGAATATCTTAAAACAGAAGACTCCACTGAGACAAACTTTACTAACCTACTGCAGAGAGACAACAATTAATAAAAATTACAAATTAGAAGCTTAAGTCCTTTTGAGGTTCCTATCCATGTACCATTTCCTGTTTCATTAAGCCCCAAACTGACCCTTTTTTATCTTTTGATCTCCACTTCTGTCTTAGGCCCTCTCTGTGGCCCTCCTTGTGTCATTCATTTCTTCTCAACTCATTTTCTGCCTTCCTAGCCTTCTCTAGATCTCATCTTCTAAGCTTGATTACGTACACAGGCTCTAGTAATGCAATGCTCCTGAGGCAGAGGAAGGCATGTCAATAGTGCACATCGTGAATTCCAAAGTGATCAAATAAGAAATACATGATTTTACAGACTAAGCAATTAGGAGCAAGACTAGTTAAAGAATGGAAAGCTACAGACATATGTACATATTAGAAAAACCCTGCAAATTTATCCATCATGTTTAAAAATGAAACAAGATCCTTTTACAGGAGTAATTGATAAAGTTTTTCTAAAGTGCATGCATCTCATACTCCTGAATATCTAAAAATACATTCAATATCCAAATCAACACTACTGCCCTGTTGGTAGAACATCTGCATAGGAAAATTTAAAGAAAACTTATAATGAAACTGTACTTTCAACTTTTCACTGCAAATACCCTCTCCAAGGATAATGTACAGGATACCCTTCATTGACTAATTTAGTGCTTCCATCAAAAAACACACTTCAGTCAGTCTGTCTGCCATGATCTGCTGTTTCTTAGCTTAGGCTATTTACTGCTTATGGTTCTTCTCTTGACAAACACATTCATTTCCATTCAGAATGATTTCTTAAAATTTTATAGCTATACTCAGCTTGAGAAAATAATACATCAAAATAAATGAAATAAATCTTCTGATGAACTACCTTTTACTTTTTTACTGTACAATGTACTTTTCCAGGTATTTTTACCTGTTGGGTTTTGGGTTTGTTTTTTTGCTTTAGTTTCTTTTTTCTAAGCATTTTGTTAGAAAAGCCTACTAAGTAAATGAGTGCAATTTACTCCCATGTCATGTTTAGTGTTGTCAAACATGAAGATCCTCCCCTACATATTCCAACGCATTTCAGTGGTGGGGCAAATTATTCTTGTATTACTCTTCATTAACACAGTGTTTGCAAAGCATTTCTAGACCTTACCAATTAAAAGTACCAAATAAGAATACAACTGCTCTCACCAAGTTATACAGTAATTATGCCCTTACCACTTAAAATAAGACACAATTCTATTAAAATTTATGTGAGACTTCATATGTGTTTTCAGTAAATCTGTTAAACAGTTTAATACACAAAAGTAATATGATCAGTAACAAACTTAAAAAAAAAAAAGTCTCAGGACTACAGCAGATGTACCTGATCATCCACTTACTGGAGTATGTCCTGTAAAAGACTGTTGCTTTCCCCCCATGAGATCTCATACATATGCATGTCCTAAACATAGGACAAAAAGGGTGGAAGGAAGCAAATGGAAAGAAGTAGGGCATATAAAAGAGAAATTTTTAGACAGCAATAAATAAATAAATAAATAAAATAGTAAAAACCTATGTTTTGTTTTGTTTTTTAAATCCAAGGAAAACAACCATGCAACTGTTGATACAGAAGCTACACAAATCCACAGAAAAATTCTTATAAATTATTGGGAATCCCCATTATGCTTATTGCATTATTGTGTTCTTCAGCAGTTAGAAACAGAACATCAGGGAATGTCTTGTTATTAAAAAAAATAAAAATCAAAACTCTTCAAGCAGCCTCATGTTCAATTATCTTTATTAAATAACTTTCATAATATGCAGCCAAATCTACCTGGACAACATTGTTGTTAAGATTTTCCTTTTGCAATGTAAGCTTTTTACCCAAGACTTTTTTTAAAAGGATTTTAAAATAGCAAAGTTATGTGAAACAGTGATTTAGGTACATTTGAACACTTACTTGTAGAAAAGCTTCATGAAATTCACTCACAGTACTTAAATGTACTGGCACAAGAAACATAAGAATCACTGGTGATTATTTTAGAACTTACACAAGACAGATTATGTCCCAAGGCAACCAGTAATTTATCTGGGTTTTTTTTTATTAAAATAATAAAATATAAATTAGAAGTTACTTGACTGATAATTTGTAAATGTTTTAGGAAAATAAATTATTAAATAATTTAAAGTGGATTTCTCAAAATACATCATGCCAAACTAAAAGAATATTCCATTTGGTAAAATAACAACCTTAGTGGATAAAGGAAATAAAGCAAAAGACCAAATTCAAACTTCACAGCTCATGATAATCTGGTTTCATGTAAAACTCCTATCATAATGCAAATTGTAAGGAATAACAGGATTAAGAAATAGGACCATGTGAAGCTAAAATATGAACTGCTTGAAAAAAATGCTTCTAAGGAAGTTATAAGATTGAGTGATATTCAAGAAAAGACTAATATGCTTATCACCAACATCTGTAGAAGACAGGTCAAAATGACCAATTCTGCAGATGATGAAGTTGAGAGACAGTTACTGAGATCTGTGCGACTGTGGTAATCTGACTGAAGTAATTCTAAAGAGAAACACATCATAATTGACTGCTGCTTCCTAGCCTCAGTGAAAGAAAGATTAGAATGTGATGAAAAGACCTCACAGTATACTGTACACTGCCGAGATATCAAGGCACTATTGTGATACCTAATTAATCAAGTTTATGGCATATTTATTTAACCAAACCAACACACACAAACACACACACAAAACCACCTCCACTTTCCTGCCTCTAGCCCAGATAACAGTTAAGGAAACTTGTAACAGTTGAACAGTAAGTCCAAATCCAGAGACCAGTAACAGTGTGTACACGGTCCCTTTAACAGCCCCACTAATGTCTGCAACTATGGGAAGCAAAAGTATAGAAATTGTGTTACTATAATGTACACATGGAATATAAAAAAGGTCAGTTGGTTTGCTCTTCTGGATGTCAATTAAATGCTAAAAGAAGTATGACTATGCCTGTTTGGACTACTTTAAATACAGAAATTGAAGGGGTCAGAAAACAAAACTGAGGTGCTACTATGAACAGAAAATCCAGAGACTGTAATTTCCAAGGAAAAATCAACAAGTTAGCACACTCAGTATAACTGTAACTCTTGTACTTCTTCCTGCATAATAAACTATGTAACAAGAGTACAAAAAACACCCCAAAAGGCCTATGCTTATCTTCACAATAAAAAGATTGTTCTGATCTGCAGTTATGTTTAATTATTAACAAAAATTCAAATTTATCTCTTCAGACTAATAAGGTGGAGAAGGCAAACAAACCTGTCCTTTGCAAAAGCAGCTCTTGCCTGTTGTTCTTATTCTGATAACCACATCAGAGGTTATTTAAAAATAACAAGCTTAATTAAATAAACAACATTTAAATACTGCTAGTTAAGTAGTCTAAATAAGGGAAGGCCTTTCCATCAAATTATGGTTTTGGATTGGGAGACTTCAAATCAGAGAACTTATTAAAAAAAGGTATGAAAAATGCTTTGCCTTCTACCATCCATTCCATCAATCTTAATCAAAGCTTGTGTATAGTAGAATCCTTCATAAGATTAACTTAAATAAGGGTTAAAGCTATACTGCAAAATTTGCAGTATAAACAAATTTGACTGGAGTATGCATATATCATATTAGCTTTTTGTGGTTGTTCTGGTCAAAGACCGGGGATGTGATAACAGACCCTCAGTTCAGGATAGCCATCCACACCAGGACAGCGTAACAGACACACCCCTGCACAACAAAAGAAACTGAGAATAGGATGGTGTTGATTATAGACAGGTTACTTAGTGCCATTTCAGGTGCTGTTGTTGTCCCACTGGCATCTTCAGAAGGCCACAGGTCTCCTGTGACTCGCGTTATCTTTCAGCACTCTGCAGACTCCTCAGCAACTCCAAGCATCAAAACTGGCATTGCATGACTACATTTAGGCAACTGGACTCGGTCCTAACCGGTATGAAATTATTAATAAAGTAACCTAAAGGCTAAATCTGAAAAAAATTAATGCTAATTTATTGCAGCAGTTTCTTGGGCAAACCCATTGATTTAAATCTAAATTTAGATAAACAGGAGGGCTAGAATTGTTCTAGACTCTTACAGGACTCTGAACCAAAAAAAAAAAAAACATCACAAAAAGGAGCAAGAAATGGAATTGCAAGGGGCAATTTTTACAAAAATAAAACAAAACCCACAAAATCTTAGTTTACGAATGAATACTCTGGAGACAGAATTGAGACGGCTCTAATGTTGTAAAGCTCTAGAAATTAGTTATTCCCATTCTTTGACTGATTTACCTGCCTAAACAGGACAAAACCCAATTATCATGGAGTTTCTACAATCAGCTAGCAACCCTATCATGTATCTTGGAAATAAACCATTTATTAAACTATTAATTAAATTGGGTTTTTTTTTATCCTAGAGCTACTATCTATGGCATTTCTTGATTTTTGTTCACCCAGACACATTTTTAAAAGACCCTAAATCTTTAAAAACGTTTGAAAATCAAACTCAATGGTCTTATCTGTTACAGAGAAACTATTTAGCAAAACAGTTAAGAATGCTTTGCTGTTCTGAACTCTGAAAAAAACCAAATTGGAAGGCTATTAAAAAGACGACTGCCGGGAAAGGATAAAATACATCCTGGAACTGTAATCGACAGTGGGAAGAATGGAGTAGTGCCACATATTTTTTCAGAATCTCTTCCAATTATGATTTATATACACAACCTTTGACCATTTCCCTAGAATACCACTACAGATTTTCACAAAGCATCAGAAGAAAACTATTATTTTATTTGTTTGGGGTTTTTTGTTTGTTTGGTTTGGTTTTTTGGTTGTTTTTTTTTAAATACTAGCACTACTAGCTGATGAGAAGCTTTTCATCCCCTCTTCTTTTTCCCTGTCTCTGGTTATACTTTCATCTCCAAAAACTTACTTTCTTCCTTCTCAAACAACATTTGCCATTCTCTGTACACAGTTAGCAGGGAAACACCTCTGTCAGAGGTAAGTTTAGTCCAGTGATGGCAAACCTTTTCAATGTATGCTGCCAGGTTTGTGTCAGAAGCAGCACTACATTTCATGATCACTGATGTCAGTCCTAATCCACCCCAGTGACAAACTTAGCACCAATCTCAGTGGTTAATTCCCACTGGTCTACTCCTCTAACTGGTGAGGTACAGAATCAGCATTACAGGAACTGTTTTTTCATCCTAGTAATGCTCCTGCCTCTAAAGTTTCTGGAAAGCTTATGTACCAAGTTTCTCATCTGTGAAACAGGGTAGTTGCTCTTACCTTCTTACCTCACCAGTAATGAAATGGACAAGAAACTGTGATGCTTGCCACACAGTAACTAAAAAGCTATGTGCCTTCTATTGTTACATTAAGTATTTATTGCTCCTCCTTGAACTGTTAATTTAATCTCCCTACTACAACTTGTAATAAAAAGATTTTGTAGTGTCTGCATTGTCTTTTTATGCATGCCTAAGTACCTAGAATAATCCATCTTGTTTGTGGCAACTGTGACAATAAACGATATAGCAAGAGAAAAAAAAAAATTACGGTTCCTTACAAGATGCTATGACAATGAATTATTTAAAGTTGATGGCTGTGGTGAGAGATGACAAAAGATTTTCAACACAGAAAACATTAGATAAGTGCTAAATATTACTTCTAAACATATTAATTTCCATTACAAAAATAGTTAGGGTCTAATACCAAGCAATAAATTTAATAAAGCAGATTCTGGGAGCATACTTCTAATTTATACACAGCCTTTTCAGAATCAAGCGGTACCATGAATAGTGCAAGACTCTAGAATTTTGTAAACTCACTGAAAACAGAGATCTAAAGCCAAGAACATTGTTTTGTAATGTGATTATTTCAAATTTGGATTTCATACCATATTCTCTTTACAGTAACAAAAAAATGTGCATAATATCCAGGAGCCAAGTCTTCTGTATGAAATCAATCCTGGACAAAAATTAAACATGTACTGAAGTATATACTTCTGTCTTGCATTTAAGTCTAAGCATATTAAGGGAATTACCTGTTTATGAAAATATTCAAATGTACAATGAACACTGTATAAGAAACTGTAGTACTGAGCCTCTGCAAAATTTGGGGAACATGCCTTTTGGTGGCCTTCCAGAGGGCACTGTTTTGCTACCAGCAGAACTATTACTGAACTATGACATAGGTAACTAACTGCCTAGACTCAGAGATAACTGTACTTTTGGAATACATCCAGATGCCTCCATCTTGATTTGAAAAGAGCCATGTTAAGAATGGTATTTTGAAGTCTTGAAATCAGTTCTGATAGAATATGCTTAAGTTAGGAAGAACTACCAGCCTGTCCAGGAAAGGTATCCTGAACAGATCATAGGAACTTAGACTGAAAGAAAAGTTTACTCTCCATGGCTAGTTCAGTTCGTTCCATAACCTTAGCAACCTTTTCTTTTATATGGAAGACAGTATATCTACCAATCTTTTCCACTCTCCCTCCCCCAAAAAGGCTATGAAAGGCTGACAGCTGTGTCTCAAATCAAGGCACTGTATGTCTTTTCATCAGTTTACTTATTTAAACAAATGGGCCTCTGGAGATGACAGTGAAAAGATTTATTACTAAAATAGAAGCAAAAGAATGAGGTTAAGAACAACTGGAAAGTGTAGATAAAACTACGCTGGCAAGCTAGCTCTTGCTAATGATAGGATGGAAGCCTGTCAGACTGAGATGCAACAATCAGAAGCAAGCAAACAACTTTTATACTTAGTATCCTTTTTTATAGGGAAAAAAAATCAATATAAATACATAATATACAATTGATTAAATTAGGAAGTATTTTACCAGCAAATAATTAGTTAAGGAAATAAAAAGGTTCTACCTGTGTCTGAATTGCGATCTTCATTTCTGGATGGACTAATAGTAAAAGGAAGTTTACGTTTCATGGAAGACTTTTCTTTGATCTCCTTCCCCACATCACTCCTATCCACTTTTGGAGTTTTGCTGTAGGATGCAATCTTGTCCTTGCTCTAATATAAATAAAAAGTATACTAAGTAATTTTTGCATAAAGCAGAATAGTCTTATAATGTATACAGATGGAAAAGACTGCTATGCAAGAATGTATGTGCATGTGTGTAAGTATGTGTATTACATAGTTAATTCAAAAACTTTTAAAGTAACCTTACTAAAAAATCAATGGCATTTCTTTCTCTTTAAAATGAAATAACACAGTATCTCTATGTTATTTCTACTTCCAGATACATCACTGTAGAACTGCTGTTCACTATTAGAACCTTGAATAATAAGCAAAGGAACAACACAAACTGGACAAGAATTTGCAACCACCCCAATTTCCTTCCATCACCGTAACATAATAATCACATTAAAAGCACATTAAAAGCCCACACTGCAATTCAGACTGTTAATAGTAACACAATAACAACAGAAAACCCCACTAACAATCCTCCCCTGCCTCCACCCCCACCCTGTAATCCATCCATAAAGAACTCCCTTTCTATTTCAACAAGAGTAATATTGTAGTGTTTCACTTTCTAAAGCAAAATATACAAAGAACTTAGAAAATCTACAAAGAAACTTTTTAAACTGGTATGAAATTTAGAAAAAAAAAAACAGGTACAAGCTATTTGGAATTTTTAGTTGCATAAATCTGGGATTTTTGGCTTATAAAAACTTTTTTTAACAAATGGACCTCTAGAGATGACAATGAAAAGATTACTAAAATAGAAACAAAAGAATTAGGTTAGGAAATTACTGTTATTATACTTTAAGATAAACAGAGAAAAACCTGGATGGGCACAATATTAACTTATGTTCGATTACTTTGGTAATATAGAAGGTCAAAGTATGTAAGAGATACCAGGTTAGTGAGAAGACTGCTGGAGAGAACTCTCTGCAAACCCTAACATTTTGGCCTAGCAATCAAGATGCAATGTAGAGACATAACGTTTTCTGCTCATTACATGCTGCAGAAACACATTACCCAGCTATGTCAGCTATTGCAACTCCCCAGCTTTGTATAATTCTTAACAGGTCATCAGATGAAACCACTAACAGATTCATTTTCTAGAAGCAGAAGAGGCACATACACTGACTTGCCACTCCATGAAAAACAAAAGGCTGCTCCTTGGTACTTTGGAAGCAAGACATTAAAAGATTTATTCTAATTAGGGGAAAACTAGAAAGTAACTCCAAGTAAAGGTACTATTCTCAAGGGCACCCTTCCTTTTTTTAAATGAAACACAGGTTTGATTATATCATCTGACACTCTAGAGTTTAAACTGTTGCCAAAAGCGCAGGAAGAAGTGAATACAAAAAAACCTGCAAACAAACTCTACAATCTTCAGTCAACAAATGTGTGTCCAGGGAAATCATGAAGAATGGATCAGTCTGCATCAGAAGAATTCCTAAAGTAAACGGCTGATGCCCCCAAAGAAAACCTATCTTCACTCCGAGTTTGGAAACCTGAAAAAACACCCCAACAAACCCCAAAGCAAAATGAAGAATAAACCCCCCCACACCAAAAGCAACAGTCTTCCAAACCCACATACACACATCCCACCTTTTTCTTACATGCTAGAAAAAGAAAATCTAAAAATCTAAACCACCTTAAGAACCCCTAAGGCCTTGAGAGATGCCATTACTGTTGAAACACTAATCAAGCTAACGCAACTATCATTTGCAAATGCATCTCTAAGTTGACAAGAGCAGATCCAAACTCCATTAAGTCCATTCCGATCTCTTCCACTACACGAGTTTCTTACTTCAGCCCAATCTCACCAAGAACTCTCTCATCTCTTGTTCTAAGTGACCCAATTATTTCTCATATGTACGTATGTAAATTTCCCACAATATGATAAAGTGGTATTAAAATTTTATTGCTTTCTCTAGAGTATTATGTTAGGTACTGTGCAACAGAAAGGATCAATTAAAAATAATTTAAAATTCCTAAGCAGGAAACATTGGTTTCAACTTGTTCTGTAGAAAAAAAAAGAATCACTTTTTTTGGTACTAAACAGTAAAATATATTGGTACATGCTCACAAAGAGATACAAGCTGCTTAAGTAATTTGATAGATTTATGTTTATTCTTATTCTTAAGCTGTATATATGCATTATGTTAAATATTATGACTGATGCACTACTTTTTAGATAAGCACTGAATATTAATTTTGTGATGATCTAATGAGGAGGAGAGACAGTTCAAAATGCTTACTTTCAGGTAACTAAAGATGCATTGAAAATGAAAGAGTGGGCTATACACAGAAACTAAAAACTGAAAAGTCTGTACAAAGTCAATGCTATTTAGTATTTTCAGTGACAATGCTGAAATAGAGATGCAATTAGATATGCAGACACAATCACAACTCGAAGAGAGGGAGAAGCAAACAGCAGTGGCGAAGGGAAAGTAAAATGACTAGTGAATTTGAAAAATAATCTAAATGCAAAACAAAACTGGAAAAGCCAGGATAAGTTCTACAAACTGATAAAAATAATTAACTGTACAATCACAACACCTCATATTAAAAGCCAGAAAATTCCTAACAGCCTCCTGGATTCAACTTCAAGTAAAGGAAGGCAAGAGGAGGTAGCAAGCTCTGTAGTTTAGAACAGGTATTTCAATTTAAAGAGTAAGTATTCACTGTTCCAACAACTCCTGGTCACTGAAACAGCATGGACAACTCTTTTTCAGAGTCCAAAGCAAGGTTCAAAATTCAGCATGCATAGGTCTATGCGTTAGTTTAATGTGATGCACGGAAACAACCTAAACCAAAGTTGACATCTTTTATAAAGACACCTGTAACTTAAGAGTATCTGTGGACTTTCTGAAGAGGTTCATTAGTCTAAAGTGAAAACTCTTAATCAAATAAAACACTGAAGACTTGATAATGTTCAGATACATAAACTATCGCTGCAAAGAAAAAGGCATTACAGACTCTCCATGTCCACTACAGTAAGAGAACATTTAATGGCTTTAGACTGCAACAGGAGACAAAGAAGGTATCCTTCTATTAACTATATAACCCCATGCCAGTCAGTGTAATTAAGTATCAGAAAAAAACCTGCCCAAGGAGACTGGAATTTCCATCAGGCAAGGCTTTGAAGAAAAGGTCTGGCAAACATCTGTCAAGAACAGAGTACAGCTTATTCTACTCTGGAGCAAATGGATGAACTGGATCTGCACTTCTCAACATTGAATGCATGCCTCACTGGAGAATGTAATACCAAGGAAGAACTTTCTCTATCAACAAAACCATACTAGTGTGCTATGATGAGGAACACGTTTTTAATCTGTTCAACAGAAACCGTCTCGGAAGGCTAACAAAAAGTAATCTGGATAATTTCTTGATATCCCATTCCAGCTATATTGTCTGGTACCGCTACAATCAATGACAATGCACAAAAGGAGACAACAGTGCCATATAATCTAGCAGATGTACTAAGTCCTGGGAGAATAAGCATTCTTTTTCTGCTTATCAAAGATAATTACATACTGAAGCATGTTCTGCACAGTATTAAAATGGCTTTGGGCACTATTGTTGGCCTTTTCTAAGATAAGAGTTAATTCTCACAAACCCCAAATGTGTTTCTCCTTTGGACCACATATCTACCATTTACCTCCTCAGTTTTGGCCATGTAAGTTCTAAAGTATAAATTCAGATAAATTTTCATTATGTTCTTATGTTTATAAAATAGCTCATGCAAACCTAAATGGTCTATCTGCTGTACATACTCTTACAATATTTTTACTTATTTTATGCTCCCAAGATGAGCAACTGAAAAATACATGTACCCTAAAGCATATACGATATAAACTCAGCTTATTAACAGGAATGTTATTCCTAATTATATTTTTTAAGTTCTCAGACAACCTGAACGCATAGCTGATTCACATAGCTGTTCACTGGTTGCTAGAACAGCATAATAAGCATTAACTTCCACTGGACAAATACAAACGATTAAGTCTCATAAGTAACTTTACTACATTCCTCAGGCAACAGCTAAGCATGCACAATCAGTAAGAGCTAAACATTGTGTCAACTATGAAAGGAAAACGAAACCCTGCAAGTGTTTTTCCTTTTATCTTAACCGCTGGAATAGTCTTATGCCATGTATTTAGGCCATTATAATTTTTATTTTGAAAAGAAGTATGAGGATTTTTTTGGGAGCAGTGTCCTTCAACATTACTGTTCATTCATAAGATGCACTGTTTTGCATGAACATTATGTCACATTAGGCCTCCTCTGCCTACAATGCATCTATGAACATATTAAGGGAACACCAATAATTAAATTACCTATCTTCTGTTCATTTACAGTCACACAGATTAAGCTCCACAAGTAGTTCAGGTTACAAAGTGGACACAGAAGCAATTAAGTTTACGAAGCAAAGTGCAGAAGTGCTTTGACTGTACTACTCTACAGAGAAAAAAAAAAAGCCAAAGCTACATGGAAAGTACAGTTAGGATGCATTTTTTGTACTATGGACCACTGCAGTTATCTGAATGTTGAACACCCCAGGCTCTTTTCATGCTACTGAAAGACACAGGCATCTTTGATGGCACAGTGAATGGTCACTCATTGGTCACACAATAGTGAGAAAAGTGTGGGGACAAAAGGTATTTTCCAGATTAATCAGTACACTTCCCTATCAAAATGCCACTAAAGCAAAAATTTTACTTTAGTATCCCGTTCAGCAGTAGCATCAGTACTTGCTTACTTCAATTATATTAGATTACCAAATCCATAACTTTTTCATAAGAAATTCTAATGCTTCAAAGACTATTGTTTTTAAATTCATGGTTGCAAATATTTACATATTGAGAAGAATCCTTATTTGCTTTACAGAAATTTCCACTACTTCCTAAAGATACTTCATTTAAAATTATCACTGTTGATATGTCCCAGTCGATCTTTACTCCAGAGTTTTATGTTTGTGTACGTAATACAGATTTGCCTTCATAATTTTCTATTGTTCAAACTCAACTTCTACCCTACTGCCTCGTGAATTTTAAATCGTCTTCTAGGATGAATCCAAATGATTGCATTTCAGCAATATTTTGTCTATTTTTTCTAATACAGGGGGAATGATAGCAGATCATTCAAGGGCCAGCTAAACACTTCTGACAATTACTTGTCCATATATTAGAGAACAGATCGTGTGACTGTTTAAGTGACTATTTAACATCTCAACCATGTATTCAGTTTTTCTCAAAATATGACAAAAGCAACCAAACTGTATTTATTATGCTAAAAAACAGAATACAGGAATATTCACTGCAAAACTTAAATAATTCTGCAATTTTTCTTAGGATTTCCCATTTACAATATTATGTATCAATTTATATCATACAATCCCCAAACCAAACCCTACATCATTCTCATCTCACATTATACATTGTGCCAAGTGGTTAGCAAGCAAGACTGAACATAACAGTGCAAGCAGTTTATCAGCTTACTTTTGGTATCAATGTGATTAGTCCACCACTGTGATTCCATACCTACATCCTTCATCAAAATTCCATCTTCTTCTAGACTTTAATTTTCAAAGTAAACCTGCTTTCACTGGCATCTTAATCTCAAATACCAGGCAAGGTAGAATCTGACATTTGTCCATATTTCTAATGCCTGCACTGGTGATCAGTCTCAGCAACAAACATCTCCTTGTTAGAGCAACCCGCTAAGGACAAAACTTCACTTGAACCAACATGAATGTGAAAGAGGTTTATGTGACCATTAAAAAGAAAATATTAATATACTCCTTTCTATATCAAATGAAAATCTGCTGTATCTCCTGGTGGTTAAATGATAGCATGCTCACTCTGTTCCCTGGAAAGAGTTACTCCTATCTTCATATGAATTCATATGAATTCTTCTTTAATGTTCTGGCAAAAGAAACTACACATCTGTTTCAGAAGATTACCTAACTTTGCAGAGACTGCAGGGTATGGGGCTTACATGGCTTAGCAGATATAACTGCTACTGTTACTAACAGAGCAGGAACAGTTTATGGAGATCAGAGGCAGGAGATTACTGGAAAAGAAGGCGTCAAGACAACCCACAAATACTGAACTGGGCACGAGGGTCACTGCTAAGGCAGTTCCTTTGGCAGCAGTTGCAAATTCAACAGCCACTCTGGGAAACTAGCACCATTTTTCTACAGTGGCAGCAAGCAACAGGGAGAGGAGGTGAGGGGGAGTCAGAGGTGGAGAATGGAGGAGGAAAAGGGGCCTCACAAGTAAACTCTTTATTTTGATTTTTTTTTTTTTTAAAACTCAGACTGCAGAGAATTTTTTATGTAAAATTCAAAGCCTAGGAAGGAAGGAAGTAATTGGTACTATAAAAATCTGATAATCTATGTCTATACATTCAAACCTCCAAACAAATGCATTCCAAGCATTTCAAGCCATACCTTTAGCAAAGAAACAGGGAAAAGGAAAACTTATATTGGCACATTCCAGGAAACCCACTATTTTTGCTTTGATGAAAGAGAACAAAAGATAAAAATTCATTTTAACCTCTGTGTTATAGATTGTGTTCATAATTTAAAATAAATAACAAATAGAGCTTGAAAAAAATCGATGTCAGTTTTCCTAGCATGAACAGCTGTTGATTGTGTGTTCAAGACTTTCCCATGTCAAAAGTTTTTTTCAGAAATACCGAAGTGTCAAGATAATAAGCATTTATAAAGCCAGAAAATATTTTTGGTTAAATAAATAACCTACATTTTTTACAAAATTTAACTTATTTACAGGTGTATAGATAAAAAGGCAATATTTAATACCACTATATTTCACTGCAATAGCATTCCTGTTCTAGCTACTGGTAGGCCCCAGACATTCCCCTCTTTCCCAGCATTGAATGACACTTCAATTAACTTGACCATATCCCAAACAAGGACCAGAACAAAAAAAAAGAGAAAACCCAACATTTTTTCATCCCTCTACTAGTAAGCCAATTCCTTTCCCCATTTTTTTCTGCTATCTTCCTCTTCTTATTTAAATAGCTCATCACCGCTGGCAGAAACAACTACCTTTGCCTCACTTTACTGGGACCCATAAAGCAAACTGGGAAGAGACCAAAAAGTCTAAGGTCTTCTATGAATGTTTTCAGAAGACAAACAGTTTGAAGCAGATGCTGGATCTTCTAACCTTTTCCTGTTTTCTAACCTCTTCCTGTCTTATGTTCATTCATTAAGTGGTCTTACAGAGAATACAGACTTCAACAAAATAGTAACAGTAAGCACGACCACACGTGTGCACACACACACATAATCTCCTTTTCCAGAGAAGATAGTTTTAAACATAATTTGGGAGATAAATGGATTCTCTCTCCTTAGGGCAATATACAACTCATCATACACAATGCAGAATATTATTCTATCTTCTTTTATTCACTAGTACTACAGATAAACTTGTTGTCTACGCTACAAGCGTACTAGGCAGGCGAAACTGAGCATGGATTATTTGCAACTTTGCTCCAGAAGTTTGAAAAATCATGGGATACTTCACATTTACAAACAACGAACCGTCCTTCAGCATTACTGGAGCTCCCATACTCCTTCATTCTTGAACACTCAAAAATGGATTGTACAATTTTTAAAGTGGACTCCCTTGTACAGCAGTTACTCTTAACCCTTCTGCAGCATTTGGCTTTCAAGTCCTCCTAACAGAGGGAGTAAGTCCCTGTGTTACAAAGGAACATAAGAAACTTGCATTTGTTCATTCATCTGTGCTTTGTCACAGGCCTTCAGAAATGTTTCACGTGTTTGTTACAGACAGTAAGACACCGTAAAACTAAAGAAAACATGAATCTTTGTTCTTGTGAGTGTATAGAGACTTCATATGATGTAAGATATGGAAACTATGCACTAATTTAATTTACATCAAATAAACCCAATGCATCCAGCTTCCTTTTGAATTAAGTTGCAAGTTAGAATAAAAGGCATAAATTCTGTTCCCTAGTTTAATTTACAGTTAAAGCCATGTAAAAACTTACACTTTTTTCCTGCACTTAAGATGTCAGAATACAGATTCATATTTATTTCCTCCCATTACAGCAACAAAAATCGTGATAGAACACATGCTCTTCATTTCACTGAAATTAAATGGACATGAATGCAATTTTGTTACCTTTCTTGCAGTTGTTTTTTCCACCATGGTGCTATCACTGTCAGAGTTTTCAACTTGAACTGCTTTTGCAGACCCAAATTTGGGCATTTTATAGCTGTTTAGCTAGCTGTATCTTCTATCAGTCGGTTCATCGTGTGTCTGAAAAACAAACAACTTTACATAAATATACACACTGCAGTGTCATTTCAGGACAAACATTGTTACTGCAGAAGGTAGCAGAGCTCAACAGTACCCCAAAATACAACCCCCAAAAAGATGACAAACAATGACACCTGACTTCCAAGCACCCCACTCATCTGCAGCTCAAACCTTGAGGTGAAAATCCAAAAGGTCTAATATTGCTACTACCAGGGACAGTGTCATCAGAAAACCAAGTCAGTTGCTGAACTGTCTCATCCCTCTAACTTGCGTCTTTGGCAGACTTAACACTTTCAGGTATTTGATGGCTCATTGGTTCAGTATCCCACTTTATTTTACAGGTAATAAGACTGGGAAGATGCACAAGATCACTTCTAACAACACTATGAAGAGAAATGAAGCTTTCTAGCCTGGGAAACTGAAATATTGTCTACCCAAAATATTACAGAACGAAAGTAAAATCTTGATGATTTGTCTCCACTATGATACAAGATACAATATTGTGAAATTCCTACTGTTCTACTCTTACCCAAGACAAAAGAGACATTAGTAAATTAGTAAATTCCCTTCATTTATGTAGTATCAATAGGATTTATGCAGCCCTACTGACACAGATAGTAATTGTTGATTTTTAATGGACATCAAAGCACATGGTTATTTGCCTTTTCTTGTTATTTCCTTTTCGTAACAGATGCAGAAAGAAAAAAAGCTTATTGGTGCAGTGGAGAGCACTCCAGAATGAGTTTCCTGTAGTTTACAAAAACACTTCTTAATCCTAAAAGAAGCAACAAGTTAGTATCTTCACAGATGACTACTGTGCTGATTACACCACACACAGAGTATTACCATAGCCACAAACTAGCCACAAACATATGTCATAAAACTGCTTTTGCTCGGTTAGCCTCTCAAATCCCCTCTAAGTTTCATTTGCAACAATTGTCATTGTATAGATCATCATGATTACAACTACTTTAAAGCAGATCAACATGTGAAAGTTACCTTTATTATTTTAATCAAAGTATTTCTCATTGCACATGCTGTTTTTTTCTTTCCTTCCTTTTTTTCTGCTACTTGACTCCCTGAAACTACCTCCATTCCTGTTTTGCTTCTCTTCCTTTCCTGGTCCGCCATGCCATTCCCTATACCCTTCTGGTACTGACAGCAAGGAGCTCAACTTCATGAGCTTAGTGAAATTCCTCTTAGGCTTGCTCCATTCCTCTTATTTGCCTCACCAGTAGAGGCTGAACCACATTAACTGAACAAGAATTCCTCCTTCACAAAAGGCCCAGCCTCCCTGCATGTCCTTTCAAGTCTTACTGAACAGAAATAGTTTATTTTTAAAAATGGTAGACAAAAAAAAAAAAAAATTCAAGTTACAGATACTGTATAGGGGTAAGAGGATGATGAAAACATTTTCAAAATAAATTTAAATTAAAGGTGTTTTTAAATAATACAGTTAGCACAAATCTAAGTAAATGCATAAATATAAATAAATTAAATGAAAACAGCATAGGATGTTTCCATTTTCTTACACACATGATGAAAATTAAATGTGAATTCATTCAATTATTGACCCCAAGCCAATTATGTTTTGAAGAGAAAACTGCTTTGTAAGTTCCCTAAAAGTGAGTATCATATACTGGATTATTAAAGCAGAACCATCCCAACTATCATACTGACATACGGCAGTACTTCCATTAAGTGTTTTATGTACTAGGTTGCTATTTCACAATCCCTCTGTGAAATACTTTTCAGACAGATATGCTTCAAATATTTCAGAAAAAAAATAATTTTTTTCATAAAGGGTAGATTTTTTTATTTCGTAAGATACCACTACAGTCCAGAAATGTAAGCAAACTATTCAACCCATGATCACATAATATATATTACAAAAAAATTCTGAAGTGATTTTACTGACATTTTAACTTTATTTCTGTTTGCCTGCAGTTAAGTGCCATTTAAACTCATGCTCTGAACACAGCCAACAAACATTTGTGTTCAAAGTGAAAACGTAGAAAACTATTAGCAGGTTCTTCCAGGGAAACCTAGATCTGTCTGCTTTGAGTTTCATTCAGGGCTGTTTCTAATGCAATTACTGGTTTATTAGGCAGTCTTGATGGCATATTTCAAATCACCAGAACCGTAAATTAAAAGTTACAACTCTCTACATTCAAATTATTCTCCTCTGTCACAATAAGCAGCACCATCACTTTTCATCTGACAAACAGGCACAGCTGTTTTTTCTTTACCAAACTCATCTACTTCATGCTTTTCAATAAAACAAAGAATCTGCTTCCTACGAAAGAACTTATCTGCATGTAACAAAATCAGATATTCTGGTTTTATGTTTGGACGTCTTTCCAGCACATTCATTATCAGTTATCAACATCCTATTGTTATCTCAATCATTTTTCACCTAAAGGAACTAAAAATCTCTATTTTTTTCCATAAAGTAACAAAGGTCTGCATTTTTACAGTTCTACAGGCAGTGACACAAAAAGCTAGGATTATTTCATTAAAAAACCCACCCCCTAAACCAAACAAAAACCCCCAACCACTACCAGAATTTCAGATATAGCTAGTTACAGAAAATTAGGCATATAATAAATCTCTAATACAAGTTACTGTATTAATTTGTATAAGCTTACATCTAGCACTAATGAAAGGGCATGTCTTCACCTATGTAAGAAAACCAGAATTCATGCAGTACTCGAACAGTGCTGCTGCCACTGTCATTCAATCCCTTTATATGAGTTTTTGCTTTCAGCCCAGACCCCTGAGAAGCTGAGGCCTGTGTGTTTGTTACATGCATATGTATGATTCACCAATGACTTTCAAGCCTGTAGATGGATTTTCTTTAAATTTGACAGCAGAGAAAAGTTTTCAAATATATTAAGCCCTCACAAATTTCATGAAAGAAGGTGGCTGGTGGATAATAATGATGATTAAAGATAACAATAATAACAAGAACAATAACAGTAATAGTTATTGTTTTCCCCAAGGGAGTTACAATATGAGCTTCATGCCATATTGCAGGTAAGAAAACTCCACCCAAGATGGCTGTTATAAACCACTTTCCTTCTTTTCCCCTAGTCAACAAGTGAAGTTTCTGTTGAGACCTGCAACGTTACCACAGTCAATCAACCATAAGACATAAAACTGTAAGAAATTAAGCATCACTAGCACTGGTGCTCAGAGAACTACTTGCTTCCTTTCTGGTTTATAACGCATGCTTACCCTCTTATTCCCGCATGTCTTCCCCATAACACATGCAGCAAAAAGTTGCATGATGCTTAGGGTAGCCCTGTTGTACAGTTCATCTTGAAGGTTAGGTGACTGCTATTATAGCAAATCAATGGGGCACAAGACTGAACTTCTATGAGACTATTAGTAGTAAATGGGTTAATTCCAAAGATTGCATTTATCCTTGAGCTCTAGAATGTGTCTGCATTTAAAAAGCAAGGGATCTAGCATAAGACAAACTTCTCAACTGCCTCTGTTCTTCTATATTTCCCATATCTTATTTCATCTGTGGAGAAAAAAAAAAAGGGAGAGAAAAATATCCAATAGGGATTTACTCCAGACAGGGAAACAGTGAATCAACTGTACAAAATTTCTGCTATAAATATTTGACAGGAGTACTTCAGAATGTTTCGCTAAATTTATACTTATGAAAATGACAGCTAAGACTCCATCTACTTTAGCAGAAGTACAGAATTATCAAGAGCAGATCTGTAGAGTGGAACAGCTGGTAACAAAAAAATCAGACTTTACCCTAGTCACATTTAGCAGTTTTGCTCTGCATTATTTCTAGTGCCATCCCATGTACTAAACACACATTAAAATTTGGAGAACATTCAGCACATTCCTGAACACATCTCTCAGATTAAAACGGGAGGAATCAAGCTCCGAAGCCACCGCATAGAGCGAACTGAACTACAGTGAGGAGAAATAAGAACAGTCACTCTCAAGGTACATTCCTGATTCAAACTAAGACACTGACATTGACTTCCTCATTGTGATCTCCTCCCTCTTACCCCTAAGACTTCATCTCCTCCAATTTTATTTAGAAATTACTGGTATGATCTAGCTCTCAAAGCTATTAAGTGTCTATTATGGAAAGGAAAAAAAAAGTTGGTGGATGAGTGTAAGAGAGAGACATCTAAGAACAGTTGAACTGAGGGAAAGGCAGGCAAAAGCCAACATTACATATTCTGTTCAGAGAAAGCCAGCTGGCCAACCCGTATGTACATACTGGCTAATTAAGAAATATGTAGGTAGCTCACGCCTAGCCATGCCAAACGTTATCTGTATTCTGGTGGGAGTGTCAAAGGCAGCTGAGGTTAATGCACTGAGAGGAAGGGAATGGGTATAGTACAAAGAACCAAAATCCACAGAAAACTAGGCTTTTTTAATACTGTAAGAAGCACAGATTAAGCAAAAAGATGTTCAGTTAACTAAGTTTAACACTCTGGGTTCTTTTTTCTTCTTATCAGAAAAGTGCAAATGACTTCAGTATTTTATTTCACAATAAAAGCACCCTTCAGCAAACAAATTAAGAGAAGTGATTTCTTTCCAGAAGAGAGGATAACAAACTGCAGCATTACTAGTGCTAAATGAAATGTTGTGATGGGAGACGTAGCAGCATTGACAATTTTTTTTCTTCTTACAGAAGTCAGTGCTTCTATACAGGTAGTTACTCAACCATAACCTACTGCTACACATGGTCAGACTGCAACGCATGTGTTACCAGATCAGCATCTACCTTTTCACCTACAGTGTCCAGTAAGAAAAAAGGACTTAAGATGGAACAAGAGGTTATTTGGGGTATTTTGGCTAGAGGCTGGGGACATGCTAAGAGGCACAAGAACAGGAATTTGAGACTGTGGGGAAAGAGACCATTCAGGTACAATATGCAGTAGGAGGGTAGCAAAGTCCAGTAGTACAGAGCTAGGCTTTTCTGACTTGGGAATTTAAACACCACCTGTATAAAAAGAACATCTATATTTTTATTTGAGATTTCCTACACAGAAGTATGCCTGTGAGGAGTAAAGCTTCAGATCAGCTAAATGAGAGAATGTGACTGTGATGAAGCAGCAGCAGACAGAGAAACTTGAGCGAACAGGTAAGAATGGACTGTGCTATGGACAAAAGCACAGGAGACTCCATGATCAACACACAAGAATTTTTGCCTCAGAACATGGGACGCAAACCAAAATTCTTTAGTTTTGCCATTTCTGTGGCCCACCTCCTTTTAGTTTTAATGGAGAATGACAAGCTTACTACTGCAATCAGTTTTCCATTACCTCCTTGGACAGACATACTTGTAGAAATGAAGTCTTAAACACTGCTGCTGTCTCATGAGAATGTCAAAATGATGGTAAAGGATGGGACATTACCCAGGGCATATAGTTAAAAATCTCATTAGAACATTTAACAAAATACTGTTCTGAAATTTCAAAATTTCAGTTACTATAGCCACAAAAATACTAGTCTTTGTTCCCAGGTCTTCACTGTGGAAGACTGTATAAACAGAGATACTCTATAATGATTGCAGCAGTTTATTTGATCTTTACATGGACGACAATGAAAGGGCTATTAAAGTCTTTATTTGAGCAAAAATAGTTTTAGGTTTCTTGTGCAGAGTCTTATGAAAACAGCATTACATGAATCCCCCCAAAAGACTTCCTCCCAGTCATTTAGCAAACAGGGGTGCTGCTGGAGTCCAGCATGCATGTTACTGCTAAGTAGGATTACTGAACAACTTAACTCCCAGGGTACTGAAGTCAAAGTTGAATAGGTATGAGATCTATATATTAAACCTTTTTTTACAAAAGCTGATAATATATTAGACATATGCAGCTATAATGGACTAAACATAGACTGCAGTACATCCCTACTGGCAAGCCTGCCTCTTGCTGAAGGCTAGAAGCGTATTGTCCTTTACAAGCTTAAAGGAAAACACATTCTGCATAAGAAAACATGAAATAAGGGGCTATTTGTGTATGTTACCCTATTTAAGACTAAATTTTTACCATCACTACTTCCTCAATGTAGTGTGCACTAAAATACCATCAAATACAATTAACAGAACAATTTACCAGCCGTGTTTTGCCCTGCACTCCATGGTGTCTCATTGTACTTGCAATCCAATTCTCTACCAGTAACCAGCAAACAAATTAGTAAATACTACTGGCTTTAGGTAGCACACCAGTTTAGCATGCTGAAGAAAACAGTGCCTGAATGATACATGCAGTGGCTTTTACAGATGAAAGGTGACAAGAATATTTTTATATGGAAAATATCCACAAGCTCTTTTCACACATGATTGCAACAGTTCAGTCCATGCAGACTCCAGTGTCAAGAGTTGTGATGAAAGAACTGAGCTCCAACACAGTCTCAAACTAATGGTGCCTAAGGTAACAGCCTGTTGCGGTATTAAGTGCAAATGCAGTACCTAGCACGGACATGAGTCACAAATTTGGCAGATTTTACAGTATTTGACAATAAAATATGACAAAACACTTTTGGTCCAGAAGTGAGGAATTCTTTTTTATTACAATTTTCCTTTAAGATCTGCACAATACTTGAGATGACTTTGGGGCTACAACATGCAACACTGAGATCATTTCTACTCCCTTCTTCGCTATATCTATCATGCAACCTCAGAAAAAGCACCTTAACCCTCCCCTGCAGCAATTGCCTCTACCAGATTTTAGAAGAAAACAAAACAGCAACATAACATGAACACACCTTTCAGAAATATATGCAATGAGATAACTTGCATATGTGTATTTCATAGCTGCTCAGATCCTAGCTAATGTATGGAATGGACTACTAGACTTGCTGTCCTATCAGAGAGTATTTCTACATTTTAATTTGAAATGTTTAGATACTCGAGGTCCAAATATATAAAGGACTGCACAGATTTGCCTGTAATAAGAAAAATAAAATATTTGAACATCAACATTTGAACAAGGTCTCCTTGAACAGTGAAACAGGAATGGGCAGTGACTACTCATAATCTCCAGAACAGCTTTTAATATACTCTGAAGTACCTACTCATCGCATGCCAGACTACACTACACAGGGCTAGGATGAAGTCCCTAAAAAACAGCTGACACTCAGGCAGCAAGAAGGATTTTCCAGTACTTCAGCTGGAACTCACCACTACTTGCTACCAAAATAAAGGACGTGTCTCATAGTCTAGGAATTTCTACTAGGAAGAGCAAAAAATGACAGGACCTACAACTCTTTTCTATGCAGAAAACAAACAAGACTCTTTGCAGGGGTTTTGTTGCACTTGCCTATATAGGACCTTGGGCTCCTACTCAGAACACCTTCAAATCCCTGTTCAAAGGGCCTGAGTTTACCAGTGCTTGGTTTCAAGTGCCAAGTTCCATATATTTCACCATACTCTTCAATTTATTTTCTGTGGTAATAGTAGCACTTAGACTTGTCAATCTCTTTCTAACAAATACGCTCTATTGAAGAGCATGACTGAATTTTTAGTTTTCTGACTTTCAGTAAGGTGCTTCCCCCCCCTTTTTTTCAAACTAAACACACACTTACCAAAGAACACAAGGACTTCATTGCTCATAGAATTAAAGAATAGTTGAGGTTAAGGGACATCTGGAGGTCATCTAAGTCCCTCAGTTATCTAGTCAGTCAGACATTTCCAGCTGTCGTACCTTACATAGACCAGGTTGAGTTTGTTACTTGAGCAGGAAAAGAATCAGTAAAGAAACCATGGAAAATACAGACCTTCCTATTCTTGACTAACTGTAGGCACCTATAAATCATGCAGCAGTGTTTTACAAGCAGCACACTGTGGAATAAGAAAAAAAACTTTGGCCCAAACTTTAATTTACAAAATCTCATTCTCTGAGTGAAAATACCACACACCAATATGCCTCTAAGATGTGTTGCACAGATTGACTTGAATTTTTAAGGTACTACTGGTTTGTAAATTACAGATAGATCTTGCTTCAATAATAGCTGTATCTGAGCAAGTGATAGCTCCTCTTCCACATCACAGCTGATCATCAGAAATATACCTGCACTTCTTTCTGTAATGTTTTCTCGCAACTACACTTAAAATAAATGTCAATCAACGAAGGACTGAAACTCTTATTGGAGTAGCATTGGACAATTCTCACCTCACACACTTTTAACTAGAACTGCAAAATCCACCTGTCAGAATGAAACCACCACACTGACACTGATTTGCTTCTAAAAGTAAAAACAAAGCAAGACAAAACAAATCAGATTTTTAGGGTATCTTACAACTCTGATTTCATTTATACTTCCTTGGTCACAATCAAGCAATATATTCATTTGCTGAACATTCCTCTCAAGCTAGTCCTTAATGCTCCTGCTGAAATATTTAAGTAGCACTCAAGGCAAGAAGTGGACTTCAACTTTCTGTGATCATTGTTACTACTGGCAAAAGCAAATTCTAATAGCAAGTGAAGAAACTTGCTTCTGATGCTGTGTGAAAATTTTTTGACAACCTGGTGAAGTTCTGAAGAATCACTGACCAGAAACACAAGCAGCTTCACACAAGTGGCTTCACTTGCTTCCAGAGAATCTGTTTGTCACTCATACCACTATTCCCTGCTATTTCAGCTTGCCTTGATTTCTACCTTCTTAAAAAGAAGGAAATGCCTACAACACCCTTTTTTTTTTTTTAATTTTAAAAACCTTCCTAAAGAAAAAAGAGGACCTATCCTGGACAACACCACAGAACTTACTATTCATAAATCAAAACAGAATAATAAGGCTTAGACAACTCCTCCCTTTATAGACATTACTTTATTTACACAGTACTGCTGGAAGATCAGAATGCATTATTTCTTTCATTTTACAGATGGAGACATAAGTTTACAGAAATAATGAAGTCAGGAGTTTGACCAATTTGCCATATCCATAACACATTATGGACTTTATTTTTCAGATTATTTCACATTAGATAGTACCTTACACTTGGTTAGAACATAGCTACTAGTGACTCAGTTTCAACTTCTGCAAGCAACTCTTCCTCCCTACACTGCTGAAAGAAAAATGTAAAACAGTCTCAAAGCAGTTACCCGCAAGTGAGGAAAACACTTGGCAAATGCTCATAAAAAGCCTATATCTTACACAAATTCCAAACCAGACTGAAAATTGGTAATTTTCAGGGTCAGTATTCAACTTTCTTCAACATGGGACTCTCTTTTCTCTTCCTACAAGCTCCTCTGAAGTTAGAGAACTTATTCCAACTCCTGCAATAGGACTCGTGTTGGAGCAGTATCCTGGACTACACAGTTGCAATTTATCCCCAGAGATCCAGCCGGCTCATTACTTGAAGTGTAGTCCCAACCAAAAACCATCAACTCGTGATCACACCCTACTATCTGCAGAAAGGTAAATGAGCAGTGCTACTCTAATATATGGCAGATGGCATTTCTGGCAGCAGAATATAAAGGTTAGTGACACTGTAGTATACAGCAAGGAGGCATGCAAATACAGACAACAAGCACTTGTTTCACTACTTTTGCAACACACTCCCACTTTCTTCCTTTCGCTAAAGTTTCCAGTCTCAAAGAGATTCTAAGATCCTCCCAGTGCAATGTCATTCCTCACATTAAGAGTATGAAAAAAATCAAGGCGGTTTGTTGGTATCAGACTTCTAAACTCACATGGAATTAATTACTGTTTACATCTTGCCAAGTCACTGAAAAAAATCATAAAAATTAACATTTTATCAAAGTATCCTTACAGGTGCTATGCCAAACAATATAAGCCAATATTATCTTGCAAAAAAGGCAGATCATTCTATCACCACTATTTTCTCAGGTAATTTCCTCTTAATACCCAAGAAAAGTGCTGCATTCAAAGCATTTAAATTAGTATTGTATGACAAAACTGATTTTACATTAAACAGCTTAAATTACCAAAGCTGAAAGTTTGTAGCACTTGCATTACATAAACCAGATGGCATTTTTATCAGAAAATGGTTAGGAATTATTTAAGAGCAGAAAATCCTCCCTGATTCCGAGAGACATATGTTGAAGCTTCTTTTTATGCGTATAGGTACACATGCCCTGCCCCAAACTGGGAGGGACAAGACATAAGAAATGAATGTTTAAGAATAGGATTATCCCCTGGCATTAGTAACTAATGGAAACAAACAAAAAAACATTGCCTTTCCCCCAAACAGTGATAAACCTGCCTTCCAGAAGTCAGACATTGACATCCATTTCAGTGTGGCAGGAATGGCGCCCACATACTTGGCAAGGGGTATCATTCTTTCTGAAACACATATACTATTTCTACAGCATTCCTCCATATGGGCTAGTAAGGAACTGCAACCAGTGCCAGAATTCAGTACGAATCTGAAGGATGTCTGTCAGTATTGTCTTATTCTCAAATGCATTTCTGTATTCTCAGATTAACCCTTTGTCTTTTCATGGAAGATACTAGAATTATTGTTTTTACATATGGCTGGCTGTTCTACGAGGAAGCACTGGAAAGAAACAAACAGAATGATGAGGGTACAAATACAACTGGTTGAATAAATAATTGTCTTTCTCCTTGAAAGGAATTCTGCAAGATCAAAAATATTATTAAGTTTCTTTTCAGATGTTATCAATATTAAAATGATAATTTCTGAAGAAATGCTCTTATTAATATTTATGCTTCAGCTACTTTTCATATTTCTCCTTTGGCAGTAGAAAATAAGGTCGTTTCACTTTCAGTTTCTCACTCACAAGCTTACTCTGAGTTGCAGGCACTGGAAGAGACTGAAGTTCTAGTACAAACAATGCAGAGAAGACATACATGCATTTGCCTTTTTAAAAAAAAAAGAGAAACTGCAGTTTTAATAAGAAAAATGAAGTGCAAAGAAGTCTTACTTATGCAACTAGTCAGTGTAATTTACATTAAAAAAAAGAAGAATTAAGAACATGTATAGCAGAACTTAGTAGAAAGCTGTAGTGCATTACAAGACTACCACACACAGGCAGTACAAGAAGAATGCATCCTTTGACTATTAAAAATTAAATTGGTCAGGAAAAACACATTCCAACACAACAGTTGGAAACAAGTTTTATTCCACATTTGAAAGAAAAAAACAGATTTACAATTTACCAAGCCTTCAGCAACAGGTTAAAAGAAGGAATCCCAACAGACTAACTAAAATTAGAACTTAATGTTTTGCTCACACTACTGGGGTGAATTCCAGGTTCAACTGGTCATGACTATAAGTAATCGGCTCTAGCTGACCCTGCTCTGAGCAGGGGGTGGACTAGACAACCTCCAGAAGTGCCTTCTGATCTCAACTAGTCTATGATTCTGTTCCATGAATGAGAAATGCAGATGTTCTCTACCTCAGCAGCAGCATGTCTACTGGCAGTTCTCTCCTCCTGCCGATACATTCACCATATGAAAAGGTTTAAGTCTTCTATATTCTTCACCAACTCATGCTATGTAGTCAGGACAGCATTTATTCTAAGTGGCTAGAAGGACCTGTGTAGCTTGTGAGTATTGATGTCACACTCAAATCGTATCATTAAGACTGCTGCATAGATACAAACATCATATTCCTACTTAGGGACATACCTAGTTGTTGAAACAAATATTTACATGGAAAAACAACTTCACCTCTTTACTCTGAGAATCAGACATACGTGAGCTTCCAGAGGGCCTGAAGGGATGTCCCTTTATTCTGGATAGCCTCCCAAAATAAAGGAGGTTCTTGATCCTATAAAGAGGAAACCTATTCTGGGAAAGAAAAGAAAGTGTCATGCTTGCCCAAGAACTCGGGCTTTTAGGAGCCAAAGACTCATACTGCAAAATCCTTTAGTCCTCCCTTTTAATCTACATGTCTAAAAATTTGTATGTTCACACGTGCTTCCTCCTGAGTCTTTTTTAGGATGAGCTATGGGTTCAAAGGAAGCACCTGCACATATGTTTAGCATAATATGATACTCCCTTTAAGCTGAATGGACAAGTGGAGTTGTAAATTTCAGTTTTGATCTACTGGTTATTCCTTGAAGATGTAAATAAGTAGATCTTTGTCAGCTAACAAAGACTATTCCATTAGCAGAGTGCCTACCAAAGAAAAACTTAAAAGCCTTTCTGTCAGTACTTTGCCAAACTTAAGACAAGCAAGTCTATTTCCAATTAAGATTAAATTCCTTTTACAGGAATCTACATTCCCCCTGGAAACCTTCTAAAGATCTGCAAGACAAGATTTCAAATTTACTTTATACAGTATTACTAGAACCTCAGTAATTTCTGTTTAAATCTTCATAAACTAATAATAATTTGCCAACCTGAAAACAAGAAAACACACAACTTATCTGCAGCACTGCCAGAAGGAACATAACCTAAAAACATGCAAACGCCCTTCACGGGCTAAAAGCAGATGAACTGCCAACACCTACTCACAGTCCTTCAACTTCAGCAGGATTCACTGTGGGTAAAACAGTGTGCTTGAGTGCTACCATTCACAAGTAAGACCTAAAGTAGCAGATGCAGGAAAAAAAGCAAGCTTCTGAGTAGGCTTACTTACAGGTCCCCAACTAGTTGACAGAGGTTTTTATCCTGGCTAAATCGGGAAGACATGCAAAATATTCCAACAGCCTTTGTTGCCACCTCTTGGCCATCACCACATATCACAAAAGTAGCAGAAGAAAATCACATTGTCAGTTCCTTCACGGAAATAACTTTTCTTTGGGGGAAAAGAGATAGTGAGGGAACAGATGAAGTGGAAACAGAGAACAGAGAATAACCAGAATAGTTTGCATACAAGTATAACTATTTAGAGCTGTGAAAGTAGTGAGTACTGCAATTAACCTTCATTAATGTTTTATCACGTCATCTGGAGAGTCGAAGGGACTGGAAAGCAAAGAACCAGTTATATTCATGACCAAAGACTATATGTTTATTATTTTTAAAAACAGTAATACAGTTGTCAAGACACCTCTCCCTTCTTGAAATCAGAGTAATGGATTATCATTACCCACACTGGAAAGAGAATATCACTAAACAAGCTTTCCATTTTCCCTTTACCATTAAACAGAGTAAGAACCCAGATTAGTAGGTTGCTGAACAGCGCAGAGCACCACAGAAAGTTGATTTCTCTCAGTTAGAGTTCTTTGTTGCACACAATCTTGGAGCAAACATAAACAAGAGGAAAATATCTCCATGAACTGGTTAAGGAAGCTATCTATCTATCAGAGCTTGAAAAGTTTGAAAAAGTAAGACACCTATTAAGTAGGACTAATATAAAAGGCTTTGAAAGACAAAGGAAACTATAGTAAATGTTTTCATAATTAAGCTCATTTCTGTCATCATAAAGCAATGCAACCTTCTAAGATTTCTACCACAACAGTACTCCTGAAGTGCAAATTGTTACTTGGTTTGTGTTGCATTTAATACCTTCTGAAGCTCAGAGAGAGGAAAAAAGTGCTTTCTACCTCTGATGTTTTTCAGCTTCATGAATGCAAGACACGGGACGAGAAGAAAGTCATTCCAATATTCTCCATCTCCACCAGGCTACTGGCAAGTAGAAAGCACATGACAAGAGCAGGGAAGTCTTCCTCCTCTGCTTGCATTTTTACTTTTTGCCTCTAACACAGCTCATAATTCTGTCTCTAACATTGCTAATGGCTTTTCTTAGCCTAAACTACTACAAAACCAATTCTCTTGTGATACTATCACTACCTAGCGCACTCTGAGTAGCGGCCATGAAACTGAGTTTATTAATTTGTTGCTTGCTAAAGATAAAAGCAGTTGCAGCAATATAAGGATGCTTTGTCAGATCCATGGAGATAACTCAAAGTAAGCCAAGGCAAAGTCATACTCTCAAGGCTTCAAGCCTCTCTTTAAATGAATATTTAGGTTTTATGCAAGGTGTCAATAAAGGTCCTCAACTGCATAGTTAAGATACAAAGTATGGCTCCACATGCTTATGGAGGAACTTCCTAAGACTTCTCAAGGTTCTGCAATAAATAATGAACTGGTAAGAAAAAAACTAAAGTTTGCAGGGCTCTGACTTGTTATTCTGCTAATAAAACTATTCAGTGTCATAACAAAAAATGCAAGACAGAGTTTGTGCTAATATTTATTTCATACCATCTGTCATTGGAGTCTGAGTCTAATGATGTAGTTAAAAAAATATAGTCTGATTTGGAGACTAAATGACCAATCAACATTTATACTACTCCATCTGCAATAGAACATGGAGAAGAAGAAACAACAGTCATGCCAGGCCCATCTCTTCATAAGATAAGATCCAAAAAATGTCAGAAGTAAGTCGTTCTGAGTGTGCATATTAACAGCATGGTAGCAGGTTAATCAGTACATATTTTGTGACCAATAGTTTTTTCCAATTTTAAAGGGGACCAACTACACTAGTCTTCCAGAGAACTTCATCAGCCTAAGATCATCTACATCAGTTCAATAAATAGAATTTGTTTTCCTATATCCATATGCCAAATACTGAAGAAGTTCTAGCTCAGCCATTTCTAGGTGACCATATTTCCACCAAAAGGATACCCAGGACTCTTCCATCTAGTTAAGTTGAAGCTGCAACAGTTCATGGATTTTGTAGCAATTTAAACAGACACCTAATGGTGCAAAGAATCTGCTGTTTGAGACTATGATTGATTGCCTCTAATTTAATAAACACAGGTATTCAATTTTCAGTATATGCATTTAAACCTAAGGTAGGTGGTAACGCAGTAGTACTCCCTGCAACCAAACAAACGTTGAAGCTTCATACAAGCACTCATTCAGCCTGATTATTAAAAGACCTTTTCCTCAAAGAAGTTACCTATTGTGCAAGCCTGCTAGAAAAAAACATAAATGAACTTAAGGTTGTTGCACAGAGCTTGCCTTCTTACACAACATCTGTCCTAAGCTTTGCTGCCTGTAGTATTCAGAGTTCACAAATAATTTTGAACAGTCCTCTGCATGGGAGAAGAACACATAAAGATGGCAAGAGAGAGGCAGAAATCCTTATATCTGAAAAACTGAGCTGTCATCTTTGCAGAAGAACCAAAGGCTCTCTGATCAACTGTCTGCATTCGGTGATTAGTAGAGAAAAGCCAGGAAATCAGAAAAGAGACTCGCATAATGTACACCAAAAAACTGACATCACCACAAGAATGCCACCATAGTCCTCTGGGTGCCAAGAAAAACATTTCCACTCCTTGATATTTTAGCTCACAAGAGAAATACAGGAAGATCAAAGTATTAAAGGGGGGGGGGGAATGACACAGATCGTCAATGGGTT
>JANZLQ010000050.1:1741581-1769519 GCA_026212715.1 Elanus axillaris | reverse complement strand
ACCCCCTCTCACGGTGCTCCCCGCCGGTTAGCGGCGGCAGCAAGGCGCCCGGGCCGCGGTGGTTCAGCGGCGGTGTGTGAGGCGGCCCGGGCCCTGCCCCTACCCCTGCGCCTGCCCCGGGCTCCGCACCGCCTCTAACCCCGCCCCGTGTTTACAGCGCCGCCGCGCCCCGGCGCGGTGCCGGAGAGGTGGGGGGGGGGGGGGGAAGGCGTTACGCCTTGGGGGCACCCGCGTAGAGAGGCTGTGGGAGGAGGAGACCGCCGCCTCTCGTGGCGCGGTCAGTGCTGCCGCGCCTCGCGTAGGCAAGAGTCCCGCTCCTCTCAGCGCTTCGCGTCCCGGCGGGTAAATCAAAGAGCTGCAGGACCTTCTGTGGGAAGCGTGCGACGCGTAGCCCCGCGGGCCGGCAGGGCCTGCCGCTTGATGCTTTGATACCGAGAAGCCGGTCGAAGAAACTCTTTAAGACTCGTTTTGGAGTTTTAGAAAGCAGGTGTTCTTTATTGCAGTGCTGGATGCAAGGAGGATAATTCCACCTAGCGTGCATGCCACAGCTTCAGCACAAACAGGTTATATAGAGTAACTAATTACATATTAATCAATTAGTATACATATACATAAAAGTGATTATAACTGATTATCATAATACTGCCTACATCCTTTCACGTGCAATGAAGGATTCATTTGAGTCGAAGAGCTGGTTTGACGACCACCGACCCGTTTGAAGTTCTTGTTGGCTGTCCTTGAAGCCTTTGTTCTTGTCCTTGTTCTTTGATCTTGAAGCTTAACACAGTTTCAATCACATGGGGTCTATTTCAACATTGTTCTCATCTAGTGTACAGGAACATCTAGTCATAAGAGTAAAGAATGCAAAACTTAGGAGTAACTCCCTCTACTAGTTAATTGATTTGCTATACTTTGTCTATTGTTTCAGTCATAGTGTTAGTGTAAGATTTCTAATAATTATTTACCAAATCTCACTTTTACAGTCATCTAGCAGCAAAACAGTTTCCATGGCTGGTACAAAATACTAAAATAAAAATATTTAGACATACCATACAGAATGTATGGAAATATGCTATCACTTGGGCCCACCTCCATGTTTCAGAACAAAAAACCCAGGGTTTTTAGTGTCTCATTTGCACCAGTAAGCTCTGTGTAAACACATCAAAAGGGGTTATAGAAATAGACTGATGTTAGTCCTATTTGCAACCTTAAAAATGGGTCTTTCATCTGCATTTGTGAAACATTTTGTATATGCTTATTAAAATATTATGTGGTAAGGCTTAAAGAATCTGTGTGGTTCTGTACCTGTGGGTTCTTGAATAATACTCTCTAGGTGCTAAAGATAGGTGTGCTGTCAGGTGTATTTTGAGAGGGCAGCTAAACAAAACCCCTTCTGTTTGATGTAGTCTTAATTGCCATGCTCAGCCTGTTACTAGATTACTTTCATTTGTTACTGTGTAGAAAGCAAGAACTCAATATTTACTATTCAAGTCAGAAGGGTGAATTTTTCAGAATTAAAAGATTACTTTTATTAAGGCCATCTAAGTGTGGACTTCCCCATATTCTGATCTCCACCCATCATGTTCCAGCATGGGTAGAGAATGGCATCACAAATACTTCCATGTTACACAACATGTTATTGTTAAAGCAAACTTCTCTCACTTGCTTTCGGAAATCTTACAGTACAAATGCTGGTACAGATCATTTGTGTTGTAAAGCAACTGCCTTCCTTTTAATTTGATTCTGTTAGTGTACTGTAAGTACTGTCAGCTGACCAGGAGCAGGTATGCCAGCACCTGTGACCACTTAACATACTCTTTCATGTCAGGTTGATTACAGAGCTCATCACTTGAGGTGGCGAGCAGATTGCAGGCTATATAGCCTGTCAGCATAAGTGGAGTAAGAACTGTTTCCCAAGGTATAGTATTTTTCCTTCACACAGTACTATACAGGGATGATTCACCCTCTAAAACATGACAGGCTACAGGTATAGCTCAATGGTGTAATACTGCGTTCTGGTCCTTGTACATCAGCATGAGTAATGTGCGGTTCAAAGATTTTATTGTGTGTTGGTAGGTGTTCACAGCCAGCAGCTGAGGCAACAGGGATGGAGTCTCCTGAGCAACACCTTCTGCAGCAGATACTAAGATTTGATAATATCTAATAGTAACTAAAAAATATGGTTCCTTAAGCGTTTTATAAGAAGTACTGTTTGGACTAACAAAAATTAAGTGTCAGTTAGTTGTTCATTGCTACCCCTACATTAGTTTCTTCCCCTTGTCTCCAGAAGCCCCTCCCTTTTACATACAGTACAGCTGCAAAATGCTCATGTAGCTCCAATGTGTTGGCATGCATAGTACTTCCCTTGACCTGCCCTCCCTAGTGAAATATCAGCTGTGTGAACAACTGGTCTTAAGAAACATGCACAGTATCTGGTTGAACTGTGTCATTGCTGAGTTCAATCTAGTAATTGAATGACTGAGAATCTCAAGACTGCAATACCAAGATAAGAACCTTATCCAAAGAACTTGCAAAATGTCATGCTGGTGAAAGTATACACACTAACCTCTGGCAGGCCAGCTGGTGAGCTCAGGTAACATACTGCACAGGTGGAATTGAACTTCATTGCTTCCCTCTATGTAATGACAGAACACAGTTCCAGATAATGCTTTTCTAGCAGTGTGTGGAGGTCACAGAAATGCTTTCTGTTATCCAACATCAAACACATCAGGTGTCTTGTGGAGTTTTTCATTACTCCAGACATTCTTCCATCTTTACTAAAGGAAGGAACCACCACCACCCACACACAGAGTCCAGTGGATTCTTTGTCTTCCGCTTCTGTGTTCTAAATCTCACTTCCTTTCCCAAGACTTCAGCTATTTTTCTTAAAATCTTCTCTAACTAGTCTTTTTCAGAGAGGCAGACACAATATGGTTTCAGGCAACTGACATGTTCACATTTCCTAGTTTACATTGAAATGCATGTATGTGTATATACATAAAGCATTTGCCATATTTTACAAGCATATGTATTAAGTGTCAATACACAGTAATTTTTTAAAAATTACCTTCAGTTTTTTTATATTGGTAGAAGTACTTCAATTTCACACAGATTACAAAAATAGCTGATACACTGCAGTAAGGTCAAAGAAAGATCCATCAATCAAATAACTAGTTTTGCATATTACACTTAGCCATGTATTAAACTGTTGTGGTATATTCTGTCTTCCCCCAACTGCATACCTTGGCTGTATTGCATTAATTTGTACAGGAAGTGGTTTCTTGTTGCTGTTCACTTTTAGTGGAATACTACTGCCATTTGGGTCAGGCTTGGGTTTTTTTGTAACATGATAAAAAGATATTTTTCACATTTTTCCTGGTCACTGAATGGTAGTAAAAAGAGTTAGACTCAAGAAGAACCACTTACTGAACCTACCAGATCTTTTACACAACACAGCTTGGATCACCTTTCCTTGTTTGTTGTTTAACTGCAGTTAAAAGTAACATGCTATAAAGTTTTGTCAGATAATCTCCTTTCAGTTTGTTTCCTTGTGCATTTGCAAGACTTGTAATTCAGTCAGTTTTGTTGCTTCTCCAGTGAGTCACTGTACAGTCTACAGAATCACTTTTCTTATAATCTAGAATTGTGATTATGCTTTGCAGTAGTTAAAACAGTGGTAAGTTAGATATTCTAATTGCTGTTGCTTTCTTGATTTTTTTAATAAAAGTATTAGAATGTTCATCATTTTACTGAGACTAAAGTTGCTTTATTATTTTCAGACAGTTCATACTATATTACAAAAATCCTTAGAGGTCAGCTCGAACTCCAAAACCTGGTCCTTTGGGTGGTTCAGTCAGAGAAGTAAGGCCACCAGCCGGCTCACAAGAAAAACGTCCACTCCTGAAAAATGAAAGCATTATTATTCATTGCTAATATTGTTATAACCTCAGAGACTGTTTAATCACTGGATAGAGGACAGTTAAAAATCTGACTTAAAGCTTTTTTTTTCTTTCATTCTTCATATTAATCCTTCAGAAATATGTGGTGCTACTCCTAAATCAAAAGGATTCCAAATTCGAGTAGTAACAAATAGTTTCATAACTGAAATGCAAGATAGGACAACTACTTTTTATTTAAAAGTGATGTTGATCCCAGTAATACCAAAGGCAGTATCTAATTTTGTGACTTACACTTTTATTAAAGATGCTTCCCTGTGTTTGGAAACTATAATTGTTTTAAAGATTATTGTTCTTGTATTCAAAAAAATAATTATAGAAACTATATAGGAATAGGTAAGAATTGTGGTTTAACCCCAGCTGGTAACTAAGCACCACACAGCCATGTACTGAATTTCCTCCCTACCCCCTGCAGTGGGATGGGGGAGAGAAATGGGGAAGGAAAAAAAAAAAAGGTAGAACTTGTGGATTGAGACAAGAACAGTTTAGTAGAACAGAAAGGAAGAAACTAATAATGATGATGATAACAATAATGAAATTACAGTAATAATAAAAGGATCGGAATATACAAAACAAGTAATGCACAATGCAGTCGCTCACCACTTGCTGACTGGTGCCCAGTTAGTTCCCAAGCCACCCCCCCAGGCCAACTCCCCCCAGTTTATATACAGGGCATGACGTCACATGGTATGCAGTACCCCTTTGGCCAGTTGGGGTCAGCTGCCCTGGCTGTGTCCCCTCCCAGCTTCTTGTGCCCCTCCAGCCTTCTCGCTGACTGGGCATGAGAAGCTGAAAAATCCTTGACTTAGTAATGTTTAGACTTGGCAAAAACTGAAAACATCAGTGCCTTACCAACACTATTCTCATACTGAACCCAAAACATAACACTATACCAGCTACTAGAAAGAAAAATATCTCTCTCCCAGCCAAAACCACCACAGTAACACACCCAAGTCAAATTAATTTCTCCATTCACACCAACATATGTACAATTGCGCTAACAAAGAACAGTGGGAAATAGCAGGTAAGAAGAGTTCAGAAATAATAACCCTTTAGTAAGCTTGTGATCTTCCTGGTTTTTGTCAGAAATCAAATAAACCCACCAAACAACAGGCATTTGTTGATTTACATGATCTAGAGAAAAAATTCCAACAGGTCATATCATTCACCTATTAAGTACTAAGCCAAATCAGAACTGGCATTTTCACATTTCATGCACATCCTCTCTAGTCAGTCATCAAGAAAATTACAATTCTCTTCTCAGTTCTTTACAGTTCTTTTTGGCTTTGAAAATACAGAAGGGCACTGAATGCATGCCACCATTCAGTAAACTAATTAATGTTTTTTAGCTGTAGGTTGTGAAATCACTGGAACAGGAATAGAGTTTCTGAAAAGGATTAGCCTTCAAGTAGTTGGCCAGTATTATACCAATATAGCATACCTTGGGCCAGGTTTGGGAACTTTGCCAGCCTTTAGCTCATCAATTATGACTTCAATATCTTTGGGTGTCAAATCTTCCTGTAAAAAAAAAATCATGGACAAAACAAAAAGAGTCAGCAATTGTGCTAATTGCAGGATTCAAAATTCATCAGATCAGTGGCTCTGTTGGGTGTGATCCTAGCATAGGTAATTTTGATCCTGCCCATGAACACACATAGCGGTTGAAAGAATTAGGACAATTCAAAAGACTACTGTCATTTTAATGTTAAAATTTGTTTTACATATGTGTTTTCAGCTTCCTTGATATATTAGTGAGTTGGATCTCTGCCGACCCACTATACATATGCCACTGCACATACTCCAAAATGGCATCAGCTATGACAAAAAAAATTGTGGGTACAATTCAAGACAACAGTTCTCAAAAAAATAATAAGGCTGTGATAACAAAATAAAATATTTTTAGAATAAGTTTTTTTAAAAAACTGGATTCAGTCAATACATTAATTCCTTTGGTCTATGGCATCCCAAGTAAACTATAATTCTTAAGTCTAAAAGTTCAAAAATAGTGTTAAACCAGTCCAGGGTTGCCAACAGACTCCTTTAAAGTGCTTTTAAAAGCTTATCAAATACCTCTTTACAAATTCTAGATTTATGGGCAGACCACTATCACAAAAACGCATCACCCACTCATATAAATCAAGACAGTAACTGAAAGGAAAAATACACTGATACACTGTGATACAGATGAAGTGTTACAGCAAGCAGCAAGAGGCTAAGAAACTAAAAGTAGTTCTACCTAGTAAGTTGTCCCTGCCAATAGGACTTTAAAGTAACTGACAAAAACTTAAGAATCCAAAACAAGTAAAACCCCAAGTAACCCAGAAAGAAGTTTATTCTTTCAAAAGGTAGTGTAATACTTACATAGTAATTGTCATTTATTTGTACCATCGGTGCATTTACACAAGCACCTAAACATTCCACTTCTGTCAGTGTGAAGAGTTTATCAGGTGTTGTTTCCCCAACTTTTATACCTAAACCAATAAAGAATACTAGCTTCAGCAATGATTATTGAACGTGATTAATAAAGCATGAGTAAGTACTCCACAGTCTTCTCATTACTTGTATTTTGGCCTTAAAAGCATTTGCATAGTTAAATCCTCTTAAATGAGTCCAAAATGTTTCCATTAAACAAAAGATTCTAATAAACTGTGAAGTCAGTCTTCAGATAGGTTTTTGAGACCTCGTTTACAGGTATGATTTATTAAATAATCATGAAATGGCAATTCCAAGAAACGTAATGGCTCTACTCGGGAACATTTTGTTATCAATACAACAGAATGGAAAAACAGGGAAAAACACAGCTTTCCTGTGCTGATACAAAATGTGTTACTATACTGTGGTGAGTACTGAATTCCCAAAGTAACCAAGATCCAAGCATTAACAGTTAGCTACAAATTCATAAACAACTTCCAAGTTTATACACAAAAACTTATTTCCTGAACAACTCTGTACACATACTTGGCTTCTATGACACATTATTGTTCTAGTGATACAGATACAGACCTTCCCCAGAGGGCACGTTAGCCAAAATAACAGCTTGGAGTCCGATCTTCAACAAAATTCTCCATGGAAGGAAGAATGCTAAAAAGCAGTTCTCCTCCATAGTTATTAGAAGGGGGGAAAAAAAACCTAATTAAGTACAGCTTGTGTCTCAGTAAGAGCTACACAATTGTCCTTTTAGCTTGAGAAATCAAAGCATTGAGTTTCAGTTAAATTAAGCTATCTTTGCAGTAACATATGAAGACAAATTTAATCTAAAAAAATTCTTCACTGTGAGGGTGGTGAGACACTGGCACAGGTTGCCCAGAGAAGTTGTGGATGCCCCATCCCTGGAAGTGTTCAAGGCCAGGCTGGATGGGGCTTTGAGCAACCTGGTCTAGTGGAAGGTGTCCCTGCCCATGGCAGGGGGGTGGAACTAGATGAGCTTTAAGGTCCCTTCCAGCCCAAGCTATTCTGTGATTCTATCACCTTACTTAAATAAAAAAACCCTCACAAACAACCTTCATATAGCATATCCCTTAAAAATCTTATTTTGCTTATAAAAAAGTGCCATAGCATTCAGAGTCCTCTCATACATATGGGATAGGGCTTAATTTCTCAGTCCAAGAGTCATATTAGAATAATGCATTTCCTGGCAAATTAGCTTTAAAGCCACTTTTAAGACCACTAAACAGCACTCCAGTCAATGGCCTTTTCTGCTCTACTGTACTGAAATCCTTAAAGAATATAAAATCTTGCATTTTATGTGTTTAGTGCCTATTTGCCAATGATTTCATTCCACATTTCCAATACTATTGTTCTGCCCCATCATATGAAAAATTTTACTTCCATATCATTAAACAAAGGTAAAAAAATGTAAAAAGTATATTACAAATTTGTATCCTACCAAGTTTCTTCTTAATGGCTTCTAAAATACTATCAGAGTCTCGCAGCATGCAAGGTGTGGTAGTGCAGACCTGAATATGGTATTTCCCAACAGGTTTGCGATTATACATTGTATAGAAGGTTGCTACTTCATACACTCTCATGGAAGGCATTTCTAAAATTTCAGCAACCTGGAACAAGGGGAAAACGGACACTATTGAATTCTTACAGGGCATCAGTAAAGCCATTTAACAAACTATTTCAGTAGTCACCTGTCCTCTCTCTGCAGTAACAGATAAATAACAGGGAGGGGATGGGTATCAAAGCACAGCTGTTTTCAAATGCTAAGACACCTGAGTTATTCTGATTGGAGTCACCCTGCTCGAGCACAAACTCCACTAAGCCATGGATTAGCACAGCAAGGAGCTCAAGTCAATTCCCCTCCAACATCTATCATCACATACAAGCTGGGTTCCAGCTTTCATTGTCATTTCTGGCTCATACTGCTCTTCTGCTGTATGAGTGAATGAACTTTTACACATCTGCCCATACTAATCCACATAAGCCTTTCGGTAAGGGAATACTTATAGGCTGGTACTATGCTCACCTAACTCGGATAAAGCAGGTCTGTCTCAGGTTCTGTGACATACCAGGGCTGGCCTTAGAAGTGCCATCGCTACATTTGCAAGACTGGGGTCACAGCTAGTAAACAGGGAGTGAAGCATGATCTCCATGGAGCCAGTTCCACTGCAAATATCCCTGACTCATTAACCTAGAAACCTGGCAAACCACACAGGTTGAGAACTGGCTCTGTTTTCAAAAGTGTAACTTTTATGTTCCACGCTTTTGCAGGCAAATAACAAACCATGGAAAATATTTGTTCATTTAAAAATCTTAAGATAATTTTAAACATAGTATCAATCTGAAACTTAAAGTAACCAAAAATACTTTTCCCATTCAGTATTAATGGAGATTTGACACTTTATGCCACACTGTACAGAGGTAAGTTGCCTTTCTCTAAATGTGCACTTAAATCCTTTAGTAATTTCTGTAATGCTCACAATCCTTACTTAGTGTATCTTGACTGAATTTAAATCTTTTCACTTTAAAACTGGTAATAAGCCAGACTGTAACACAAAATATGACAGATTTATTCATATGAATATAAACCAGAATTTTTTATTTCTTGGTATTTGATTACTGTCATGCAACCTATCACTTTGGAGCAGGTAGTTGCTTACTTGCTTGTTTTGAAACAATTTTAATAAATAATTTGGTAAGTCTCCCAAGCACTTGCTGTGAGGCATTAACACTGCTCTGCAGAAGTTGTTACAGGCCTAAAGATTAAGTACAACGCTGGCAATGTACCACTAACCTGGGAGGAGAAAAACCCCACTATCATTACGTTTTTTCCTTCCTCAAATTCAGCAGCGAACAAAATCAAGTTTCTGTTCCTACTTCCAGGATGATTCTGGGAAAAGAGCCTATCTAAATAAGGTTCACATAATTTTTGTTCTGTCTGTAAATGGGCTAACATTATGTAGACAACAGAGCCCTGAGTTTTCTGCATTAGTTTCCCTTTTATTTTTTAAAATGTAGTCTCAAAGGGAATTCTTACAATTCTGTGCCACATGTAAATTCCCACATTACTATGCTTTGATAAATAAATGCTAATATTCTAGTAAGATATTTAAAGAAAACCATAATAAGATAATTAAGTACTAAATACCTTGTTCATAGCTGATATGGGCAACCATCCATGCTGTCTTTGAGCCAAATCTAGTACTGCCATGACAGCTGCAGACTTGTGTCCCCCTGGGTAGTTGTTTATGATTGCTTCTATTCGCTTTTTAAAGGAAAAAGGGGGGGGGGGGAAGTATCAGTACTGATCTAAAGACAAAGTTGGTGTATTTAATTTTTTTTGTCCGCATACCTTTTGGTTTTCAGGTGTGAACTCAAATGGAGTTTCTGGATTATTTTCAGGACTATCTCTGTGCTTCAGGAAAAGAAAAAGACGACATGTAAAAATAGGGTTGTCAGGAAATTATTCAGGACAGATTCACTGTTATACAAAAATCTTCTCATTAGACAGTTACAGTTGAGTTGCTTGAATAAAACTGATATATTCCAGATAAAAATTTCAAAGTAGTCAAATGATGAAATATCTCTGGGAAAGTTATTAAAAACATTGGTAATTATTTCATCACTCAAAAATAATGACTTACTCCTGTTATTTCCTATTTAAAACTTTTCTTGGTTAAAATGGTATTGTTATCAAAATACACTTTTTTTAACACTGTTAATACAGTTTAGCAATTATGTTCAAACTCATCGCAGTCCTCTGGTTAATACCTTAACAAACAACAAGGGACTAAAACAGCAGTCCATTTTTTTCTTTCACCATGAGGCATTAACTATAAAAACTTCAAAATTCATCACGAAGCTTGCTATATAACTGTTTGCACATTCAAACACACATTAATCTATTTTAACATATTCTTTTGATTTGTAATGGATTTCAACATTTTAATTTTAGCTACAACTCTGAATCAAAATGGTAGAAGCAGAATTTTAAGTATTTCCAAAATAAGGTATTATATGATACTATTTTTAAGGTGGTCTTCTAGGGAAACATTGAATTGAAATTAGTTCTTCTATTTTCAGAAAATACAAATTTGGAAGTCTTGAAGAAAGTGACATTTTCCTATAATAAAAATCTTAGTTCTAATGAAAGTCCTTACCCACCAGAAAAACTTCCTGCCCAAATTTTTCAGTTATCTCTAAGCAGCTCACTATGGTATCCCTGAAACACTCATAGCTAAGTTTCATTCCAAACTTTATACAGTTTTCGAATTGAGAAAGTTTCAAATTAAATGGAAAGTTTGGGGGAAAATGCAAGCTATACTTGAGACTTGATGTTAAAAGTAATCTACAACCACCTAATGATAAAAGCTTTAAAAGTACATTTAGAGAAAGAAATCCACTCCACTGGCTTTCATTTTGATCATTTTCTCAAGTAATCTAGGGTGATTTTGTAGTTTCCATGCTGTGTTCATATTAAACAGTGAAGGATTTAATCAAAAAATCTTAACATTGCAAGATACTTGCATACTGAAAGACTGCCATCAGTGCAGAACTTAAAATACGTATGGTCCATAGCTATTCATGGATTTAGAAATTAATATGGAAATACTGAAAGGCAAAAAACTTAAATTACATCTGCTGGTCTAACGAGATTCCCTTTGCTTATCCTGTCTATATCCTAGAGGAGACAGTACTACTGCTGCCATGAATTTGAGAGCTTGTACCCCTACCACAGTTCCAAGTCAAATATAAAACTACAGTCAATATATACTTCTCCACTAAGGATGGCTTTCCCCTAATAAAAGGAATTGCAGAAAGATAATCAATATCCTTTGAACACACTAATATTTTATTAAGTATGAATTCATTGCTTACTGTGTGGTCTACAAGGTAACGTAAAACAGCTTTTAGGATCACAGTTGACCCTGTTTTAGACTGACCCTTCCAGATACAGGATTTGACTCCTCATATGTAGTATTGCTGAGGGTTTTCTACCAATTTTAAGGAAAGTTTTCAAAAAGAGGCTGATGGAGGAAAACCAAATTGGGAATACCGTGCAACTTTTGATTTTTTTTCCCCCCTTACAGACCTGTTCTATGTCTTATTTGATCTGTGCAGCTCCATGATTCATAAGTACTTCCATAACTTAACTTTTCCTTCTCAAATTTGCATACGCGTTTTATTTCAGTCTGCTATTTGTCCTTCCATAGCTATTCGATAGGTACAGTTGTACTTCATCTCAGTTTCTTTTGCAAGTAAGTGTATTTGATTTATTAAAATCTCCCTCTCTGTCTACAACAGCTCTTCTTTTCAGTGTATCATCTCTGAACTGGTATCCTTAAATATCCTACATGAGGAGGAATAATAAAGGCTGTATCTGAAGCTAGTTTGCCACACAGTCAGTTCTGTGCAGCAAGGCCCCCAAATACATTGTAAAGTCTACAGCACAGGTGAACACTAAGTAAGATCATGTCACCTTTTTTTTGTTTTCCATTTTCCTAAATGGGCTGCATCTTATTCTGTGCTGTGGAGAGTTTGATAGTTTTCATCAGTAGCTAACAGAGTACTAGGTCTACTGAGCTGTCAGGAATTTGCCAGTCACATGTTCCCTAGTATTCCATTTGTCTGATGATGCACCATTTATCTGATACTCGCATGAGCTGATTAGCTCCTAAATTATATCAGTGCATTTCTACCTTTTCTTAGGACACGGATTCTGGAGAACAAGATCAGAATTAAGGACACAGTATTGGAAGGAATACTATGTTAAATCAGAGTGGTTGAGGTTGGAAGGGACCTCTGGAGGTCATCTGGCCCAACCCCCCCTGCTCAAGCAAAGCCACCCAGAGCTGGTTGCCCAGGACCATGTCCAGACAGCTGCTTCTGAATAACTCCAAGGTGGGAGACTCCACAACCTCGCTGGGCAACCTGTGCCCATGCTTGGTCACCCTCACAGTAAAAAAGTGTTGCCTGATGTTCTCTGAGGCCATTGTCTCTGGTTCTGTCACGGGGCACCACTAAAAAGAACCTGGATCCATCTTCTTTGTGCCCTCCCTTCAGGTATTTACAGGCACTGGTAAGATCCCCCCTCCCCCAGTCTTCCCTAACAGTCATAGCTCCCTCAACCCTTCCTCATATAAGAGATGCTCATAAAAATAACCTGATATATTAAGGCTTCCTCTGTACACAAACTAAATACAATTGTGTCTGTACCAACTACAGCAGTTTGTTGAAAAGCAAGGTCAAACTCTAGCCATGCTTTTTTTCCCAGTTCCTTTCTAGTGCTCCCCAATTTCCTGAAGTCTTACACAGTACATTTTCATTCTACACAGCCTGACTGTATCACATTTCTAGTGCAGCATTCAGCCTAACCTACTTAAAAGTGTGAACAACTGCACTGTGAAGGCCTACCAAAGCCACACTGCCCCCACAGATGATGGTACTCTCTCATGGAAGGTACTATGGCTGCTGAATGTTCATCTCATTCTTTTTGCGACACCAACCTGGGCCATTTTATTATTCTTTTTCAGTGATCTAATAATCTGTCTTTCTTGACAGAGAGAATTATTAGAGTGCTGAAGAATTACAGTAGAATAACTAGAAAAATTGCACTTGTGTATACTGCAAAAAGTCGGCCTGAATCTTGCCCTATGCCTGTTTACCTGTGGTAAACATTAGTCCAAAACACTGTAAACCAAAATGAGAAAACTGTGTGGTATGCAGGGGAATAGATGTTTAGGGCAACAACCTGTTAAAAGTCCCAATCAAATCAGCAACTGAATGAAATTTATTACTTCCCCTCCTAGGGTAAAGTACCCTACGTTCACTATTCCAGAAAAACTCGAGATATAAACCTTCTTAAGTTAAGAATGGTGGAAGTGCTCTCAGACCCAAGTATTTCACTGACCATCTTCACAAGTAACTAAAACTATAATATAGCTATTATCTGGCCTTCTGTACTGAATCCCATGCAGCCCTATGACAAAGCCCACATCAGGGCAGACAATGCATTAAGGAAACTCAGTCCCCATGTTGAAAACCACAAAGTAGAACAGTTAAGTTTTCGCTGTTAAGGAGGCTAAAGACAGGTAAAAGTTAAAAATAGAGAAGGCATGTTTAAAGAAATAAAGGTAATTATTGTAAATAAAAGTATCTTTGAAATCAGGCCTTCCCTAGCCATCAGAAATATGATAGATTTGGAACAGCTCTCTTTGTTTGCCCACTGTATCCTATCTACCTAGTTTTAAATTCAATACACTCTTCTGAAGTGTGATCTAGCTGCCTGTGATGGCACCAGACTGAGTTTAATTGTTGGGAAAGTCTCTTCTTGGCTGTTTCAGAATAAGAAGGAGTTTCAGTAGAAGTTTTCTTATTTCTGTATGTTTTCTGATAACATGTAAAGAAAAAAACTTGCATGAAAAAAGTTTGCTAAGGTATACAAGGGCACGCAAATCAGCACTGCCTTTCAATACTAGATTTTAAGATGACCAGGTCCCCTGCCAGCATGTTCCCTGCCGTTACAAAACAAATAAGCTGTATGCGTTGCTCTTCATCACCTATAAATTTCCTATACAGAATGTGCAACAAGAAGCAGTAATATGCTTTGCAAAACGAACCCCAAGATACTCATAAATTGACATACAAAGAGGACCACCACAACAGGTTAGAGTTACTCCCAGGTAAGCCTACTGTTCCTCCACAAGCAGTTTTAAACAACCTTTGACACTTAATCTGCTTGCAATATTCCTGAAAACTAATACTTTTTCTAATGTGTTTTCCCTACAGAAATCTGGGGGGAAAAGTGCCTCATTTTTTGACTGTATACAAACACTTAGTGTTAGTTACAATAATGCCTTCAGCTCAACTCAGCAGGAAGTTTCCCCTGAAATTTGCTGTCTTAAATAACATCCGAAATTTGCTCTGAAGATTTTTAGTTATAGTTAGGGCAAACAATTAGATGCACACAGTGACATCCAACTATCTTATTCCCATAGCCTTTTACTTCACAGAAGAATATTACCCTACTAAAAAAAAAAACCAAATAACCATAAAACAAACTCCCACACAAACAATTTCCTATGCTCTACTAGCAAAATTTCTGTTGTGGAATAAAAATAAAAGGAGTGAATGATGCTATTAAATCAGACAGCTGAATATCACAAGCAGCTAACCATAACACACACTTTCTTTCCTACTTCCCTCTCTGTTTTCAGGCTCCTCCCTCCAGCAGACGACTTAAGCAGTTACATAAATCTTGAAAAATGCCTGGAGAATTTAGAAGGCTATCTAGCTTCATATGCCAGACACCAATATCCATTAGGGTACCAACACCATCTTTTGCCTGTCTTCATCAGCCTCAAACTACACTTGAAGTTACCTAAATTGTCAGCCTACACCACTTCCTCTATTCAATGAATACTAGCTCTCACTCCATAAATCATCAACGCCTGTTCATTTTTCTGGAAAGTATACAAAGCATGTACTACAATCCCATTAACATCATCTTATGAGAAAAGCTGTAGATGGCTGCAGAAAGGCAACAACAGCATCACAAAAAAATCTGTCTAAAAACACTGAGCACCTGCTTCCAATGAAGCGGTCAATTCTCTAGTGAAGTGCTGATTTCTACTACATGGTGGAAAAATGCAAAATTATTCAGCTGTTGAACTGCAGACTAGATAAAGCTCTGAATGGAGCAGAATGGGACAGAATACACCTCTCCAAGATGCTTCAGATTCTCTTTAGAGGCAGACAGAAAACACATCTGCTTTACACATTTAAATTTGAGGGCTGGGGTTTGATTTTTTTTTTTTGCAATAACTGTTGCTATTTATACATGCTGTGATAATGCCTAATGGCCTCATTTATAAATCATTATGCAACATGCTATATAACATATATTATTAACAAGCACTACACTTTTCAAATGCTAGTGAACAGGGCTAGACCTGGATGTAAGGGTAATTCTGTGGCAAATTTTAGAAATTAAGAAATTGCACCTGCAAAAGGTTTCATGAGCTTCAATTACAAACTCAAGTAACATCAATAAAAAAGAAAACAAGAACTGTTTTATAATGAAGTAAGTTCAAATAAAGTTCTCATCTTCAATCACACACAAATGCTACTAATATCACAATTACTATTAATAAACAAGAGTTTTCACTATATAAGAAACACAAGGCAAAAAAACTAACATAAAAACTTTTGATACTCTATTGCCACTCTAATAAATTGCACTGAAAAAATGCTTTTTTGTAAATTCCAGCAGGCTTCTAGAGCAAGTTCTGCCCATCAGAATCTTTTAGGCAGATTAAAAAGGTATATGCCAAACTCTTCCTACACATCCCCCTTCCAGTAAGGTAGAAAATTACTTACCACAAATAAGGCTCCTCCACTGGCATTGCACACTGCTGTTCTATGTAAGTATCGAATTTGTCTTACCTACAAAGATAAAGTAGATAATATTAATAGTTAATAATTTACATAACTGCTAGAGACTGCTTTCAGAACCAGCTCCATTTCTACTCTAATTGTAAGCCATTAATTCTAATATAATCACTAATAATTTAAGTCGAGAAGAATAATAAGGGCTCTTCTGTACTAGTACAAGAGCACATCTCTTAACACATCTTGACCATTTCAGACAGTGTAGAAGCTAAAGGAGTTAACTTCAAAGAGATAATAATCTGCCAGTTTAATCTACCTGCCTTGAATACAAATTCTCATCAAATATTTAATGAAGAATTTTCCAATTTGTTACTTTACAGCACGCCCTTTAAAAAGTCTGCAGAAAGTACCATTATTGAGATTCTTCTCTAGTAAGCATTTACAAGCTTCTTCAGTTTTCATCTAACTAAACAGTGAGATCAGGCATAAGAGAACAAAATTAAGAACCTGAAATATCAAAAGGACATAAGAGCCATATGCAAGTTGTGTTCAGCTGTTCTCTGTCTGGATGTGTCATACCAAAACAGATCAAGATTGCTGGATTCTGGCCAGTATTACTAAAATAATTTGATTATATTATCTTGTCTTAAGCAAACTTTCTATAAATTTAATTTTATATTAATTTTTATATTGTACTCTAGACCAATTTTGAGAGTTCTTAAAGTAAGAGAAGTATAGCATATTAAAAAAAAAAACCTTTACTTAATTTCTGTTACTGTATAAAATCTATGGGATTTTAAGTGAATCAGCAGCAAACTAGTAAAAATACAGGCATGAGGTCAGATTTGAAATCCAAGCCCAAGTACCAAGGAATTACAGCAACCTAATCAGCTCAATCTTTTCAGCAGCAGATCATGCAGCGTAGTTTCACACGATGGCTGCAGTCTTTCCCTGTGATATGATCAGTCCTTCCAGGAAGCACTGGATTTACTTTGCAGTTACATGTATTATGTTGTATGCACCTACTTCCTCTTTGCTCTCCACTTTGCCTCATCTGAAAGCAGCAGCCAGGAAAGCAATTCACTACCTGCCCTTCTTTGTCAGAAGCCAAAATGAACTGCGGGATACGTGAACAACTCTGTGGATTGCAGATCATTCCTCTGTGCCACCACTTCCAGGAGACCCTTGGTCAGTTGCCCTTATCAACTAAGGTGAAGCACATCAAATGAACTGCACTGGCATGCCAATTTGAGTGCCCTCTGTGAGCCAGACAACATGTAAAATTCAGACTGAAGACTAAAAAGTCCAAGTAGAGCACGCAAATACAGCTGAAATCCTGTAGACAATGCTGAAAGGAGCATATAAAAGAGGATTTGATGCTCTGGTAGAAGACCTACTAAATACTAAGTAAATAGAACACCTGCAGTTTTGGCTCTGAAGGGACCACCACTACATTGTAAGCCTCGGCTTTGTAACTCTTAAGAGGCAGTCTGCTACCAAAAGAAGCACTTCAGATGAAACCCCTTTATTCTATCAAAAGATGCTGTACTGTTTCCAAGAACCAAAATCTGTAATTTCAGACTTCAAGAAGAACTAGGACAAGACCCCATTTTTTGCATTGGCCTAGAAGATTTCAATTGGTGTGAAAAACAAACTAAGGGGCTTCCTTCCAATGGTTGGTTAGTCTTGCACACATGGGCAAGACAGAAACACTATTTCCCCTTGTGAAGCTTCCCAGTAACCTGCAGCAAACACCAAGCAGTTACTGCTAGAGCCCTTTTCACTTGAGGCAAGCAGTGCGACTCTACAGCCGGGTAGGCAAGCCCGGCAGGCCCCGGGGCCGCGAGGGAGACACTCGGCAGCGGTGCCCGTTCACCGCCCGCGCCGGGCTTTCTTACCCGAGGCCAGGCCCCGCCGCGGGCCGCCGCTGCCCACCCAGCCCCTGCCCCCTCCCCGCCGCGGGCTCCCTTTTCTCCCGGCAGCCTCCAGACGAGCAGGCGCCCTGCCCCAATCGGCGGGGACAGACGCGTCGCCGCAGCAGCCTCTTCCCCCTTACCGATCGTGCGGCAGCGGCCCGCAGGGCAGCACACAGGAACATGGCGGCGGCAATAAGCGGCGACCCCCTCCCCGCCCCCTTCCCTCTCCTTGAGGCCTACGCTCGCCCTCGGAGCCGCGGCAAGGAGACACGCCCCGCGCATGCGCCGGCGACGCGCGGTTGTGCGCGCGCGCCCGCCCGCCGGCCGGAAGCCTCGGTGGGAGCGCGCTGTGTGAGCGGGCGCGCGTGCTGCTGCGCGGCGGCTGTTGGCCTCTTTCGTAATGGCGGCTCGTCTCAGGGTGGGCGGGTGGCTTGCTGCACGCTTTACTCCGCTGTCTGGTGTCTTCGACTGCCTGCTCTGGAAGGAGAAGTTATCCAGGCTGTCCCTCCTGCAGATGTTGGATTCCTGTCCTCTCAGACATACAAGGTTTGCATAGAATAACAGAAGCAAACCACAAGATCGGTATGAGAATATTCAGTGAATTTTAACCTTTTGTGACATACACCAGTGCGAAAAAAAACCAGATTCCTTTGGAAGGAAGTATCTGTAATAAATAGGGGGATATTGCAGAAACCGTGAGTTTTTTTCTGGTCCTCCGTTTACCTCGTTTCTACCCAGTTTTGTTGACTGGAGTTCAGGTCTTGCGATGAGGAATGCGAATGTATCTTTTTCACTGTAAAATAAATTCACATCTTTCAAATAACAGCTAAGAAGGAGGTATTTTATATTAATGGGTACTCAGCATTTCAGATTTGCAAAACATCAGGTGATGTTCCAACATCTTTTACCATATCATTCCTCTGAGGAGCCTCTACCCTGCACTCACCACCCTCTCGTCTATCCCGGCTCTCGGTGATGCAGCCTTACTAAATTCACGCGGTGCGTAGTGAAAAACTATGCACATATATTTTACTGTTGCAAAAATTGTAGTGATCTGGTAGCTGATGCTATGAGTATCAAGTGTTTTCAGTAAATACAAGATAAAACAAAAATTCAGCTTGCCATACAGTGGAAAACATTTAATCCAAAATGTTAACTTATTTTCCATCTGCTTATTTATGTTGAAGGGCCCCTTTTTACTTCATATAAAAATTCAAAAATGGAGGATTAACTACACTAGAGCAAAGTTAATTTTACCAAAAGGATTTCATGACTACATTATGGATTTGTACTGATAAAATGATCTGTCAGGGCACTTGTTGGGATAAAAGGCCAGGTTAGATAGAGTCACGGTGGCTATGCCTCGTAGTTGCACCTGGAGGGCACCAGTAAAGAAACCTGTGTGTATGGTGAGACAAGAGCCCCAGTACATCTCAACAGCAAGCTCTAGACAAAGCCCCAAACACTATGCAGTGCACATACTAGAACAATTAGAACAAGGTACTTATTACTGTTTCAGATAACTGCATATATACATACAGACATACACGAATATGTGTATGTATATATTTGGCAAGTGTTACTGTAAATAATGTCCTTTTAACAGAATACTTTTCATTTGTACAGATCAGGTAGGATGTGGGACTAGCTCTCTGGTCAGATTACTGCCTCTTACATTTGGGTTTAATGTAGTCAGTGGTTGTCTTCCTTCTCCTTATTCTTCATTTCTTCAATGCTGAGAGCTGCTATTAGTATTTGTAATTTAAGTGCTGTATTGATATTTTCATTGATTTGTTTTCACTAATTATTTAGTTGCTTATAAATCTCATTTCTGTACTTGTATACTACCCTGAGATTAATTCTTAAAACACTTGAAAGACAGCCTAAAGCAGAGTAAGTGTAATGGTACAGCAATGTTCACAGATTACAGATTCTGTTGCTAAGCCAAAATTTTATATCCTGTTGAGAATCTGCCCTAGACATACAGTCTAAGAATAGCAAAGGCCATGTATGATTAGATTCGGGGACTGTTCCTGTACAGATAATAAACATTCATTTTTATATCATAAAATATATAGACACAGTAATTTATTAGTTATATGTTAGCCCAATACACATTTTTCAATTGGACTTTGTAAGTGTTAGTAAACAAGGAAAAAAGCATTTGGAAGCATTTGTAATTTAAACTCAGTCTATTTCTCAGATGACAGTACTAAAAAAACCAGTGTGGCCTTGAATGGGAGTCCAGTATCTGCAGTGATCTGCAGACTTTCGTGTCGCTTTGTGTGTTCTGCCTTCTGCATGGCACTGAAGGGCCAAAGTCTGTTTCACACAGCACCATGAAGCACATGCATACAACCACTCAAACCGCCAGTGATACCTAAGAGGGCGTTTTATGGACCACAATGATTTCAGACAACTCCTTTTCCAGTGTGACCCATTGATAAGGGAAGCTGCATTAAGGAGAACAAGACCCCCTGTATTTACTCTTTTGACAAAGGTCTGGAAATGCAGCAGATGATGTACTTGTGCCTATGTCTCCAGTAGGGCAGATGTGCAAGGACAGGTGAGAAATGGCCAGACCACCTGCTTCTGTAACCTTGCACCTTGTCCCCAGCAGCCTCACAAGCAATAGCTGCATGGGCTAGTAAGGGAGAGATGGAGAATGCTATTGTTTTCAGCAAATGTAGGCTACGTAATTATTCTTGTAATCAAGTAATTATTTACTGTGACATTGGATTTCTTTATTAGTATACATTATGCCAAATAATTGCTTTTAGGTTCTTGTTTTAAATGGAAATATACTACGGATATTTAATGACTGTTACATTGCTCTGCATCTTGAAATAAAATAAAATAACATAATATAAAAATAAAATAACAATAAAATAAAAACAAATAAAAATAAATATGAAATAAAAATAAAATAACAATAAAATAATAAACAAATAGGCTTTCATTAATATTCAATCCATTATTCATGTACAGGGATTCGCTGTGTATTTGCTGACATTCAAAAGCAGTACATCCAGCTATAGCAGTACAAATAACATTAACTAATCATACTTGAAAACATTAAATTTTAATTATTTTATGACACATGCTCTGACATTAACTAATATAAATAGTAAGTAATTTGCAGTGTAGGGACTGTGAATGTTGGCAAGCCATTTGAAGAGATTCTTCTGAACACAGGTTGTCTGGAGAGAACATAAATACTATCAAATGGTACTACAGGCTTCTTACATTAAAACACCTTCAATCAGCTCTGCTGTCAACTATGTAAAAAAGAAAAAGAAAAAAAAAGGCTATTAAGATCTTTCTGAAACCTCAGCATTATACATTAGTATGTTCGTATTTAACTGGTACAGTGATCTATTTTAAGAAGTGTGAAAACCCAGGGGACAAACAGTAGAGATCATATTAAATAATTAAGACCTAAAAACATTGGAAAACAAAACATTCTCAGCTGCAGTCTTCACATTGCAACACTGTACAAGATCCTGGCTTATATACCCAGGAGTGTTTCAGATGAAAAAGTGTGGCCATCTTTGTGATAGATTAGATTTAATTAATCAAAAAATTATATGTACTACAGAGCAGAATTAGTATAAAGTATGATCTGAGACCTATTTCTGTAAGGAAAGTAGAGACAAAGCAGGCAGTGAACTGCCTGCTTCTTTAACACACTCACCTGAGAACTGTAAATATAAAATGGATGTTTATTAGCATCATAGAAGGAACTCTTCCAACAAAAGATGACTGTAAGGTAGTGTTGAGGTTGTACATGGAACCACTTTTGCAGTATGTTTTTCTTCAGAGAAATAAGTGCAAAAGGATAGAGACTGGAAAGAAAATGAGAAGGAACATGGGAAAAAAATCCAACCCACAATTACTTAGCCACAGTGCTGAATAACAATTAAGAACCAAACTGGAAGTGAATGCCAGGGAATACTGCTGTAGGGGGAGGCTGTCTGGGATGATAATAGTCCTTACTATACCAGAAAAATCTGGAAGGTGTAGTAGGTGTTAGAGCATCTGAAAAGAGATTTATAAAGAGGAGCATGACACTGCCACAGTTAACTGGCCATATCCTCTGTGCTCATGGAAACTGGTGTAACTCCACTGAAGGAGAGAGAACTAATCGGATTTTCCTCATCTGAGGACCAGGCCCACTGGTTTGTGAGATAAGAGCTTTCACAGCGCACTGTATACAACAAATATATTTCAGTTCTTCTGTTGATACCACTTTGCTTCCATGGCTTGAGTACTAGAGATGTTAAATTTGCATCTCTGTTCTACAGTTTGCTTGAAGCAAATGGTAGCAGTACCAGTAAATGATGGAGAATGACAATGAAAATAGGCTCAAGCCATATTGTGTACCTAACGCAGATAAAATGCTTGTAACGTCATCATCCTTCATATAATACCCACCGAATGAGTAAGAGGAAGTTTTGCATTAGTTGTGGGGTCATGAACTCAGTAAAATATTGATAAATGGTTTAGCCAGTTATTTTGTTTTCTATCATGAAGTTTGATATATATTTAAATATAAAAGTAATCTGTGCTTAAATTCAAAGATGACTTGTTGGCATTCCTTCATGATATAGGCTGTACTGTATACAGATGGCATTACAGATTAGCAACACAGAAGTTTTTCTTTACCATGGACTTCTTTTATGACACACTGCACTTTATTCAACATGTCTATACGTTGCTGATGTTCCTAGACGTTGCTTTAGTGTTACTGAGGTCTAACGAGCAAGCTTATATATTAATAAGAAACATTCTTCCACTGATAGAATAAGGGATGATGAAAAACATCTTAATGGTGTTTAATGTTTGCACAAAAGCATTGTACAATTTTATAAGTCACTTGATTGGATTTCCACTTTCTACAAATGCAGTTGTTTCAGTATGCTGCAGCAGTTTAAATTTTACCTTTTTGTGGAAGTACATTTCACAGTATGTATGAAAGTAGAAATGCACTTAAGTTTAGAAAGAATCTTAATTGAAACTGTCCTTTATTTCTACTACTCATGTTATTTAGAAATATGTAACAGTAACTTAAAATGTGCCCATACAGACAGATATTTGTGCCAGGAATGACATAATTGTAGTTGGTACATAATTAAGACTTTGTTATCCAAAGATGAAGACCTCTTTTAGAATGTGATTAGGAATTACTATATTTATTTTACAGATAGGAAGATGTGAGGCAAATGTGTACTGACCCCTGGTTAGTCACAAGAAGTCACTGAGAGCTGGAAAAGAACGCAAGTCCACCAACCTATAAGCTCGCATCCTATTCCATGGACTATGTTTTTCCTTTCCCCCTAGTCTGAGAGAAATTCAGTTCTCAGTGATCAGGCATTCGTAATCCCTGGTTTGCAGCATGGGAAGGAAACTAGGAACAAATTCTTCTCAATTAAACTATTAATAGAGAGGGACGAGGAGGTAAATGCATTCACACACTTAGCATTGGGCAATTAAATGCTCAGGCTAGGAACTTGCACTCCTTCTGTAGTTAACTAACTGACTCTCTCCTGCCTATGGACAGACCCTGAAGAGCTACTTTCCTAAGTTAGTCTCTCAAGTCAGGTACCAAAAACTGCAAGGAAGAGGGGCTTCCAAATAGTTTACACGATTTAATTTTAATTCTTACATTACTTCTGTATTCAGGCTAAATATTAATTTAAGCTTAAGAATGTTTTGATGTGTAAATTAACTGCTGTAAGAGGCGCTGCTTCTCTCTTCAACAAGGCCTTGAAAAGCTGGTGTGATTTCCATTGGCACCTCCTGACTTTCTCATGTTAATCATCCATGAAGTTCAAACACCGTTCAAAAAAGGGATCAGCACCTTTTTGCAGCAGCTTTGAACTTTCTTTATTCAAAAGGGCAGCTAGAACTATAATTAGGTACAGCTAGTCTTCATTATTTAGCTCATTTATTTTTTGTATCTTCCTCCCACAGTGCCTGTGAAACTCACATCTTGTGCTGGCAGAGATGGGAGTCTGAATGTTGCTCTGCTTGCTTTCACAAGCTCAAAGTAACACAGCAGTCCCTGTGGAATGGCCCTTGATTCATAAGCTGGCCTTGAGGGTGCTGACCAAATGCAACCAGTGATGTTGCAGCCTCTAGCATCCCATGCCAAAAATTTATCAATGCACTCTCTCTGCCTTTTAGACAAGCAATCAGAGACAAACCACTCTGTACAGAGTTACTACTTGCATGTATCAGTTCTTGTCACTCCCTCACTGCAGTCTTTCCCCACCTCATGCAGGGTAAATTTTTTTTTTTTACATTTTGTGGGCTATTTTATTACCAAGTTCTGCAGGTCTTGGGGGTGAGAGGATAGGTAACTGTAACTTTCAATGGAAATAAATGCAGGAAGAACATCATGGCATGGAATTTTAGTCCGTTTTCTTTTAAGCTCCTGACAGTCAGTATGTTACTGTCATTTTACAAAGATCATGCATGGCCAGAATTGTGACAACTTTAGTAACAAGTTGCATCGCTTTGTCATACTCTTTAAGAACAAGTTTCCTCTTTTCTGCAGTACATAGCCTTTCATCTTTCTGGGATGCCTTCCTCTCCAAATCCTTATCTGTGAAGGACTAGCAGATGGAAAGGCAAGAACTTGAGAACAGCTTGGTGGGTATTGAGTGGGTGAGGTTAAAGTGAAATAGAATAGAATTGCTAAAGTAGATTTGAAATTTTTGCAGAGATTCTAAAGAGAATAAAAGTTTAGACTACAAGCTGTTTTAGACGGAGGGCAGTGCAGAAAAGGAAAACCAATGACCTACTGCTTTGGGTTTGTGTGGCACAGGCTTTTTCTGGTGGTGGGGGAGGGGGCTACAGGGGCAGCTCCTGTCAGAAGCTGCTGGAAGCTTCCCCAGCTCCAAGGCAGACCCGCCTCTGGCCGAGGCTGAGCCCATCAATGACAGTGGTAACACCTGTGGGAGAGCAGATTTAAGAAGGGAACCTGCAGTGAGTAGGGGATTGGGATGTGAGAGGAACCCCTCTGCAGATACTGAGGTCAGTGAAGGAGGAGGGGGCAGAGGGGTGCCCAAGGAGGTGGATGCCCCTGCAGCCTGTGGTGAGATGGCAGGCTGTCCCAGCCCATGGACGGGAGCAGGGGAGCAGATGCCCCCCAAGATGGCTGTGACTCTGTGGGAAAGCCTGTGCTGGAGCAGTCTGTGACTGAAGATCAGCCCACAGAAAGGACCCACACCAGGGAAGTCTGTGAGAAACTGCAGCCCTCAGTCGTGAAGGACTGTCTCCTGTGGGAGGGACCCCATGCTGGAGCAGGGGATGAGTTAGGAGGAGTCCTCCTCCCCCTGAGGAGGAAGGAGCAGCAGAGACAAGGTGTGATGGACTCACCCCAACCCCATCCCCTGTTCCCCTGTGCTGCTGGAGGGAGGCGTGGGGGGAGGGTGTCCTCAGGTTTGGTTTTAATTCTCAGTATCCTTGTTTTGATTTGATTGGTAGTAAATTAAATTGATTTTGTTTCTTTCCCAAGTTGAGCCTCTCTTTTGCCTGTGACCATAAGCAGTGAGCAATCCCTCCCTGTCCTTGTCTCAACTCAGGAGCCTGCTTTTATATTTTCTCCTCATCCCACCATGGTGGGGAGGAGCAAGCAAGTGGCTGTGTGCTGTTTTATTACCAGCTGGGCTGAAACCATGACACTTACTTAAAAGAAATTAAAATGCATTAAACCTCTTGGAGTTGATGTTACAAAAAAAAAAAAGTAACAAAAAAACCACAACACAATGAATGTGTGCATGAAAGGAAACAACGTCTTCATTTTTTCCCTAGAGGCAATAAAGGAATACCAGGAATGAATGTGACTTCTGATCAAATTATTATTATGCAGTTTAAAAGGATGTTTTTACTTTGCCTAGTAATCCTTATAGGGCACTGACTTTCTAATGTGTTAGTATCTTGTCTGAAAACAAATGCTTCTCACCCAGGGGGAAGGGGGAAGAGAATCATGGGGGTGGGGAAGTAAAACTCATGGGTTGACATAAGAGGAGTTTATTTTCTTCCTTTCTGTCCTGTTAATAATGATAACAATAACAGTAATAAAATGTCAATAGTAATAACAGACAAATCAGAATGTACAAAACAAGTGATGCACAATGCAACTGCTCACCACTTGCTGACTGATGCCCTGTTAGTTCCTAAGCAGCAATATCTGCCCCACCCTGCAGGCCAACTCCCCCCAGTTTATATACTGGGCATGACATCACATGGTATGGAATACCCCTTCGCCCAGTTTGGGTCAGCTGCCCTGGCTGTGTCCCCTCCCAACTTCTTGTGCCCCTCCAGCCTTCTTGCTGGCTGGGCACGAGAAGCCAAAAAATCCTTGACTCGGTCTAAGCTTAGTATAAATTAATTGACTTACTATAAATACTTGGCAACAACTGAACACATCAGTGTGTTACTGACATTCTTCCTGTACTAAATCCAAAACATAACACTATACCAGCTACTAGAAAGAAAACTTAGTCTATCCCAGCTGAAACCAGGACAAATAGCAATGTGTACAGAAAGAAGTGTGGAGGAATTCTAAAATAGGATCATCAGGGAACCAGAGATAGTGAGATGGAGAAAGGACACATGCAACAGGCTACAGGGCGAGAGGGAGGAATTAATAAAAAGGGACAGAGAGCTGGCTAGAGAGACAGAGAAAGGCAAAAGATTGCATGGGTGACAGGAGAGAGAGGGAGGAATTCAAAATGAGAGAGCGGGATAAAGAGAGACAGAGGAATAAATCAACTTGTCACGTGCTGCAGAGCCAAGAGAGAAGACCTGAACAATAGGGCTGGGAGATGGACTAAGAGAGACAGCAAAAATACCGACAGGCTACAGGACTGCAAGGGAGGAATGCAAAAATAGTGGCCAGGAGCTGAACAGGGAGAGAGCAGAGAAGGGGAAAAAGCGCCTCAGGCTACGGGGGCAGAGAGAGGGAGGACCTAAAAGATGGGGACAGGGTACTGCTCAGAGTAAGATGGAGAAAGGCAGTACAAGGGAGGGAAAATAAAAAAAAGCAGTGGTGTGGGAAAGAGAGGGGGCCAGGGGATGGACCAGAACACAGAACAGGGGAGACAGGGCCCCAAGGGCGTGGGACTCACAACAGCTTTTGTTCTTGGTGCTGCCAGGAGGATTTGCCAGTTCAGACACTTCTTTCTGCTCCTCTCCCACTCCCTTCCTCTTCTACAACTCTGGCTGCACAGCTGTCCTTCACCGAAGAGAATATGTGTCTCACAGGTCTTGCAAGACAAGGCTTCCTAGACATGAAGCCTTGCTCTCTTGCGCACTACGCGGCTGTACTGCACTGTTGGTAGTGCATACAGCCCCTGTGGTGCACACTGGCAGTCTGACCTGCTGTGGACTAAGAAGAGGGATCCTTCCACAGGCGGAGAGGCAGGGTCTCTCTTGCCTGCAGCGGGAGGTAGCTGCTGGCCGGATGGCCTTCCATTTCTTCTTTACCTTTCTCTGGCCTCTCCAGTTTCAGCCGCAGCAGCTCTTCTCCACTGCCGGTAAGTGCTCTGCCCGTCCCTTCGTGCTGAGGAGAGGGAGGCCAGGCAGAGACAGCCCCTGCAAGCCTGAGGTGGGTGCAGTCAGCGGTATCCCCAAGGGAGGAACAGACAACCATGCCCGCAGCGCAGCCTCTGCAAAGAGAAGCGTCGACTTAATACCACAGATGGCCCACTGGCCAGAGCCCCTTCTTCTGCAGAGGCTTCTGGAGATGCGCCGAGGGCCAGCTCGCTGCCCTCACGACAGGGCTTGGGGGCTGCCTGGGGCTGCAGGACAGGCTTCAGGGGAGGGCCTGGAGCTGGGGGCGGCCGCACGGGGCGAGCGGGGCCGGGGGAGGCTCGGGGAGCTCCGGCGCGTCGGGGAGGCGCCCGGTGGCTGCGCCCGGGGGTGCCCGCTCCATCCCCTCTTCCGGGGAACTCCCGGGGGCTGCCCGGGCCCGGCTCGCCTCCGGCGGACCGGCAGCCTGCCGCAGCGGCCGCTTTGCAGCTTCCCGTCCCGCCACCCCCGGGCGGCCAGCGGGTAGGAGATGCCCCCGCCGGAGGGGATCGCCCGCCTCACCGGTGCTCCTGGCGCTCAACCGCTGCCGCCCAGAACCGCGCCCCGCGCGCCACCATGCTCCTCGCCGGGCCTGCGCATGCGCCGGCCGCCAAGGGCGCGCCGGCGGGCCCAGAGGCGGCGCCAGACGGCA
>JANZLQ010000050.1:1730543-1741481 GCA_026212715.1 Elanus axillaris | reverse complement strand
AGTAGGAATAATTAAGTGAAGCATTATATAAGCGTGCTTGTATTATCAATAAATTGAAGTATGCTTTATCACTCATAGTGGGTCGGCTGCATTTCTTCCTCTGCCTTCTCAGGTCCGAACCTATGTCGGGGACTCTCCCCGCAGTACTCTTGATGCCTGATTTTCATGCTGAGTAGAACTGGTTAAAAGTTTGTACATTAAATATATTCGTCATAGCAAGCAAATTTATAAAAAACATGAATATTTGTGAGGTAGAGTGAATTTGGCAAGTTTTCCCAGGAGAAAATGGGGGGAAAAAATGGCAGATGATCAAAAGGTTATGTTTTGACATTTTTCAAAACATAGTTTTATGCCAGTTGGCATTTCACTGTAATTTTAGGCTCTATAGATTAAGACATAGGATACCACAGATGTCTAAATGAAACATTTGGATTTCTTCTCCAGCAAGATTTAAACTCTTTCTCGTAAGTTTGGAATGCACATGTCCTGACATGATAAAAAAAGGGTTAGAGGACAGGCAAAGCAATTCCATACCCAGCTGTGTTGCTGAGGCTCTTGGAGGGAGGAACTCATGACACTTTTGGTTGTTTTATATAAAACAACCTGTGACACAGGGGTGGTAGAGAAGTGAGAATATGCTAGGGAAAACTATTTTTAGACTATGGCAGAAATACTGATGCATACAGTACAGAAGCATCACAAAATGAAGGAATGACGTATCAAGGATGCTCAAAGGAATCCTCATTATGCAGAGTTCACAGTGTGAAGCTGATTTAATTTTCTGCTACTAAGGTAGTTCCACTGACTGACAGGTTTTCAGATCTAATATGGCTATTTCGGCCAGGTGACCCAGGGTTACATATGCGTGTTGAATGCTTCGTGAATAATCACATTACAGTATGCAGGACTTAGCAGCTGTTCTTTCCTAGAGCACGCCAATTTTGGTATTGATTTTTGGTTTACGTAAGTAGATGTGCAACAGCCACTTTTACAAAATTAGACTTGTGCTAATACCAAGTGAGTTCTGACTTCAAAAGCCTTTCACTGTTTTATTGTATATATTTGACAGAACTTCTTCAGTGAACGTGAACTAATTGCTTTACAGTATGATCATACAATGGTTAGTTGAGCATCGTCTTGGGAACAAAATCGCCTCATCTACTGTGATCTAGCAGTTGAAGTTGTAATAGGAGCTCCTTGGATTTCTCGCTACAGTATTTACCTGTTCAAGTGTCTGTCTCTAAAAATTTCACGGGCCCTATGTTGTTTGGGAATGGCATGCTAGAATACTACCTCCAGTCAGGTAGCACAGGACTGCATTCTGCTTTTGGCTAGGTTCGTACGTGACAGCTTAATTTTTATCCTTGTTTGCATCACTTTAAAAGCTTTGGAAGATATTTGGCCATGTCTCAAGGGAAGGTCAGAAACAGAACTGCAGGCAGGTCACAAGCCTGATCTAAGCAGTTTTGGCAGAGCCCTCCAGAGGAGGCCATGGACCATTGGCCACTAGCTGACAATAAGGGCTCTTTAAACGAATGTAGCTGACTGCATGGAAGCAGATGGGAAACAGTCATAGGAACGCTTCCACCAGCTGAGCTGTGCAGCTGCAACAAGCAGCCCTAGGGCAGGTATATCCGATAGTGACACTGCTGTTTCTGTAATGAACATCTAACTGCAGCCCCAAACCAAATCCAGGCAGAGCTGGTGATATGTGCTCCTAATTTCAACAAATGTTGAATTCACTCAAGTTAGCTGGGCAAGCTGTCAGCTTGTGTCAGTCATTCCAGCTCCCTGGAGAGTGAGGTTCAGCTCTCAAGAGGTAGCTGAAAAATTTTCCAACAAACCATTCTTCTGGAAAAGAAAAATGGCTAAAAAGTAAATTTTCCATGGCAATGGGTCGATTTTAATTTGTTTTATTTTGTTAGGATGCTTAAAATTAGGATATGAGTTGTGGATCTGAAAGGACCTGAATCAAACTGCATACAGGCAAGCTTACTAGCTTAGCAGGGAAACTGTTCCAGCTGAGCCAAGCGTTCATTAAGCTGAATTCTCCGTTCAGTTTATGGTGTACTGACAGGTCATTCAGCCTGGTCATGCTCTTGGCTTGCCTGCAGACTATGATGAGTGAAAAGACAGAAAATACTGACCTCCAAAGGTGTTAAGCATACAGGTCTGCAAACTAGGTGCCTGCAAGTATTGCAGGAAATGAAAATGCCATATTGTGCAAAATGACAGAGCTTGGTTTGGAATGGGTCTAGGTTTTTTGAATTGTCATGGGTTTTATACACTATCAGAATTAAACAGAAGTAACATCTTATTCTTGCAATGTGATGAGCATGAACCATGAAGGGTCAATATAGTCTTAAGGGTGTGACTACATTGGGATGTAGGAGACCTTAACTTTGCTCCACTGTGCTCTGCATTACCATGTTGTATGGAGTTGTTTCTGCTGCTTTGCTCTTCCCTGGGGTTGTCTCTGTGAGGTAGTTAGAAGAGATGTCCAGCACAAATGGTGCCTACTAGTGGTGGGGGCCCCTGGATGTTTCCAAATGAAAGACAATAATCACTAGGTATAGGCTTAATAAACTCTTTAAAATCATTCCCTTCTTTTTCTGAATGAGCATGTGCAGGATCATAAACTTCCCAGGCATTCTCAGTTCTCAAGTAAGTAGTTAATTTTTGCAGTCTACAGATCAGCACCTACTAAATTACATTTAAAATTTGGAAAAGAGGTTGGAGTGCTGCACACTGAAACTTCCTCAGGATGTTAGGTGAATAAAAATTGATAAATGGTTTTGTTGGTTTTGGGGTGTTTCCTTCCCCTCACAACTAGGGCTGTGTGCCTTAATATGTTTTATTTGGGAGTAAATGGTGCCAGATCGATTTTGTGTCAAATGTCATTAACCTATGCCTACTAAAAGGCCTGATCTGCTACCTAACCCAAACAGCCAGGATTGTCAGGATGTTTTCCTACTCCTAAATGGAAAATCAGTGGGCCAGTGCCCACTGACTCCTTCCATTGTGCTTGTCATGTCCAGTCCTCACTTCAGCCAGTTCTTTTTATATAAAAACACCTGAAGAACCCTGGAATGCGAAAGCTGTTTCAAATCCACATGTATAATAAGGGAAAATCTGAACTTTCATAAATGAGAGACAATTTTTTCCCCAAAGCTCTCCAAACTGTCCAAGTTCTGCTCCCACCGAAATGAATGGGGGTCTTTCTTCAGTGGAAGCAGAACTGAACAAGCAGTAACACTTCGGCAAATTCTACCCCAAGCATTACGAACTGCATATGCAATAATAACGTCACAAAATGGCTGAAAAACACAGCTATACTGAATCTGCACAAATGGCCTGCTCTGACATTTGCTGGAGCTGTGACTGACTTTTTTTTTTCTTCTTCTTCTTCTTTCCAATGGCATACATACCAAAATATCACACCACAGAGAAACCAGCAATCTGCAGAGAGTCACGAATCAGCTAGTATGCAAAAATGAGCAACAGGCACAGGCATTATTTCTGCCCTGTGCTGTGAAGAAATGCTGACTTACATGTTAAGCACTTCACTAAAGCTTTTGTTTTAGGAAGGTAAGAAGAGGAATGAATAGTGTGCTTTTATTTGGGAAAGGAATTGTCTAAAAGTTGGGTTCTTTTGTCTGTGGCCTCTAGGACTAGAAATAAAGCACCAGCTTACAATGGATGCTTCTTTGTGGCATTCCTCTCAGTTTTAGCTTGGGGTTGTTTTTTGGCTCAGTTCAAAGCATTCAGATGCCTAGAGATCGCATACTGTAATGCCACAAAGATCATGACCAAAAAATACAGCATCTTCCTCCCGAGAGATACAGAAATGCACAGATGAATCTGTTTGTCCTGGTTTTTACAATAATCTTGAAGTGTTCTCCATTTGATCAGGCCCTTTAAAATAAGGAACTTTGTGACAGCAGAGGGAGCATATGCCCAGAAATGTAGAGGAAATTAAGTTATGGTTTGTTATATATGATGGGTTTATTTTCTTGCCTGCCACTTTCCCAAGCAGCTGCCACTGGCCACACAGAGTATTCCCAGGAGGGAATCCCTACTGCCCTCAGTGAGCACAGTGGATGAGCCTGGGGTTAGCAGGTGGTTAAATCCTGTGGCAACTGCTGTAGTGCTAGGAAAAGGCAGAGCAAAGGAGCATACATCCACAACAGAAAGGTGAGCAGGAGAAAAGGACTGACTTTACACTTCTAGGTGGCTGTATAACAATAGCAAATAAGTTATAACAGTAGTTTTCAGCTTTCTGCAGGAGATCACATCCAGGGTCTGCTGCCTAACAGCAAGCCTTTTGGCTGGATAGTTTTTTCAGTTGTGGATTTTCTCTGGATTGATAGCTGACAAGTGGCTTTTGTTTGAAATCTCAGAGTACTTGCCTGCTATTCCCATGAAACAGGTGTAGCCCAGCCAGCCCTCCCGTAAGGCCCTGCATGGGCGAGTGTGCCTGAGCTGTGCCCCTGATGAACACATACGCCAGTCTCAGCACTGGCTGGTGTGTGATGGAGCCCCATCTCCTGTGGCTGGTAGAGCTGACTGCCTGCTAGTGATCCTCCATCACGTCTCCCACACGCACATCAGCCTGTACAGGCTTAGCACATGTTTGAGAAAGAACAGAAAGTGCAGAAAATTAGCAGAATTACCTTTTTTTTTTCTCTTCTCTTGAGAAAGCCCTGTTGTGTGGGGCCTGCAGCCCAGGGAGCCAGCAGGTCTGTGCCACTGTGCCTTTGGCATCTGTCCAGGCTGGAAGAGGGCTGGGTCAGCATTAGACTCACGCAGCAGAGCTTCCCATCCAGGCAGCCATTCTGTACAGCTGGCTTGACCATCTGATGCCTTATCAGCCTGTGCTGCTCTGCTTGTTAGTCCCCAGCCCTTGCTGCAGCTCTGTGCGCTGCCTGACCCCACAAGCAGTATTGCAGCAGCATCCTGTTGTCAGAAGAGCTGAAATTTCCACCAGGGTGTAGGTCAGAGCGTGCTTGGTGTTATTTCCTTGGCAAAGTGGTTCCCCAGGCACTGCTGACTTGAAGCTTTGCTCTGCCTTGCTGGGCTTCCCCTTTTTAACTTAACAAAGACCATTAAACCATTACAGCCCATCTTTCCTTCTTGATAGCAGCCTGTTTGGACCCACAGAGCATTTGTTCTCCCCTAGACATGGTTAAACTCCTCTGGTTAAGCTATCTCTGGTAACAGGCATCGCTGAAGAAACTGTTTTAAATGTCTTGTGTCTCGCTGAGGTTCAGTCCGAAGTGTTTGTCCTCTTCTGTGGTGTGCTAAGATCTGTCCAATTCACTTCATTTTTTGTGTTCACAAAGACAGATGATAGATGTTTAGTCTTAAGTGAGACCAGTAGCTAATTCAGTGGGGTGTTGAATTCAGCATTTTTCAACATGATTTGAGTGCATTTCCCAAAGGGAGTTCTGTCTTACCCCGTCCTTGTTCTGCATGGGATAAAGATGCTATATAAAGCACATCGCTGCTGTTCCTGAGAGCCCCTTGGCTGGTTTTGCTTTAATTGCATGCTATTACACTGCAGCCTTAAAATCGGGGTTAGCAAGAATGTTCCGATCTCCAGCTGCAAGCTTTACACCAATATAGATAACTGATATAAATGAGCAATATCAGGGCAGCAAGTCAGGTCTTCTAAATCCTCTCTTTCTCTCTTAGTTTTTTTTTTTCTTTTTTAATCATTTTAAGACTTGAGTTACAGCTAAGGCAGTTTCTCATCGGCTATGTCAGACTTGTGTTCTGTTATGTGGCGTCTTGTGCTCTACGTTCGGTTCATTCTTGCATGGCAGAGGCGGGGAAATAAGACTACTTGTGCTCTGCAGGCCTGCAAAATAGGGCAAACTGTCTGTGTGAGTCAGCACGGGCAGGACGTAGGAACAACCACAAAATCATGGGTGAAGTGCAGAGAGTAAATTTATTTTAATTACCTCACCAACCGGGGGATCCCTGAAGCAGCATGCAGGCAGAGGCACACAAGCACGGATGCAGGCACCGTGGAGCCCAGTCCGCGCTAGATCACTGAACCTGCTGGTTTTGCTTGTTTATCAGGGATTTTGCGCAGGCGTAGTTTACTACTGTGCTTTGATCTTTCCCACAGCAGGGCAGGAACCTCAAGCACGTTTGATAGATGCCTCTGAGTCTATCACAGGCCAATGTTATCTGAGCACAGGTGTTCTACTTATCCAACACACAAGGCCAAGCAACAATTAGAATGGTGTATGTGTTTTTCTACACCCCAGCTGCAAGTTACTTGAGCGTGCTTACAATTCTCCTCGCTACCCTCCTGTTATTTTCCCACAATGGGGTCAACAGAAACTTCTTGGGTTTATATGAAATACTAAAAACTGTGAACTCTCATTAAAAAGAATTAAAACCAGAAAAATTTCCAGTAATGTTGAAATATATAAAAATACGCATGAAGGTTCACAGAGAAAGATCTATGGACATTTTTAATGTTTATGACCTAGAAAAAAGAAAATTTCACATTTATTATTCCAGCTCTCCCTTGAATTTTGAAGGGCTTTGCAACATCACCATATAACCTCTGTATTTCACTCCAAGTGAAATGATTCTTAATACAAGTATTCATGTATTTGTTGCGTTAAGTGCCAAGGCAAAACAATTAAAAACTCAGTAACACCACAAGTCCCCTAAAATCTCACCCCATTTGTTGGGCAGTTCTTTATATAGTGGCCAGACTTTCTGCAAGGAAAGCAAGTATAGGATGGTGGAGGGGGACACAAGGGTTTCTTCACGTAACTACAAGTTTTTTGGGAAAAAAAGAAAAAGGTATGCATGTGTCTTTCTTGTTAAAACAAACATGTCTATAATTTTTCCATAATTTTTGAAGAACTGATTTGATATCCATCAACAGTTACCTGATTGGATCATATTCATGGCAGGACTGTATCATCATAGCTTTTATTTTATCTTCTTTGGAAGCATTGGCTTCAAGCCAGATGGGCAGTCAGTTTAACAGGTAATTATTTGACACACACATTAGAAACACATTTATGCCCACACAGCCAAAGACAACACCACTCACCCAGTCCTGTAAAGAGCAGCACAACACTAGCTGAGGTTGCATGAAAACAGCTGCTTGTATATAAAATACAGCTGTCCTGAAGATGAGCCCTTACACCATTACATGCTGTTTATATGCCCGTTAACCTACTGGAAAAGAGCATTCCTGAGCACTCAAAACCTTAGGCTCTGTTTATACCTTACATAAAGACTTGTGTAACCAATCCAACTTTCTTCCAAGTGGACTGAGACTATGTGTAGAAAAAATTATACTATCCAGTATTTGTAAACTGATTTTTAAGCTCCAGACTAGTTGAAGGAGAACGTATCCACACACATTTAATTGAGAGATGTATGCAAGTATCATTACTTAAATCTTGCAGCATTAAAAGGATACAAAACTTAAGAGGCTGGGCAGTTGTTTCTGCTTGCTGAAATTCAGCTTCTGGCACAGAAGCATTAAAAGGCATCAAGCTTTTTATAATCCCTGTTGTGGTTCAAACCCAGCCAGCAACTAAGCACCACACAGCCACTCACTCACTTCTGCCCCCCTGCTCCCCTCAGTGGGAAGGGGGAGAAAATCAGGAAAAGAAGTAAAACTCATGAGTTGAGATAAGAATGGTTTAACAGAACAGAAAAGAGGAAACTAAAAATGATAACACTAATAAAATGACAACAGTAATAATAAAAGTATTGGAATATATAATTGATGCACAGTGCAATTGCTCACCACCTGCCAACTGACACCCAGTAAAACTCTGAGTGGCGATCCGCCCAGTTTATATACTAGATGTGACGTCCCATGGTATGGAATACCCCGTTGGCCACTTTGGGTCAGCTGTCCTAGCTGTGTCCTGTGGCAACTTCTTGTGCCCCTCCAGCCTTCTTGTTGGCTGGGCATGAGAAACTGAAAAATCCTTGACCTTAGACTAAACATTACTTAGCAACAGCTGAAAACATCAGTATTATCAACATTCTTCTCATACCTAACTCAAAAACATAGCACTGTACAAGCTACTAGGAAGACAATTAACTCTATCCCAGCTGAAACCAGGACAATCCCTCAGCAAGAGTAGAAATTTGACCATCATGTGCTGCAGGCAGTCCAAACTGCCTGTTCCTCCCCTCCAAGTTCTTCATATTAAGTGATTTAACTACAGTAAGCACAGATTTGCCATGTGCTCTTGGCATGACATCTTTCAGCAAGTAAGTACATCATTAAAAATTGTGCTACTCACATAGGTAAACATACTTTGATACAAAACATTGCAAGGAAATAAGCGAATCCCTTTCAGACAAATCTAAGATGTAAGGCTGGCAAGACCCAAATTTTCTTATATCCTGTTCATTGCTTAAGTATTTTTTTAAACTTTTTTCTTACTGCAAAGATCTTGGAATGGTGTGACTCTACAGTAGTGCTCATGGGAACTATACAGGCAGAGTTCAGTGTCATACAGCTCTTTTGGGTCTCTTCTGCTGTGTGGTACTTCTTAGAAATAACATACTTTTCCCCCTGAAAGCATTAACTAATCTACTTCTGGGCTTTCCTTTGTATATTCATGCTCTCATTGTTTCACGTGTGTTTCTGTATGTGGCCAACCAGCTTCTTTACTAAGTTACACCTCTTTATGACTGCCGTGTATTCCCTTTATCGCTAATGAGAATTATGTGGTGTGTCTAAAGCTATCTCAGAATAGTATGGTCCATGTAGACTCCCATCTCTCCAAGACAAACTCAACCCCAGAACTGGCTTTCTTGAAATACTAGTATAACTGAGATGGAATGAGAAGGAATTATTCATTCATTAACACAGCTCTGCCTTTCCCCCTTTTTTTCTGACAAAAAGCTTTCTAAAGCTCCCCTCCATTATTATTATTACATTTATGAGGCTCAGGTACCTCAGCAAGACTGAATTTCAAAGCAGAGAGCTTACCACCTCAGACGCACCTCAGGCCACAATAAGTTTTGTAAGTCATCCAAATGTATTTCACATGGCAGTAAATTGGCGTAGTCAGCACTGCACACAATCGCTTGTCTTCAAAAAATGGGAGAAGATTCATTCTGGGTTCATTAACTGATGGGGCCATTGTGGGTGAATTTGTGTTGGCAACAGCCTCTCATAATACTTTTTCTTCAAAGTTGAGAGCCTCTGGCAACTGTCACTTCAAGTGGAGATCCTCACAGGCAATCATCTCTAATTACTACAGGATGTTACTGAAGGAACCTCTCTCTCTCTCTCTCCTTTTGCCAGAAGTAACACAGCCTTTGTATAACAAAACATCAGCTGCAATGTTAAATAAACTAGTAAGCCTTTGTTGTTAAACTGTTTCTTCTGCAGGGGGTGAGGTAAGTTGGAAGTTGCATGGTTATGTAATATGCTGTAGAGACAGTATCTCCGTGCTTTAACTCTAATTGTGCTCCAACACTAATCAGAGTATTTGCAACCCTCGCTTTTGTATTTTGTACTGAATAGCACAAATTCCTGTGGGGGACCATTACTGCGGGAGGTTGCACAAAGAGCCCATTTGACAGGGACTAAGCAGCACTGAATCTCAACTGAATAAATGAAGCAGGTGGCATGCTGCCACAGCATTAGCGTGCCCAACAGCCTAAGGATTATCTCTCAGGCTGTGGGAATGCATCGGCCTGCTTCTTACTGAAACAAATTCCCTTGATGAGGAATCCTGAAAAAGATTCAAATTATGCAGGTGCTTAACGTAACATAAACTTGCATTGTAAGAGACAGAAAATACGAAATTCCCGTTAACATCACTGTAAACAGGGTGCATGTTGAAACGGAGATGTTTCTTGGCACAAGTTGCCCCAAGTCGCATCCAGAACATTTCTGCATTTTCTTGCTTTCCAGAGAGTAGCAGGGAGAAGCGGGTAACGACTCAAGGCCAGATTCATTATATGCAAGATAAAGACGAAATCGATGGCTGCTCCCCTGTGAGCTGCAAACGCGGAGGTCGGTTGCAACACTATTTGGAAGGCAGGTGAGATGCAAACCCCTATAAAGCTGTGGAAATTCTTGTGCTGGTACTAACGGGTTTTGATGTTTGCCGACTTCCCATTGTTACAAATTTCACCTCACAAGGGCTTTAGTCATAAGCTGCTTCGGTCACTGCTAACGCTTACGTTTCCTCGTAAATCTGCCCAGAAGAGCCATCAGGTCGCGGCCCGCCTGCCCTCAGCCACTTCGGGAAACTTTCCCCAGTTCTTTCACCGGTTTTCCCCCGCCGGGCGGTCACTACGGCAGGAGGGGCACGGGGAAACGTACGCCGCGGCCCCAGCTGCCGCCAGCGCGCCTCAGGCCTCACCTCCTCCTAAAACGACACCCGCCACTGCCCTGGGCCTGGGGACCTAAACACCGGCGGGCGAGGCTACGGGCGAGCAGCAGCTCTGGCCATCGCCCTCCCGGCCAGCCCGGCGCTGGGAGTTGTAGTCCGGCGGCAGGAAGCCGCCTCGCCACCCCTGCCGGCAGGCGCTGCCGAGGAACTACAGTGCCCGGCGTGCCCCGCGCGCGGGACCCGTCTCCACCCCGCCTCTCCACTCTCAGGGCGCTGCGCGTGCGCAGAGCCCCACTCCTCAAAGGCCGCCAGCGCACGCCCCTTCCGCCCCCGGCCGCCCCGAGCCGTGGAGCGAGGCGGCGGTGCCTGCGCCTGCGCGGTGGTGAGCTCGCGCCGCTCCCCGGCCGTCCTTGCGAGCCGGGCGGCGGAGGCGGGATGGGGCGCGAGGCGGGGCCCTGCGCGTGAGGCCGAGGCGGAGCCGCTGCGCCGGCGAGCGGGACCCCAACGGTGAGTGCCGGCAGGCCGGGGGTCTCCGGCCCGGCCACCTGCCCCTCCCGGTGCGGGCTGGCGGGGGGGATAACGGGCGGCG
>JANZLQ010000050.1:1720228-1730232 GCA_026212715.1 Elanus axillaris | reverse complement strand
AGGCGCGGGGGGTGCCGCGCCGGGGCCAGGCCGCGCGTCCCAGCGGCGGCTTCTTCGTCGGGCTGCTCGCGGGGGAACCCGGCCCGTGTGCGGGCGGCCCGGTCGTCCCCGCTGTCCTGAGGGGCACGGGCGTGGTGCGCCTCAGGGTGGGCGCCGGGCGCCGTGCGCACCCGTGTTCTTAAGCGTTCCTGCGCTCCGAGTCGTGCGGGGTTCACCGCAGCGCCGGCTCCATGAGAGGTGTGCTGGGCTGCGGGCGAGCTTTCTGTGAGGTTATTTTGGGGGGCGGGCGGGAGAGGTCGGGCTTTCTTACTCATTTACCTTCCCCGGAGGTCGCGTCTTAAAAACCGGAAAACTCTTACCGTTATTGTAATTTTTTCGCATCTAGTATGTTTAACAGGTTCTAAGGATGCTGTGTTTTCTACCGAATAACCTTGTTTATAAAGCCTGTCTTGCCATTCATCACATGGCAGTGTGTGATGTATGAGTAAATAAGCGTATCTTACTTTTAAGTTCTTACGCATGTTAAAACAAATGACAAAGAAAATGCCAGCAATCCACGTTGATCGTTTGGAAGTAGCTGTTTGTGAGAATGGTGTGGTTTGGATTCCGTCATTCCCCCCTCCGCCACCCCACGGTCCCTGAGGTTAACGGCTGTCCATAATGAGGAATAGTAAGAAAAAATAATAAGCGAAGGCCTTTATCAGTTGCATAAGCCAGATGGATTTATGTAAATCTCTTGTTCCAGCACAGCAAAACAGGCATAATTGCATTCTTACACCTATTTCTCATCTGGAAAGCTCTTGAAGTGCTTACCATGCGTGTTTGGCATTGCTGTAATGCACCCATTCAGGGGTGATGTTAAGGCTCTGTTGGATATGATGAGGGCTGTAACAGATGTGAATTTTTTAGTGAGCATAAAGAAAAATGGGAGAGAGGTCCCTTAGATTTGGATTTTGATGTCATTTGAGGTGTTGCATACAGCTTCTGATGAATGATGCCGTACGGCTTCTTCAGTATGTGTATAGTTACACAGTTGGTGTGACACATACTCTTGAGGGGCTCTTTTCTACAAAGAAGTAAAACAGAAATTAAAAAATCTTCCAAACTGTTGTGGGTTTGAGTGTTTACTACTTCTAAGTTTGTAATTTACTAACTCCCCTGCTGTGATGTTCTAGGTAGATAAGTCAAAAATAGGGTGTTTATTACAGAGAAGCAGGGAACTCTACATTTGCTGTTCTAGGGATCTCATTTCTAACTTTGAGAAAATAAGTTGTGTTCTTTAGTCTTCCCACATCTCAAATAGAAGATAGGAATAGCTGCCTCAAAATTCTAATACTCCAAGTGGAACTCTGGCATTGTTCTGCCTTAGGTAAGGTGTATTTGGGGGGGAGGGCACGTTTTGTGTTTTGGATTGGTTTGCCCCCCCCCCAAGATAAGGTTGTCACTGTAAAGCCCTTGGTGTAATTGTAGTTATACAGGGAAGAAAGTTTTTCTGTAGAGTAGCTTATTTCCATTTCTGTATATGCATGTCTATACTGGAATATATTGTCTTGGTATTACAATAACTGCGTTCTTGCTTCAGAGCTGCATGGCTTATTTCTGTACATGTAGTTAAACCAAACCTGATGTGCATACGCACTGTATCTAACACTGGGCTTCTGATCTCAGTTGTACCTTTTAGGCACTTCCCTAATATGTTTGAGCTGTATTTTCTTACAGAAAAGCTTTGAATAGTTTCTGAGTAAACACTGCTGTTTCTTACAAGCTGTTTTTAGACTAAAATGGAAGGTGCTGCTGTTTAGCAATACCTATCAACACATACGTGCAAATCTACTTTCCTTCTGTAAAGCTTGGTGTCATGTAGTTGGCCTCAAAATGCCAAAATATAGTACATTTATCTTCAGTTTATTGTATGTCTAGTATAATGTTCTAAGCTTTTCTCTCAACTAATGCATCTGATTATTTTGAATCAGTGAATGATTCGCTACCCTTAAAACTAGTCATGGTTTGCCATGTGCCTGCTTCAGATTTTCACCTAAAGAATTCATCAGCTCTTTCTGCTCTTCACCTGAGCCTCATGGAACATGGTTTTCAAATTGTTGCTCAAAAAATAATAATGAAAAAATATCAGATGAGCCCATAGTTGGGCTAGAAGTAGCCTGTGGGAGACTTGCACTTAGGCTGCATCCCCAGACGTGGTGGTGTTGAGAGGGGATTGCTGTCCAAATAACAATTATGTCTTCTGACAGCCCTGGCCGACACCGGAAGGGTTTTTCTTTAGGCCCAGGTAAGGAGTGGTGATCCAGTAAGTAGACTCACGCAACACTCAGCTCAAATATATCCAAAGAGACTATAGTTTATTCTACCCTGTTACTTGAAGATAAGATACTAGGAAAGAATATTTTATTTAGGTTTCACCAGTAAAGTGCTGTGATAATTTTGAACTAGTAGGGAAGAATTTGTGAAAAAGCTAAATACAAAGTGCAATGGCTTCAGTGGATAAAGTAATTTATTAAGAAGGTGAAAAACAAAGTTAATACCTAAACAAAATATGTCTCACCAAAAATATTTGGGAAATATAACTGGGGACCTTAGTGTTGTTTATTATTAGTTGTACATTGAAAAAGCAGAAGGCATCTTTTTTTCTTGTCCAATCTATGAATTTCAAGTATGAGTGGGAGACCGAGATCTACCAATTTGAAAATGTGAGATCACAACGTAGGAGCGATCAGTTCACTGCCTACAAGTAGTATTTCCTATGGTAAGTAAACAAGATGTATTTAAAAAGAGAACGTGGTTTGGTGTATTTTTTCCTTGTGTAGTGCCTGTAATACTAAGTAAACAAAAGTACACATAATTAACATGTCCCAGTTTCTTCCAGAAGCAGCTTGGCATAACATCCTGACTAAAAAATAGCAGCTAATAAACACAGAATTTCATAATAATAAAGAAATAAATAAAGAAAAAGTGCTCACCAGTTGCTAAAACAATATTAATGTAAATTCCTGTAAGTATAGTGAGCTGTTCAATAGTGCGAATTAATGTGGTGTATGTAGCTCAGTTAAAAAAAAAACCATTACTAGAGAAAAGGTTGTATTTAGTTTTAAATAATCAAAATCAGTATTGTACAGAATTAAATCATGCAATTTTTCTGATATAATAGTAATTGAAGAGTGTAATGTATGTCACTTCATCCTCATTGGTGTGCCCTAAATTGTTAATAGTTTGTCCTCTGTCCGTTTGTTTTGAGTGCTGGGAAGATATGTAGAAAAATAAACCTTAAGCAATCCATGCAACTATAAAAATTTCTATAAAAGAAGGTTTATGATCCTTGGTGTTGCAGATTAATTTCCGGCATGACCTTGTAGGTGATCCCTGGCTTGCTTCCATCCAGGCTACTGTCTTCCCTGGAGGAAGCAGGGAGTGGCTGAATGATCCCGGCTAGCTACAGCCCAACGTGAAGTGCAGCGCTGGGAAGACCCTGACCAAGTGTGCAGGGAAGCACCATTTTAGCCTACCGGGGACAGGCTTTTTCATAGGAGTAGGTGCTGCCCTCTACTTCCGTGCAGTTGAAGGGGCAGCTTTGCAACTATCAGGAGCAGATTTCTTGTTGCCACACTGCCGCCTTGGTTGTCCTTCTTGCTCACAAGGAACTGAGCCTGTTTAGGCTTGGCTGTTTCGGCCTCTAGAGGCACGCAAGGGGCGAGAGGGGTGAGTGCTGGCCACTCGCGTGCGGTGGGAAGGGGCCAGATGGCTGCTGTAGAGGAAGAGTGAGGAGGGAGCCTTCGGTGGTAAGGTTTGACATTCCAAATGAGAATGCAAGTTTGGACCAAACTGGAAGTTACTTTAAGGAAAATAAATGTAGTTTCACGTTGGTTGCCTTGTCCGTTTGCTAGCAGTTCACTGAGTCAATTCATATAGTTAAGTATAGATAAAATGTTTTTTTGTTTCATTTTTGTCCTCTGTAGTATGAAAATTTCACATGTTTCTATGATCTAGCTTATGTCAGCGCATGGCGTTTACTTTGTTTCACAGTTTCAGTAGGATCGCTGGGCTTTCATGTTATGAGTAGCTGAGCTTTGTGCTAAAAGACAGGCATCTGGCAGAAAGGAACTCTTGGGACTGAACACAGATCTCTGGTACTACTAGAGCTTGAGCTGGATATGTGTTTTTTAAAAATGTAACGTATGATGATAATACTGTTGACACTTGTGGAAAAAGAGCTATCAGACAAAACCTGCAGGTTTTCTTTTTCATAAAAAATTTAGTAAGAACTCAGCAAGAACATCACTTTTCTTTAAAACCATATCTAACTTTTTAAAACAGGAGTTACACCGAAGAGTTAGAACCTATAATTTTATTGGTTTTTTCTATAACAACTTTTGTGAAATTTAACATTTAAATTGCCCTGGTAATTAGGCTTATTGCTAATTTAATATTTCTAGCCTGCCCAGGTGTGGTTTTTGAATATGTGTATCACCAGTCAAGATACAGAATTTTTGCGATGTTGCAATGAAAATAAATTTTCACTGATTTTTATTAGCATGGATTACATTGAATGCTAAATGTAAATTCCAATGCTAAGCACGCTAGCAATGAAACTCTCTCATTTCATGGTACAAGTAGTGTTTTTCTACCATGTTACTATGGAGGTCCTTAAGTCTTGGTTATTGTTTTCCTCTGTCCAATACACTGCTTTCACATACTTAACATTGAGTGTTTTAATTTGATATTTGTAATAATCTAACTCCAGCAGATTTTAATATTGTGAACCAAATGCTATATAAAAGCATAATGCTAATCTGTACAAAACTTAAAATATCTTTTTTTTAATTGAATTCGAGGAGAAGTATCATCTGACACCCTCCTTAATTTTCAATTGTGGTGGCTTCAAAGGAGATGCTGTTCTTTTAAGATAGCCTAAAGAGCTTCTCACATTTGATGGGATTTTAAAAATTGATTTAATGGACTAAAAATGTAAGAGTTTAGGGAAAAGAAACCACAAAACCCAACTGATTGAATAGATTTACCCAGAAACTCCCTGGATTATTTCAGTCTAGTGGTTTAAGATTTTTTTGTTCTTTAGATGTTTTAATCTTTACAAATTCTCTAAGTTTTCTTTGTGCTAGCCACTTGCAAGATAACCTTAGATACAGAGATCTTTCACAGGTCATGCTTCTGAAGATTTAATCCTGAAATTTGGGTTGCCAGTTCTCCAAAATCTATACAACTCGTACCACTGGTGATCAGGTGGTTTTTTTTTTATCAGTCATGTTTTGAAAAGGATTTTAAAACTTGTTGGAGGAAATGAAATGCAACTTTCCGGCTTGAAGAGGAATTGATGAATATGTGGAGTTCTTCCTTTTTGTCTAGATGGTTTGGTAAATTAATGTGGCTGACATACTAAAGTGTAGATCCAAATGCAAGTCCCTCAACAAAGATAATTGAGAAGGACTGATTTTTCTGGTAGTAACTTCACACACATGCATCTTGGAATATGCCAAAATCTGTATACTCTACCAAAAACAATGGAGAAGTTGCATCGGTTGTTACCTGCAGCTCTCTTTGTGTGCTACAATTCTATGATATTTTGGGGTTTTTTTAATGATAAAACTGGCTTACAGTTTTCTATTGTGGTTGGCTTCTTTTGCTTGCTAGTTCTTTATAACTCTTTTCGTAAGTTTTTAATGTGCTATTTCAGTCAGGCTTTGAAGACATCTAAAAGGTACACAAATGGATATCACAGTATTTTCAGTTAGTGCGTATCATTAGAACAGTCACTTACAGATGTGTATTTCGATGGCTAATTACATCTGGTGTTTTTTAGTACTTAAGAGCAAGGATTTTGCCACTCTTAAAAATGGCTTATACTGGCAGAGGCAGTTGATTTTCTTTTTGGGGTAGGGGGAGGACAATGGCACTATTTTGTCTTGTGTATATTAGGGCTTCCATTAAACTACCTACACTAATTTTATTTAAAACAGCATGACTTTTCTTGTGTAGACAAGGCTACACAACAGATTTGGGAATGGCAGTCAGAACTTGTTTGGTCCTGTGCTATCAGGTACTGAACTTTTTTCCCCAGCTGTGAAGCATATGTATTTTTAGTGTCTATTTGTGTTATTACTCAGTTCATTTTTGTTACATTTGGCAAGTAAATAGAAAACAGCAATTGGTGTGTATTTCATAAGTTTTTTTCTAACAGTACTCTGAAGCCATAGGATTGTCGAAAATTACTGCAGTAGGAGCTACAGACTGAGCTGAAGCTTGTTTTAGAAAATATATGTGAATTTAATTATAAATTCTAAGGATATTTATACATTTTTTTAGAAAGCTGGTGTTAGAGTTGGCATAGAAGACAAGTATTGTGAACTTGCGGGTCCTGCTGCTGTTTCAGTAATTGGTAATTTAATGGACCGGTCTACCCCATAGCTGCTCCTGAAGATGCGTTTGCTGGCTGTGGAGGCAGATTTCTGCTTCCCAGCCATTCACTGCAGAGAGGAACCCTGGAGACCAGCTGCTGGCCCAAGCTGGGTGGTGCTGCACCTTGCCGTGAATGTTTTCAGTGTTCAAGTGTGTGAGATTTTGTAACATCTCAGCCCTGGAGGTGGTGATGTTAATCTTAATTAATAATCTGCTGATCTTATAAATGTTTAAATTGACTTCTCCCCTGGGTATTGAGTGAATCTGGGGCAGAGGTGGAAAACAGAATGTGTTAACCCCAACTGTACATGTGGTACTGAAAAAAATAACTAAAACTTTAGAAGTTAGAGAAAGGTGAAATAGATCGCGTGGTCTTGATGAAGAGTTGTCATTGACATTGATGGGAATATGTCTGAAAAGAAGAGATGATATAGTCCTCTTCTTGTGTAGAAACTTGCATACCATGGTAAAAAAAAAATGAAAAATGTAATTTTCTTTTACATATAGCATGAGTTTGAACAGGCATCAGTATCTATTCCAACAGGTTGTACTGCTATAGACCTAACATGGATCAATAAAATTTATTTTGTTGACATGGCTCAAAACAGATCTCCAAATGAAATAAGTTACATCAGAAAAAACTCTTTTGGTGGGTAAAACTGCATCTACAATAAGGCTTTGCTAAAAACTGCTATACTGGGAGCACAGAAACATTGTACTCCTATCCATTGTAGTTTAAGTTGGGAAAACGTTTGCATACAACCCAGTCTCCAGTTGATTTTACTCAGCATGGATCTAACAAAACAACCAGTTTCTAGGTCAATAGCCACGGATGTTAGCCTGATAATATACAAGACTCTTTAAGCCAAAACTGAAGGTGCTGCAGATAGACGTAGTTATTAAATAATCACTAAAAATAATCAGCAGATCGACATGGTTATTAAATAATCACTAAAAATAATCAGGGAAGCTGTTATATAAACACTTTTTCTGGATCAGAGTCTCTCTTTACTTTTCCTTTCTGCTTTTACAGTAGAATGGGTTCTATCTCAACCACCGTAGTTCTGTTTTAATTTAATATTCACTAAAAGCTGGATATGATTTGCCTGTGTTACACTGGAACATGCAGGATTTTAAACATGAAAAAATATACATGGAAACTGATCATGTATTGTGTATCAAACTATGAAGAGATCCAAGCAAAGCTGTTCTTAGTTTCTCCTTATGTTATAGAGTTGTCAGTTCAAGTGACAGCCTGTAGTTTACAGATCTCTTCATCTGTGTTAAACACATGGTGGCAAAAGTTCAATGTAAAGCACAAGAAAGTTAATTTTCACGGTTTTAACCCTAAAGGTTTGTGTCATTAATATACTTTCAGAATATGCTAATTTCTGGGAAAGATAAGGTGTTAGAATTGAATATTCTTTGTCTTTGGTAAGCTAAACTAGAATGTTCATGCTGACCTCCTATTTAAAGGATTATGAAGTGACTTCTGTAACATGAACTTCATGCTGTTTGAAAATTCTATGAATAAAGTATAATGATCACAGTTCAGCCAATTCAGTGAAGAAGCGTGGTACTTCTAATTGATTTTTCTACATCCAGTCTGAAAGATAATATCCCCATAATGGATTAAAAAGCGACACTGTCTGGATTCAGCATGCAGTACCTCATGCAGCATGTGTGCTCTTTGTCGCTTAACGTATTAAGCAGGTTTATGCAGTTGACTGAGTGTAGCTAGGCTTTGTCCGTACTGAACGCAGTGTGCTAGTAGGTGGTAGCAAGTGGCTTTTAAAGGACAAACCAGCAGACACATGTTAAGCAATGTTTGTAGGGGGCATACCTGTTCTGGTCTCATTGTCATTGGCATGGATAAGAAAGATGATGATAATGCAGAGGCACTGGCATCTGCCTGTGCGTGTCAACTGACTATGTTCCCAAGATTTCCGTAGAGCTTGAACTCTACCTGCCGGCAAGAGCCTCACAACGTGTTACTGTATCTCTACCGGTGCTGTTGCTTTTGCCAGGTGAAGTATTGCTGTTACAGAAATGCCAGTGTGTTATATTACGTGTTTCTGGTGTGTTGGCATATTCCAACTTTGTTACCAGTGTTAAATCCAAAGCAAACTGTCTCTAATATTGGCTGTTTACACTTGTCATTTCTAGTATTTTAGCATGCATTAGCTAATGCACTCTTAAAAAAACCAAAACAAACACAAACCCCAAAATAGGCTATACGTAGCCTTAGATTTTTTTTAATTGGGTGATGGAACTGACTGTACTGAGCTGCTCTGGCCTCTCTGGAAAACTAGATTCCATTCTCTGTGTGATCCGTCATGGTTAGTTTGTAGATGGTCTTGAAAGAATAGCAGAAACGCTTAAAAATTCAGTAAAATATTTGATGCCAAATCCATTGGCTTCTCCTCTGCTTTATTTTGGTTATTTTCACTCTGGTGATTAGCACTTGCTTTTTGAACAGCATTTGTAGTACGTTCAGCTCAACCAGTCACGGTTTTGTAGTGTCTATTTGAACTGACTCCACTAAATGGACAGCTGTTCTCAATTTGGCTGAGTTCAGGTACTGAAGTGTGACTGAATGATGCCGTAGTTGAAATATCTGATAAGGGGAATTTGTCATTAACTAAACCCATCCCAGGAACTGATAAGAGTCAAAAATCAGTCTTAGTTCGCTAGATCATCAGTTTCTGTACGACTTGCTGCAGACCTTTGGTGACTAGGGATTAGACAACTCTTCAAAAGACTTGTCAGAAAACTTGAATTGTATAAAACTTGTACAGAGTTCTGAGGGCAAACAAAACCTGAGGTGATACTATGTTTATAGTGATCGTTAAGAAAAGTAGACTGTGCTCCTTTTACTGCATTTTCCTCCCTTCCTCTATTAAGTGGTAAAAGTAAAACTTTCTTTGCTGTTTTACAAGCTTTAGTGCTGGCACAAGTGCAGATTTGGAGAGATGGATAGGAGAAAAGGGACAGGGTTGTCACACCAGGAAGAAGTCTTAACAGTGGTTATATTAGGTTTGTGTGGCAAGGTTTTGGTAGCTGGGGGGGGGCTACAGTGGTGGTGGCTTCAGTGAGAAGCTGCTGGAAACTTCCCCTATGTCCAATAGAGCCAATGCCATCTGACTCCAACAGGGACACATTGCTGGCCAAGGCTGAGACCATCAGTGACGGTGGTAGCACCTCTGGGATAACAGATTTAAGAAAGGGAAAAAGAAAATGGTGCAACAGCAGCTGCACCCAGAGAGAGGAGTAAGATGAGTAACACGTAAGAGAACCCTGCAGCCCCCCAGGTCAGTGCAGAAGGAGGGGGAGGAGGTGCTCCAGGCAGCAGAGCAGAGATTCCCCTGCAGCCCGTGGTGAGGCAGGCTGACCCCCTGAAGCCCAGGGAGGTCCGCGGTGGAGCAGATCTCCACCTGCAGCCCGGGGAGGACCCCACGCCGGAGCAGCGGCATGCCCGAAGGAGGCCGGGACCCCGTGGGAAGGCCGCGCTGGAGCAGGCTCCTGGCAGGACCTGCGGCCCCGTGGAGAGAGGAGCCCAGGCTGGAGCAGGTTTTCTGGCA
>JANZLQ010000050.1:1693670-1708122 GCA_026212715.1 Elanus axillaris | reverse complement strand
CACCGGTGTGTCATCAACGCCTTTCTAGCTACCGATGCAGAGCACAGCACCACGATGGCTGCTATGGGGAGAATTAACTCCATCTCAGCCAGGCCCAGTACATGGGATGTTTCTCCAAAATAATTTCTGCTCAGGAAATGTGACGTCTAGCAACCATGCAAAAGCTCTAATAGTATTTCCAGCTGTTCCAGGTAGAGCAATGACATGATAAGTTGTCTCTGTGCTTATGATCATTCATTTCTGTGCAGAGTGCTAATGGAGATGGATTCTACAGTAGCAGTGGATAAGACATATCTGTGGGGGAGATCTGTTAGAAATTGTAAGGAGGCCATTGTCATCCTACAAAATAACCAAGTAGCTGCTGTTGCAAACAAAACATTATTTTTACTGATCTGGTGTGTGGAGAAGCTCTGAATACAGTTTCCAGATCTACAGAATATGAAGTTACTAGAATTTTCTACCCATGATAAACATTAGAGGCTTTTCCCGTCAAGGTTTATCTTTCTGTGTTGCTACTACATACTATTCTACTGACAAATTACAATGTATATCTATATACCACTGTGTATTTATTGAGCAAAATACCATTTGCAAACAGTTGAAAAGTCTGCCTTTCAATGCTAGTAATTATTTCAAGTCAAAATAAAGTAAGGCAAATTTCGTATTTCAACTTTGTTTGCTCTCCTTGTGTAGTGCTGCGCAGTAACTGAATGCAGAATTTGTTTAGGAGTGCTGTGCTCACATCTATGAGGTGAATGTATTCTGAAAGCAAACTGGTAGAATGCAAAGTTGGATAGTAAGTGTTGGTAGTGTCTGTAAGTTTGAAGTTTCTATTAATAATAACCCACATCTCGTGGGTGAGGAAAGCAAATAGAAGCTGTCTCCCCAAGGTCATTATGCATCCATGTGTTTCTTACCGTTTTATTTAGAAACGGTATACAAGTCGATGGCAATCCCTCTGACCTGTTGAAATAGATAACTAATGCTGGCATTGCATGTTGGTCCATATAGCCATACTTGACCTGCTAATTCTTCCATATGTAAAAGTGATCCATGTTTTTCAGATGCATGCAAATTTCCCCAGGGAGCCAAAATCAGATCTAGAGGTATAAATGACTTAACTCATCAGAGACCTGATGTGCAAAATCTGTCTTGTGGTAGGTTTCATAAGTGGGAGTTCTACACAATGCAATCCTTTGTGTTAACAGCAAATACGATAGCATGAATTTATAGCTTCATTGTAAGAGTGCAGAAGTATTCCCAAGTATGCAGACTGATAGAAGCAGTGGCCTCGCTGCATGACAAAGCTTTTAAGTCTGTAAGTTATTTTTTTTTCCCTAGTAGCACTGGAATTTATTTTTTTTATTGTTTTAAAAAGATTTTCGTAACTTTCAGTAAGATAAGGGCTATACTTACAGCATCACATTTAAAATAACTGCAGTGAAGGCAGACTTGTGGAAGGTTTCACAAAGCCCAAGCAAGGAGCTGGTAGATAGTCCAGACCTTATGCTGGTGGAATTGGAGTATTTATTAAATTAGCACTAGTCTTATATAGGTACAGGAGAAAGTCATTGGCATACATTAGAGTCATGGAGAAATGCAGTATTAGAAGTCTTGAGGAAACAGTGAACAGAAATACCAGTTTACTAACAGTAGGTAATACTTTCCACATTTAAAATTACCTGACTTGTCAAGTGCTTTCAGTAATTTTTCTTCTGTATAAATTTAGGTTGTTTGTATTTCAATATACTGTATCGCTGGTGAAAGGGATACAGCAATTTTATGACCAGAAGTATGGTAAAGAAAATTGGTCTACTCTGAGGTACATACAAACCCCCTCTTGGTATGGGCGAGAGATTCTTTGTGAGTCTGTGATTTGTATATATTTCTAAACTTTGTTGACTTACATTACTGAGACAAATTAAAATGGGCTGGATTTGTATTTAACTTGCTCCTTCATGTCTTCTCATGAAGCCAAGAAATACCAGTTTCGGTAACGTGCCATTGCTGGTGTGAAGTTACCAGAGATCTAGAGGAGCCCCAAGGTTTGTGTTGCAACATGGAGTGTTGAGACATGCCAGGCAGGTGCCCTGTTCGCTGGTGACGCCAACCTCCGAGCTTGGGTCCCCTGTGCTGACCCAGAGGACGTCCCGACGCTGCTCCTAGCGTGCGTGCGTGAACCCTGCGCTGTTTGACTGGGAGCTGTTACAGTTACCAAGCAGGAAAGATTGAGGGCAGGTTGTTCTGGGCTGTCTGGTGAAGGTCTGGCTTTCTGTTTGGAAATTACATCTGTGAACCCCATTTGGAAACTCAGTGCCATCCCCATCTCATTCTCAAAAAACACAATGGTGAGCTCCTCCTTTGTCCTGTAGCTGCTGCATCAGCAGCTCTTTCCGTATCGGAGTGAGATTTGAATCCTTGAACTCTTAAACGTGTTTTGTTACCTATTTCTGATTTTGCAAAAAGTTTACAAAAAGAGTGAATGATGGCATATCCAGTAAACTGGAACGATGAGACCTGGTTGCTAGTTGTCCTCCAGTTAACAGTTGAATTTTAATAAAAAAATTCACTTGGCCAGGAATAGTGCTACAGTCTTTCTTCATCTTCTGTGAAAGTGCATGTTTGGTAGTCCTAGGGAAGAGTCCAGGATGGTAAGGGTGAGCTGGTCCAGCAGTTGTAATTATTTTATGGCAATTCCACGCATTAATACATGTTCTATATTTATTTTACTATTAAAAGCTACCTTCTACAGAGCAGCCAAGGAGGCTTCAAAATACAGACAGCTCCTTGGATGTGCTGAAATAATGCTGAGAAACTCTGCAGCTTAATACAGCTTAGAATTGGAAGAAGAAGAGACTGAATGTTGCCTGGTTCTGCTGCACAAGATCTTTCACCTGTCCAAATTACAGTGTATAATCTCATCTGTGATGCACTCTCTTATAATCTAAGGGGGTAATTTTCCACCACCCAGAACTATTCACGCAGGAAGAGCACTTGGCTGTCTGTGTGCCTCCTTACTTGGGCAGAGGCCCTGTCTGTAGGTAGCGGAAGAGCCTTAAAGGATCCGTATGATGGGGGCTTCACGTGGAAGCAAGAGCTTGCTGCCCACTGCCTTGGGGGACGCAGCTGAGGCAAATGGCATGTGAAATGTCACCTTTGTTGATGAGGTTTCAGGCTTACTTTTGCGGGGTACTGCATATTTAAAATCACAATTAATTGAATTGGAAGTTGCGCTGGTTTGTATGCTGTTGAGTTTGGTTGCGTTTTGTGTGTTGTTTTTTTTTTTGTAATCCACCTCTAAAGATTTCCTTGTTCTTGCCCGAGGGATAGGCAGGGCTAGCTGCAGAGGTGTAGTTAGTAAAAGCCCTGGTGCGCGTTTCAGATGGCTCTTGGTGTTTTGCTGCTGAAACAGTGTACTCTGCCCAGGGATTGGTTTGAAGCTCTCGCATATGCTTTTTAAGGCAAATACGCAATACGCAACTTCACTGACAGGTATTGTGCTAATGTTAGTGGAATTATTTTATTTGTCTAGTGGAAAAGTAAGTGTGCTTGGGCTTTTTTTTTCTCTTTTTCTTACTTTTTTGGTATTTTATTTGAGGCTGAAACTTTATTAACTTCACATTTATGTTAAATTCATAATATTCTGGAAGGGGCTTGGAGTTAAGTGGCTGAAGATTAGTTTGTTCTTAATAGCAGTTTGTTAGGCTTACACGTATGTAGTAGATGATCCTTAACAGTGACTCTTACACTGTTGATTACAGGAACATAGAGAAGTTGCCAGACAGTTGTTTTTATTTTGCATTTCCTTGACTATTAGATGGGAAACTAGCCCTTCAGATGGACATTGCCATTATGAGTAAGTATATGAAGTATTAATTGATTAGATTGTTCAGGAGCTGCGTGGCTTCTCTCTGTCATTATGCAACCGTGATTTAATCCTTGTCCACTTACTTGTGTAGCAACTAAAGAAAACCTTCTGAAGAGTCAGGCAGGTGCTATTTTTTAATTCATGTTGCTGCTTCTTTTTCCTTCTTACACATTACTACTTATTCTCTCCCTGTTATAATCTGCTATCAAGAAACTAAACAGACTTACAGCTGTCCTCTTGCCTTCTCCTCCTTTGCTTAATAGCGGAAGGTTATGCTGCATTTCAAGAGGACAGTTCCGGTGATGAAGCTGAAAGTCCTTCAAAGTTGAAGCGGTCCAAGGGAATACACGTCTTCAAGAAACCCAGCTTTTCCAAGAAAAAGGAAAAGGATTTTAAAATAAAAGAGAAGCCCAAAGATGAAAAACACAAGGAAGACAAACATAAGGAGAAGAAGTCAAAAGACTTAACTGCAGCAGACGTTGTAAAACAGTGGAAAGAGAAGAAGAAAAAGAAAAAGCCAATTCAGGAGACAGAGATACCTCAAGTGGATGTTCCAAGTCACAGACCCGTGTTTGGCATTCCTTTGGCTGATGCAGTAGACAGGACCATGATGTATGACGGCATCCGCCTGCCAGCGGTTTTCCGTGAATGTATAGATTACGTAGAGAAGTATGGCATGAAATGTGAAGGCATCTACAGAGTTTCAGGTACTCTGGGCACACTGACATGCAGGTTCCTGAGGTCTTTACTTGCAATTTTCTTATTATTTTACCATTTTCACCACATAGAGACTCTGTTGATAGCTGCGTTGATTTTAATTATCAAAAAGGTAATCGGGTAGCTAAAGTTAAGCAAACCCATAGGTCTGAAATACCAGAAAAGTTGCTAGTATGGTGCTGCTGCTTAATGGCAGTAAAAATATGCTTATTTTGGCCTTTTGTGATAGGATGGTAACGATGAATAAAATGCGTTAGTATGGCTAGCTTGTATTTTTTTACTTCTGCATTAGAAATACAATGCTAGTTGATTGCAAAAGCAAAGATGAGATACAACCATTTTGTTACTTCAGCATCCCACTAAGTTGCTTTTTCCAGTTACTTCCATAGTGTGATTTTTTTTTTCTCCTTAAAAAACTTTTTTTTGAGCAAATACACTAATAAGCAGAAAAATACAAGTTTCACTATTTAAGCTTAGCAACAGCAGGCTAATTAACTATGGTAGTTGTGTAACACCAGCTTACATAAATGCAACATCAGGACCGTGGTCACATAAAACAGAACAGTACCTTTATTTGTGACCTGCAGCTGCAATACAACTCATGTAAGTACTTCTGTGGGTATGTTTAAGGGAGCAAGAACAACCGAGAAAAGGACTTTGAGGAAAAGCATTTTAAATAAGTTGCCTAGTACTGTAAAAACCAGTAATGAAACGATTTTAAAGGCTGCTTTAAGCTGTCTTCACGCTGTCGATCTGCATGGTATTTGGTAAGCATCCATAAATACCGCAGCAGCTTAAGCTGTTTCTTCATCTTGCCTATTGGGACATTCTGGCTGTGTGTTTTTTCAAGATACGATGTGTTGGGAAGTTCCATGGAAGGTGGGTTTCTGTAAAGCATTTTTGAGTGTGCTTTCAAGGTGTTCTCCAGTGCAACAGCACCCTCTAGTGTGTAAGATTGTTTAAATTGAGAGAGCTCAGGCAGAGGATGGTTGCAGTGGCTTAACAACCTACCTGCTGTCATATTTTACCTGGCATTTACCATGGGCCGAGTTCACCCGGTTTCACTCATTGTGTGCGAGCCAAGCCATGGCAGTGCATTGAGTTGGTGCAAACCAAGTGGGTGTTTGAGCTTTAAGAATGAAATTTCCCTGAGTTTGGGAAGATTACAATGTCACTGAGTTTTATAAAAACACCTTACAGAAAAACGTGGCTGGGTTTAATAATTATGGGAACACAACTTTTATTCATGCAGTGTCTCAAATCAAGAATCCTGTGTGAGATTCCTTCACAGAGGAGGGCCAGCTGGAAGTCTGGAAACTAAAAAGTGTATGTTTTGTTTTGACAGAGGAAAGCTGTTATACACAGAACTTGTTGCACAGTATTTGAGTTAACATATTTGCTTGGTTTAAGGCTGTATAATGGAACAGGCTGAAAAATGCTGAATGCAAATACACAACTGATCTTACGTTTCCCCCCCTACCCTTTCTTCCTCACCCCAATTTATGTTTCTTGATGCACGGGAATGCTGGTGCCAGTTCCGATTCAGAGCTTCAGCAGTGCTGTGGTTTTGCTTCACAGTAGTAGACAGTGCTTTTAGAAGCTGTGATCATGTAATTTTTCAGTCATGATTTTAACTTTGTTCCATGTGGATAAACTTTAAAAGGTATTCCTCAATTGGCTTAAATTGTAAGGAGAGATGAAATAAATGCATCTCAAAACCAAAAAGTTTTAATATAACTATTATACATTTACAGTTGAAGATTTCTCTTAATTCTTGATCTAAATATTTTAAGGAATAAAATCAAAAGTTGATGAGCTAAAAGCAGCCTATGATCGAGAAGAATCTCCCAACCTGGAAGAATACGAGCCCAATACGGTAGCCAGCTTGCTGAAACAGTACCTACGAGAACTGCCTGAAAATTTGCTTACCAAAGAGCTAATGCCCCGCTTTGAAGATGCTTGTGGAAAGAGCACCGAAGCTGAGAAAGTTCAGGAATGCCAGAGGTTGCTGAAAGAGTTGCCAGAGTGTAACCATCTCCTAATTTCCTGGCTGATTGTGCATATGGACCATGTTATTGCAAAGGAACTGGAAACAAAAATGAACATCCAGAATATTTCTATAGTGCTCAGCCCTACTGTCCAGGTATGTGCACCACACAGCAAGTGTTAGAGCAGAACTACAGCCCAAGAAAGACTTCTCTGTGGGAATTCTCTTGCAGGTGGGAATCGGGTATTGTCTGATAGAGTTAAGCTAAATTACAGCTTCTCTTTATACCTTGGAAACCTAAAATGCTGGGAAAGGGGGAACAAAAGTTGTTCTCAATGTAAGCTTGCTTACTATGGGACTGATATTTGGGTTACTATGAGAGTATTACAAAGACTGCTGTCAGGGTTTTAATTCTGTTGTGAACAGTAGTAATTTAATGTTGAATTTGTCCAGTAATTCAAGCAGATACACAGTTTCTGTGGGCTTTTGATTCTGCCATATTTTAGGGAAGACTCTATTGTTACTTAATATCAAGCCAATGAACCCTGTCCTGCAAATAGATCTTCCTGGTGCGTTAATGACTTCAGTATAATGGCTTTGGTGTCTGCAGTCAAATGGCTGGGGAAAAACAACTGACTTCTTAGTTTTCCAGTAAGATTTTGTGTTTTCTGGATTGATTAATTCCTCAGTAAAGATCTTGGATATATTTAATTTAAATACAGCTCGGAATTAGTCCTGTGCATAATAGAAACATGGCATTATTGGGTGTGGGTCTTCCAGAAGAAACCCCACACTTTAGAAAAGCTTGGCTTTATAGTTAATAAGAGTCTAGGTGGAGACCCAGTAGTGAAAGGGCTGGGTATTAGCCTTGGCTGTTCTGCTGTGCCAGGCGCTTTCTAGACAACAAGAGAAGTAGCAAGTAATGTACAACAATGCAGGCCCAGTCATGTTTTGTTGTTAAGTAGATTTCAGCAATTAAAATGCAGGTACTGACAGAACTCTAACCGTTCTTTCAGGATAAATTTTTGAATTGTAGTGGAAGATACAGTATCAAAATAAATCCTTGCTTCTGTCTCGTGTTAAAACAAGGAATACAGTAGCAGCTCCTTTGAAACTCCTTTTTCTACTCTGTTAAGTCATCTGAGAGAAGTTGCAGAAAATACGTGCAGGTTAGGGGAGGGGAGAGAGAGAAGGTAGCTAGCAACCAGCCATAGTGCAGTATGGCCGGTGTTCCCTTTTACCCATTGTTGTCACTAACCGTGTTTACATGAGTAAAAAGAAAGATTTTAATATATTCCTTTATCTACCAGTGATGGAAATAATTGTGGTAGTTCAAGATGTGTGAAAAATCTGAGGTTAGCATAAAAATGCCTCAGATACACAGGTGAAAAAGACAGTGAAGTGATTCCTTGAGGACAACACTGTGTCATTTAAAGTACCATTTTAAATCCAGATTTTAATCTCTTAGGACAAAGTAACATGACTAAACTCACAGAAAGGCATACTAAGGACTGTTCTGTTTCTGGAGAAAGATACTGTGCTTCACAGATGAAAGTGATGTGAATAAATCACCTTAACCAATACTTTGTCCTTTCTTTACAGATCAGCAACCGTGTCTTGTATGTATTTTTTACACATGTTCAAGATTTCTTTGGGAATGTGTCCCTAAAGCAGGTGACAAAACCGCTTCGCTGGTCAAACATGGCAACTATGCCAGCACTTCCAGAAACACAGGAAAGCATCAAAGAAGAAATAAGGCGACAGGTTGGCAATTACTTTAGTCTTTTTCTGTTTATCTTTGCCCTGGCTTTTATGCATTCAGCAGTAAATTCTCCTAAGCTTGTACCATACTCCGTAATTCCATCACAATTTTCTTGTCAGTGGAGACCACTGGAAAGAGACTGGTTATATTCTTGCCCATTTCATGTGTGCAAAGTTGTTGGGGGTCTTACAATGATTATAGCCATGTCTTTCATGGAGTGCTTTGCTATGTAGTTCACTACTTTTCTTGTGGGAGGAAGGGTAAGAGAATATGTTAGAGTGGTTTCTTTTAATACTGCTCCTCAGCTAGTGATAGACCTTGTGCTGAATGTATGTTATCAGTTGTTGGTCAACATGTCAAGCTTTGAAAACCAGAACTCTAAGCCTGTTGCCAGGAAGCCAAGATTTTTCCTTTCAGCCTGCCCGGCTATGATATATTGAAGACACTGATTTCTTTGGCAATATTTCTAGGAGTTCCTACTGAACTGTTTACACAGAGACTTGCAGGCAGGGATAAAAGACTTATCCAAAGAAGAGAGACTCTGGGAGGTGCAAAGGATTTTAACAGCTCTTAAGAGGAAACTAAGAGAAGCTAAGAGACAGGTGGGTAAATTTTCTGTTTATTGGCCAGGCATCTAAGTCATAGATCCCTAATTGTGACAATGCAGAGACACCCATTTAGATCAAAGCATGTTTCAATATTTTTACTGCAGATTTTTTTTATCCTGACTTTACATGGCTGATGAGAAATTGCATTTTCTGGTTAGCTGGCACTCTCCCTAGGGACAGCAAGGTCTTCACAGTCCTTCACAGTTATTTACAAAAAAAAATAAAGTATGATTAAAAACTTAGTGCTTGAAAGAGCATGTATTCATTATATGCTTTAAAACAGTGTGTCCTGGAGTACCAAGAGGAATGAGTGGAAGACTCAGGGTTAACAAACTTCATAAATTTTTTTTTTAAATGCTCCTCTGTCCCAAAGAAGGGACAGGCTGTGCTGAAAGCTTCAGACAACTGAGATGGTGATTCTAAATTTGGAAAATCCATATATTAAAACAAAAAATCTTTTTTTACAGTAACTAGAGTGACTGGGGAAGCTGTCCTTTTAAAAGTCATTCTCTTTTTCTGGCAGGAGTGTGAAACAAAGATTGCACAAGAAATTGCTAGCCTTTCAAAGGAGGACGTCTCCAAAGAAGAAATGAACGAGAATGAAGAAGTTATAAATATTCTGCTTGCACAGGTAGATGGCAGTCACTTACCTGTTTGTCTGCTGGTATTTTCTTGTTCTGTATCTTTCAGAAATATTGAACATTCTTTTGTTCCTCCTAATGCAATGGGAAATTGAAGGCTTAAAGGGGTCTCTCTGTCCATTAAAATACAAGGCTTTGTTTTGATGGTAAATAAAGCAGGGAGGAATGCTGCTTGCAGGAGTAAACCCAAAGCTGAGCAGACTCTTGTTAACAGCAGAAAGGAGACACTCCAACAACAACAAAAAGTAGCCTTTGTTGTTAATGTATTTAGAAAGCACTTTCAAATCTAACCAGTTTTAACACCTTTACTTTCCTGCTGATCAAAGGAAGTAAGGCAATTATTTTGGCAATTATTTTGGCTTTTTTTGCCTTCCTTTGCTTCCCTCAGTAGCTTTGATCTTCTCTCCACTGTATTTTCCTCCTTTACATTCATCTTCAGAGATGTATTTTATAATTCAGTTTTTCTAGTTATTTTACTGGTTAGCTAGAGCTTTCCCCTGTGATTTAAGAAAATAGGCAGCCAAACATGCTAGAATCTGGTGCGTCGTGTCCACAACTATTCACTACAGTGATCATCCTGAGGATTCAGAGCGGACATTGTTTGTTTTGAACTTTTATTTGTTTTGAGGTGTCAATGAATTGGAGTTCAAAGCAGGCATGCTGACCACTTATACTGGAAGTAATTCAGAGAACACCATCATCTCATACTTATCGTACGTTCCTGTAGAAAATAAAGCCGGGACTCTAAGGGAACTAATTGATCATTGCAGGAGAACGAGATTTTAACAGAACAAGAAGAACTGCTGGCCATGGAGCAGTTTCTGCGGAGACAGATTGCCTCAGAGAAGGAAGAAATAGATCGCCTTCGAGCAGAGATAGCTGAAATACAGAGGTAAAAGGGAGACTGCTTACACTGGAGCCCCCAGCAGGCGAAGGCTCTGATTAAAAGCTTACCCTCTATGAACATCACATTTGAAAGCCACCTCTTTTTATTGAAATCTCAGCAATTTTGGACCTTTCAGGATATTCTCTGTTAGTGTAACAATGGAATTACGATCTAAAGGAAACTAGACCCTGTGCACTGAAAAAATCCCCTAAGGCAATCACTGGTTTATTAAATAAAGCTTTGAAAGGAAATTCTGATTTTTGTTTTTAAAACTGTTGCAGACTAGTGGATGTAAGTTAACTCTTCTATGCTGCTACGGTTCTGGCAGACTTTAAGTGTTTAAATTGGAGTCTCCCATTGTTCTTTCAGTCGGCAGCAGCATGGCCGAAGTGAAACCGAGGAATATTCTTCTGAGAGTGAAAGCGAGAGTGAAGATGAGGAGGAACTGCAGGTTATCCTGGAAGATTTGCAGAGACAGAATGAGGAACTGGAGGTAAGGTTTGAGTCTTTGTATTAACTGGTACTCTTCTGCTCAGTGGTTACTTGATTTAGTCTGTGCAGAGATGTTTGCACATGTGCAGACTGGTAGTTTTGCATCAGTTTTGCCTAGGCATATAGCCCACATGCTCTGTTTTTAAATCACCATTGTGTGGAAGTCCACGCTGCTGTCCCAGTTAACAGCAAAGCTTCATTGTGCAGTGCTAAGTGCCTCCCCTAAGGTACAGCAATTCTTCGTCAGGAGCCCTGACATTTGTTTTCCTTACTTAAAAGATAAAGAACAATCACCTGAACCAAGCTATTCATGAGGAGCGAGAGGCCATCATAGAACTGCGAGTACAGCTTCGACTACTACAGCGAGCTAAATCAGAGCACCAGGTGCAGGAAGAAGAGGAGCCAGAAAAACATGGGACTGTTTCTCAGCAGCAAAGAGACGGTGTCCTAGACACAAAAGCAGCCAAAGAGCAGCCAAAAGCAAGCAAGGAGCAGCAAATCAAGCCATCGCCAAGTAAAGACCGGAAAGAAACTCCAATTTGATCTGGCTCCTTGGATATGCATAAAACCAACTGAACTGTGCAAATTACTGTAATGTGAGTCAAACTGCACAAATTACTGCTGGCTGTGTACATTCTGTAAAGAAACTTCTAAGCCCTGGAGACTTTTGTCTCTAATACTTGGTGGCATCTACTCATCAGACTCAGGTGAGTTTGCAGAAGCCAGAAGAGTTTTCCAGTTAATATCAGATTATTTCAAGACTGGTTTCCTGCAGGTGAATTAAAATAATTCAGTAACAGTGTCATTTTAAACCAAAATCATTATTTACATTCATTGGAGCAGAAGTGGAAGATCTCATTTTCAGTAAATAAACAAGATCCTACCCACACTTACTAATTATTTGCCTTGTGAATCTATTCATCCTCATTCACCATTATTTCTGCTTATTAACCTAGTCACTTCTTGCTTGTGCCTTTGATACCTTTCTGATGCAGATTATATAGAAGGGAGCTTTAAATTTATTCTGGGTTGGCTGAAAAGGTGGGAGACTGCAGGGTATTGTGTTTACCTAATATGCCCTTAAGCTTCATTTTTGTTCTGAGATGTACTGAATAAATGTAAAAACTTGAGAGATGTTATTTATGTCCCCATATGACAGAAATGTTTGTCAAGAGCTGTTCATGTCTTTCTTTTAGTGATGTAGGTAACCTGCTTACTCATACATAAACCACCATCATCATCATAGCTGTTTAAGGTGGGCCGTGTTCACACTGCTGCCATATAGCCAATAGCTTTTTCTTCATCCATTTTAAATGTTTCAGTCCCTCAGAGAAAGCCACTGACAGATGCTTTAGGCAGCGATGGGGACGGGTTATGTCACTCAAGGTAGACCTGCCTGACCAAGCAATATAGCATTTCCCTCTGCAGAAATGCAATTCACTCGTGCTTTCCAAATAAGCTGGAAGAACCATGCCAACAGGAGGCACCAGGGGTTGAGCAATAGCCTCCCCCACCCCCCCTGTTGTTTAACAAGCCAACAACCACCACCTGGGACTTGCTTTTGGTTTGGCTGTTTTACTGCTTCTACCTATTGAAAGCCTCCAGCCAAGCTGGCAGTTAAGGGCCATTTAATGTTTCAGATACACTCATGAGACTCATCCGTCAGTTCATATGTAGACAGCAAACTCCACAGAGTGCATATAGACTATCTTATTTTTTAATCTGGATATTTATTTTCAGCACCTGTTGGATGTGGTTGTATTCTTTCTCTATTGCACTGTTGTGAATCATTGGCCATGATTTGATTTTGTACAAATAATGCTTTGATATGTTACAAAAAACAGCATAATATTTTTTTAAAATTTTGAAAAAAGGTTTATAAACACAAATGTGGTCAGATGACAAATGTAAACTAAAGCATTACCCCTTGCCTTCATTACATACATTTTGTATTTGCTGGCAATATTTAAACCTTTTCATTTGTTTAATTCATACTAATGCCTATTGAATTGTCACAGATTTTTCTAATGTTCTTGAGACAAATCTCCTAATATTGGTTAACTTTTATTTTGTTAGGATTGTATTGATCAAGCAAATAAATTCAACAGCCATTTGAAAGTAGCTTCTAATTTATATACTTCCTAATGTACAATATCTTTTTCTAATGCAAATGATAGTTAACTCTTCTTGGGTAGCTACTTGCAGTGGAGAAGTTTATATGAAAAATGAATTCAGGCTTTCTAAATAGCTCTTCTCTGAAGGAACTCTGTCTGCAACACACTGTCATAGAAAGCTTCCATAACTCAGCTGCAGATCAAGTTTAATTTAATCAAAGATTTTAAGACTTTGCTTCTCTATTACTACTAGATACTTCAGCTACATTTATTCACATCATTATTTCCAACACATGAACCCTGTTCTTTCTCCTGCAACCATACAATGCACTTGAAGCATGTACATGGAATTGCTGCTGCTGCAGTAACATAGCAACTGTAACCAGAAATTTAGTTTCAAAACACCTGAAAGGTGTCTCTCTCTGAAATTTTCTTTCACATTCTTTCAAATGATATGTCCAATGATAAACACAGTTACTGATAAAACTCCTGTAGTTAGAATTGTAACTGCAAGTTGATGCTGGCCAAACACAGCACACCCCAATAGCCCTGAAGCCCTACAGCCCCAGAGATGTCCCTGGGCAGGTGCCCAAGACGGCCAGGCCTCGGGCTGCTGCTAACGCCCCCCCCGGGGGCTGCCAGAGGCCCCCTCCTCCTGCCCTGATGACCTCCACGAAGGGGCAGCAGCATTACTCTCACCCCCCCCTGCAGTGCTCGTGGTGAAAAAGCCACACTAGCAGCTATTTCAAAGACAGCATGCAGCAGTCATAAATAACTAGCTGAAAAAGCCAAAGCTAATTTCAAATAAAGTAGGAAGTAATTAGAGTAGAATAATCTTGAGCATGTTGTTCAGATCACTTCATAAGCTGCCTTATCACTCCCAGGTGCCTTACAATGAAATCTGTGAGCTGCAGCACTCAGGCGATTGCCTCCCATGGTGCTGTCACACTGCCTAGTCCTGTAAGGATTTGCACGTGATTTCTGAACAATTACCAGAGAACATGAGGAACAGAAAACCTGATGAAAATATTACCCAGGAACTTCTGACCTGGGCACATAGTTGCCTTTTCAGAGTTTAAGCTGATTTTGAAAAGAGAAAAGGACAAGCAAAGGAAAAACCTAAATGAAAAAAAACCCAAAAACCCAACCCCAAACAAACAAAACCCAAACCCTAAAAAAAAAAAAAACCCACAAAAAACAAAAAAAACCCAAGTCCCCCAAATACTCTCAAACCCACCAAGCTTCAAGGCAGATGGAGATAACCCTGTATCTTAACCACCTCCATGGCCATGCTCAGGAGTAGAAAAGCAGGCCTTTGGGAAGTAAATAGCAACTTTCTGTTTACTGGAGAAGAAACTGCAAAAGAATCTATTATCC
>JANZLQ010000050.1:1669434-1686108 GCA_026212715.1 Elanus axillaris | reverse complement strand
CTGAACTCAAAACACAGCACTGTACCAGCTACTAGGAAGACACTTAACTCTATCCCAGCTGAAACCAGGACATGATGTTATGTTAAAAAGCAAGTGCATACAAAAAAATGAAGCAAAACACGTAATTGCACTTGACCAGAGTTGAACAGACATACCTTCAGAAAGTCATGCAAGTGTTTAAGCACACCTATCCTGACTTCATCTAGATCTTTTAAAAAGCCATTGAAGACAGGAACTAAATCTCCAGCTGTAAGCTGGTCTCCAAGGATGACTGCAAGTTCATGTATAGAAAATGCTAGTGTCCGCCGAACCTTCCACTGTAAAATAAACAAACAAATTTTACTGATGTGAGATTCCATCTGAAGTACTCTGTTTTAACCTGAGGGTCAGAATCCAAGCTGGATTCCCAGTGAGCTACAGTACTTACAAATACACTCAACAGTGTCTCATGAAATCGGAAATTAAGAGAGAGAAAGCAAGTGAGAGCACACGGGAGTGTGTGAGAGAGAGAGCGGGGGGCGGGGAGAGAAGGAGAGGACAAGTGACAAGGTATCATTTCTTCCACCTGAGTATCAAGGAACTAGGCAAATAGAAGTAATGAAAATATTTTCATCTTCCAGGTGTCAGGAAGGAAAAATGACATCAGTACTTTTCCACACATTACTCAGCTTTACATTCTTTGGGTTAGTTCCATACTGCTACTCTTTCATTCGTTTAATTTATAAATGAGAGTAAGATACATATATCCCACAATATTTCAGCTGGCATATTTTAGCTTCCATAATAGCTAAAGTTTCACTCACACTGAGTGTCCAGCAGTCCAAGTACCAGTAGAGCTTTTACTCACCCCAAATTGAGGGGGCACTGTTCTAATCGAGTAACTATTTCAAGTAAGTATTTTAAAAAAATAAAATAGCATCTGTTCTTTAGCCAGCACTTTCCAATTACCATTGGTACTGTTCTTTTGCCCTGGTCTGGCAATTCAATCTTAATGCAGATTAGACTGGTGATGAACTCTGGATAGTTTTGAATACAGGATAATTTTTTTTTTACTTGTTTTAAATTTATTAGCTGGTTGTTTTTAATGGCTGGAAAAGAGTTCAGAAAACATGAGCAATAGCCATGTATAAAATTACTCACTACATATCACTGAGAACAGAACTGCTGCTTTGACATAGCAAGCAGCAAGATCAAGAGAGGTGAAGTAGTCTGAGAATGTTAAAAAAAAATAAAAATAGCATCTCCAAAAAAGGAAAGACTAGGGAAGAACTGTAAACTAACAGTAAAATCCACAAAGCCACCTCCTTACCACCTGACAAGAAGGGAAATGCTGCTATTTCCAGTATTTGTTTTTAAAATAGCAGTGCTGCATGGTGATAGTGATGTTATTCCCTTATGAGTAACTGGATGCAGCACCAAAAGGCTACCAAATGCCTGGTGTGAGGCTGACTCACTGAGCTCCAGACGTGCCTGCAGATGTCTGCCCACACACAGCACAGCCCAAATTCTCATACCTATGAGAAGCCCAAGCACTGCCATAAGATCTGAAGCAAGCAGAGGAAATCAGGAGACCTGTCCTCACCTTCCCACTGGAGATCCACTTCCCACTCAAACTGCCCCATTTCCTTACTACCCGAGCACCACACAACCCCAGCTTCCTCCGAGACAACTGTTACACTTTCATTCATTACACAAATTACTAATATCAGCAATGGAAAGCTCAATGTAAAAAGCAGAGCAACCCAACACCCAGTAAACAAGAGAAATCATCACAGAAGTTCAGATCATTCACTGTCAGAGCTTCTTGAGCTTACCTGCATGTCAGAAGCCAGCGTCTCATAGGTGTCTTTCAAACAGTGCCAATTCTGTCTGCCTAATGTAAGTGCCACACCTGGCAGGCTGTAGGCACAGTGTTTGGCAATCTCAGTATCAACTGTTTGTGCGCGAGATGGATCAGTCATAGATAAATACTGATCCAGCAAGGCTTGAGGTACAACATCCTACAGCAAGAAAAGGGTAGAATGTTTAGACTGTTTTCAATAAATACTTATAAGGCTTGCTAAAATTCCAGGGCACACTGTTAGAAGAACATTTCCCCCCACAACTACAGAGTATTATTTAATTACAATCTCTTAATACGAACGCAAAGGTGATGTATTTCATAAGTTCCACAGAAACCATGACGTGACTGGGGGCTATTTAAAAATATACGGACCAAGGTAACAGATGAGTGGGTGGATCACTATCTATTTAGGCAGACCAGGAAATTAAGAGACTACATTCTACCTTTCTACAAACGTTCAGGCTCACAGGCTGTGCAAATTGGCCGTTTCAACTCATCCATAAAAATAGGCAGAACACAAATTATGAGGCTTGCTCCAAAATAATTTTCCTATTCACTCTCAAAATCTTGGGGAGAGGGAAAGGGAGGGGGCAGAGTACAGTGTGTTCAGGATGGCTTCCAAACTCCCTAAGCAGTCAGCAGAAAGGAAGAGGCTTCTCCAGAGACAAAGAGATCTCTGATGAAGACCAATCCTTCCCTCCACTGAGAAATTAAGGCACCTCAACTAAAATTTTGTGAAAACCTCTTTGCTTTGACTTCAGCACTGTCTTTGCTTCAGCTGTTGTTGGTTTATCTCAGGCACTGACTCTACCCAAGGGGGTGCACAAGAGCATTTCCCTAACACAGCTGCTGAATAGCTCGGCTCACATGAGCAACGAGAGAGACTGAGGTTCCCAACTCAAGAACTCACACTGGTGCAGGGTGCCACGCTTAATACTGAAATATGTAACAACAAACATTCGATTCCTCTCGGGAAAAAATAACAAAGAGACAGTTCAAGCTTAATGAAACACTTTCGCGACTTTTCTGCAAAAAGCTGTCATGGGGTGGAGGTAGTTCTACTCAAAATATTTAACAAGAAAATCCTGTTTCCTCAATAGCCTAATATCCATTACAGGATAGTTTCCACAGAAAATTAAACCAAATGAAACCAGAGCCTGGAGACAACCATTACCTCGTGTAAAAAAATACTGTTATCTCATATACATAATTAAAACAGAAACCACTGCTGAATTAAGCCATTCTCTCTGGAAACACAGAATATTTTAAAACTACCTATTTAAGAGGTTTGCCATATGTAGTAGAAGCTACATTACATCAGAAATGACTGAATGAAATGCATAAAAGAAATCCCCATATACTTAAAAAAATTCCACTTATCTGATACACAGGTAGGAAAAACAGAAGTCACTGTCATTTACCTGTACTTTGGATTTTCTTTCTTCTTCAGGGCTGAAACTACTGTTGGTGCTCAAATCTGAATCATTATGAATATAGTGAAGTGTAGAATCCATATTCTATGAAAAAAACAAGAATAAAAGTCACAAAAAAATATACTCAAGGATTAAACACAAACCAAATGTCAACATCAGGAAGTGCTGTCCTCACCTCAGGATCTTTTTCTTAAAGGAATACATGTTTTAATATCAAATACAATTTTGCTACAGCCCGAGTCAAAAGGTCTGCAAGATAAATCTTTCTACTTTCAATTTCAAACAGTCTCCTCTTTCTGCTCTATTTTGTTTCTTATGGAATGAAAAATCACAGGAGTACCTTTGAGACTGCATTAAGGAAAACGTAACTAACATATTGGTCACATTGCTTCTCCCCTAAAGGGAAAATGAGAAAACATCTGTAGCTGATTTTGTTAGATTTGTTGCTTTGGATCTGTGCTAGAAAAAGGTCAAAACAAAGCCACCCTTACACTTAAGAGTAGAAACTAATGAGACTTATGGTGTTGCTCCTTTCCTAGAGGTGATTATTCTATTATCTTCTCTGCAGATGAGCTTCATCTTATAATATAGAGTCCCAGTGGACCATAGCTGCTGACACTAGTCTTCACTCCTCTCAGTAGTTCTATAATAGTAATTTTTAGCAATCATTCAAGCATCCTGGCTACATATCTGGGCCTTGACGGTAAAGACTGAGACTGTTTCAGAAGTTTAATGAGCAGCAGATATGATAAACTGGGCTGCTGAGGGGATGCACTGTCACTTCCTATGCCAGTGGGGTTCCCCAAATACAATGAACTTTGCATAATCAACCATGAATTTCAAGAAGTACATTATGAATATTTGAAAAGTAGATCAGGCGGCTATGTGGCAGAACAGGACAAAGGCATTTTTGCTAGATATAAGCCAAGGTATCTATTCACAGATACTGCAGGGTGAGCTCTTGGGGTCATGCCTACTCTACCAGCTGTTCACATCAGTTTGACAATGAGAATTTTCCAGCAAGCTACAAGCTTCTTCAAAAAAGACTCCAGGATACCACCTGTCTTCCTCGATTTGACTGCAGACAGTTGCTTTTCCATCTTCCACGAGCTGCTTTCATTTAAGCACTGGGTTGTAATTTTAGACCCTAAGGTATAATTACAGATGATAAAGAACAGGCAGAGCTGTGAGGCAATCGCATATCGCTGGCACAGCAGCCCAAGTCACCTGCCAGGCTTGTCAAGCAGCACAAGAAGGCATCAAAGAACCAAAGAAAGAAGAGATCTGCAAGTGACTCCAGAACTAAGTGCGTCCAGCAGCATACAACTCCAACTATAAAACCTCCAGAGGCTCTGAAAACCATCTCTGTAGGATTTTAGTTTGCTGGTCAGTTCTTCACTCCTTTTTAGCCTTTTTTTCAGAAAGGGAGATAATTTTCAGCATTACCAGAAAGTCACTGGTTTTGACCTCTTTCAAATCAAGAAACTATGAGGCAGCCACCACAACCTAGCCACAGTGCCTTCCATGAGTTGCCCGAGTACAAGGGACCAAAGGCTAGTCACACATTCTGCCACAACAAAAATGAAAAGACTCCATCTCAATCTCTGCTACCCCAGCTCTAAAAGGTTTAATTTAAAAAAACCCAAACAAAACCAACAAAAAAACCATACACCAAAATACTAACAAAACTTCGTTGATTGAACTAAGTAGAACAACTAAATATACTGATGGGTGTCCCAGATGGCAAGATTATTACGCAGCCACTTTTAAACTCAAAAGTGCATTCCAGAAAGGAAGAGCTTCAGTGTAGAACCACAGCATCAGTTGGTATTTAAGTCAATGCAGTATCTCTAATCCTGCAGATGAAGTTCCATCTGTACTTTTTCCATGCAACATGCACACACTGAACTGAGCATTACAGAGAGCCAGGACATAAAATTTCAGCTGGGTTTAGCCTGAAAGCTCCTTGCATACTAGTTAATTGTCACGTAGAAACACTGCTTTAATTAAAGAAGGTTGATAATGTCGACTGCCAGACTTCAAGACATTTATCAAAACTTCATCTGAAAATACCTTTAAGGTAATATGATTCAAAAAATCACTTGCTGTAGTTTTATGGAGCATATTTTGGAACCACTGCTGTCTACATAGCTATAGCTTTTAATACCACCAGAGCTTGTGGCACTGTACACAGTGAACATAGTGGGTTTGGCCTAGCTTAATACAGAGTACAGAAGAGAAAACAGCATCAAATGCCACAGACTTCAGGCAGGCAGGCAGGGGCCAGTGGTAGGGTGCTGAAGAAGTAAGCGCAAAAAAAACCCCAACAACTTTAAGATGCTGCTGATTGCTAGAATCAGCTTTCTCTTTCAGCAGTCCACACAACATCCTAGATTGCAGGTCCTGAACTTCTCTTATGCAGGCCAGTAAACTACTATAAAACATTTCTGCAGGGAGCACAGGGAACTAGGTACCTCTTTCTCCAGATGGTGAGGGTGGGGAAGGGGATTCACTTACCTGCAGGGTTCTGTTTTAAGGGAGGCAATTTCACAGTAAACTGCAGTGGTATTAAGACATCTTAAAATGTGATAGTCACAACAGATTTTAACGGAAAAATTTCAAGAATTGACATGGACAAGCACAGAACCAGCAAAAACAAAGGCACCCAACATGACTCATTTTATTTTAGTAGCTAGCGCTTCAATACCAGCCAACAAAACTGAAGGCCACGCTAGCCAAAAGTAGGAAGCATTTGGCTGCAATTACCAGATAAATGCAAAATACAGCTCTATTGCTAGAGCCCTGGAAACTATAATGGGAAAAAAAATTGAGTATAAAACTCATTTCTTACCTCAACAGTGTCACCAATTAAAGGCACAATATCACCCAGTATAGGTTTAAAATTCTGTTGGTCATTGATGGTTAGTTCTGTCTGTGGCTCTGTTCCCTTGCTGACACTGGCCATTGTCTCTTCTTGAGGATCCAAACCGGATGCTCTGAGTGCAGCAGACAACACCTCCACTTGTGCTGCAGCATATGAAGGAGAAATACACGAGAGATTGAACTGCAATAAACTTTTAGCAAGTCCACAAGTCAACTTTTAGACAGTGACTGATTAATTGAAAGATGGCAGAAGAACTATGGGGGAGGTACAAATTTAACATTATTGACTGTTAGTAAATCCCGAACTGGGGATAATTAGCATAAAATGCAAGGCAGGTTAACACACCACTTTTCTTAGGGCACTCAACCACACTACAGTTCACCAAAATTTATCTTTAAAGCAAAAAACAACAAACCCCAAGAGTAAGAGACTGCTGTTACGGCAGGATCAGTTCTTTAAGAACCTCAGTACATAGTAGTGGTGCAAAGAGCTGTCAGGGCAGAACGGCATTTGAATACTAACTTATTGACTGGGTCTCTTGTGGGAGGTGGGAATAAGAGAGAGAAGGGAAAAGTAATTCAAATAAAGGTAGAGAACAGGTTTATTCATACAGAAACATTTTCAGTTCTGAGACGCTGTGTCCCTTTCTCTATATGGTCATTAAATTCTTATGTTTTTATAGCAACTCTAAAGCAAGATCTATCTAGGAAGATGCTAGACCCCAGTAACTCTTTTCTGGACAGGATACTTCAGCCTCCTCGCATCCTCCAAACAAATAATGAAGGTTGCACTGTTTGATGTCCTCTTATCAAAAGAAAGCACCAGCACTTCACACTCTGCCATCTACTCTTTTGAAAAAAATCCAGCAGTTCTGAGACTGCTCTGCTTTCCATCCCTCTGCTTACTGCTAATTAAAAAACCCAAAAACCTTTGTTGAGCAATGTTCCTTGGATAAAGCCTGACCTAAGCAGATCAGTTATCAGAGGCAATCTTAGCTGCAAGCAACACAGAATTCAGTGCAGGCTGATCTACCCTGCCTCTCTCCTTCCCCCTTCTTTCCAAGAAGGTATAAAGGAATAATCTCCTGACCCATTAAATTTACCCATCCATCCAGAAGCTCTGTTCCTCATAGACTTTGGCTTTTCCAAGCTTTCTTAAATGCTCATTGTAAAATTAAATGACAAACCATATGCTTGTTTTTAATCCCACTTTGCCATACTAAGTTACAGAATCTGAATTTTTCCCTCTAGCTTTTTTTGATAGGGTTATTAACAAAAATCAAAGTTGGACTCACTTGTAGATAGAAGAAACAGATACGTAATACATTTGTTACAAGAAGCGAAATTATAACTTAGCACAATCTTAGCTAGCAAAAATTGGAAAACACGCTACAGGTTCACTGGTTTCTAGATGGAGTCTGATGAGCAGGAGTAAAGATAATTCTTTACAGTATGCAGTGATAGCTCTGCACCTGCATCAAGTTTCTGACAGAATAACCAAAAGATATTCTTGCTGTACTACTGTAATTCACCTCAACAGGAAAAAACACAGCAAGTTAGAAACTTAAAACCAAAACCAACATCATACTAACACTTTCATTAGAAGACACATTATGTTAAAATATATAGTTTCAATATATTTCTAATATATAATTTTATATATAATATATTAAAATTGGTAATTGTAAAATTGTAAAGCTTGCTATGACTTTACTCTTCAAGTGTTACTTCACTGACAATAACCTTTTGTACTTTAAGGCCCATGAGAATAAACAAGGTCAAGGTTAGTAAATTCCTCTAAAACTTAGAAGTTAAATAAATCAGCCCAAAATCAGACAAAAATAGGTGGTCATTTCAGAGCACTTGTTAGGGCAAGAAATGCCCATCTGATTTCTAGTTTATTCTCATTTAGAGAAATCAAATGAAAAAGAACTATATTCTGCTGCACACTAAGGAGACATTTTTCATGAAGACTTCTTTCATGAAGGATAACTTTATGAAAAACATAACACTCCTCTCATTTTCACTTAAAAGTCAAGAAAGCTTACCCTATGTAACACATACTGCTTCAACACTGAATACGTGTTTACTGAAAAAAACACAGAGAACTCCAAAGATTACTTCTCGTAAGAAGAGTGAAGGCATCTACAGCAGTAATTGGGAATTTTCCAAGACACATTCCCCACCCATGCCCCACTGTCAGCCTGCACACGCCTGGGCCACCCTCACTTAGGGGCTTAACGGGGTGGATACCACACGTATCCTGATTTCCTCTGCCTGCCCTAGAGGAGATATGACACAAACATGCATCTCCTCAGCTTCTTGTCAATGTTACAATTCCAAAACACGGGAGTGAAGGACAAGAGAGGCCAAACTCCCAAGGATTTCACTGGTTGGCAAGTGGTTTCTTTCTTCAAGTGATTCTCCATAGGTCCTGTCACCAAGGGTGACTCCAGTACTGTTATTCACTGAAAGGTGAACGACCTGAAGTCCGTAATCTTCTTAAGGTCCTAGCCAAACAAAGAACCAAGCACAGTCACTACAGAAGACTCCAGAATGGCAGAGTGCTAAGGCAGAAGAGAAAATAGTGCATACGTGAGTAGGTGTATATGTGTGCACCGTATATGTGCGCACATGCCTTGAAAACGCCGAAACTTGAGACAGCATCCTATTGAGCCGTCTTCACCACCCCGGGCTCAGGTGCCAGGGCACATGCCCTCATAATGCCATTACACACTGACACAGTCCAAGATCTGTGCTGACACCCTCCTGGACTGAACTGTCTGCTGCTCCTCCCACCTCCCACAAAGGTCTTTCCTACAGCCATAGGACAGGCAACATTTTCCAGATAACCATTAGAAGCACAAGCAAAGGATAAGGCTCCCCTCTCACATATGACAGAAATGCCTGAGACCTCTTGGGAAGCATGGTTTGGGGAGGAACACCGGAAGGAAATCTGCTGGCTAACTAGCTGTCACAACTACCTGCAGTAAAAATTGTAATGTAAAGGTCAGTTTTGTGCATAACACAGAACTCATGTATTGCATTGGTAAGATAAAGTCAATGTTCACTGGGTTGTAAACCACCTGCTAATTAACCCTTTCTTCTTTTGACTTTTGCTTCAGGTGAGAAGTATTTGTCAGCAAGGAGTGATTTACCCTTGGCTACTGTAACTGCATCCTAAAATAACTGGCACTACCTTTAAATTCAAAACAACATTTTACCTCGCCTTCTTAAATTTCCTGGTCCTCAGGAACTTCTGTCCTTTAATATGCTTCATTGCTGTTTTCAGATGAAACATCAGGAGAAACAGAAGACATTGATACTTCTAAGTGGCACACTCCTTTTTTCTGAAGGATCTGCCTTCCTTACTCTCACTTCTTACTCAGAGGTAAGAGCTATGGGCTGCATTAATGGATACAGAAGTGGAAGTAATGGAAGTAATTAAAACATAAAAATAAGAGGAGTTTCTTTTCCACTTCCTCCTCACACAACGTATTTCAGACTTCTACTGCAGGCAGCGCTAGTAGCCTAACTGACAAACACAGTTTTTATAAGGGAATGGGATCGATCAATTGACCCCACATATGGGCTGGTTTATCCCACTTAGGTCTCCATTTGACAAAGCAGCCTGTAACTGGCATAAGCCACAGTTAGCCCCAGTAACCTGCAAGTCAGGCTTTCTCTCTTCGCCCAAATAATATTAAGAAAAGCTGAGATTACATGATTTAGCACTTTCTATGCAGAACATAAGGACATAAAGTTGAAAAAAGTGTCCCTGGAAAGAAAAATGAAGAAATAAAAACATCTGGAGAAAGAAAAGCAACCTCTGAAGTAAGTGAGGACAGCAAGCAGCCTCAGGAAGCTGGAAAAAGGTGACCTGAATAAAGACTCTGCAATAATTTTAAAAGAGCTGGCTTACTTCAGAAGAATGTACAGGTTTCCATCTCCCAGTTTGAGACCCTCAGGATGCCTGGCCAGTGGATTGGAAAGGTCCTATTAACAGGGATTACACACCACTGCTTAACTTCGCACAGCTTGCACAGCTCTGCTAGCCAGTAGAGTTTGTCTGTGAGAAGACAGGCTGTCTTTATCTTGGTTGCTGACTGCTCAACTTTCAATCTATTAATCAGATTTCTCACTTTGGCAACAAGCTAGTTCTGGAAAGAAAGCCTCAAGGTAAAGACTTTTGAGAGTGAGAGTCAGTTAAAGCAGTTCACCTCTTTCTGAGAAAGAGATTACAGAAAAAAATATGTTCTATGGCAGTTGGCAGTCACTTAAAAAACTGTATTTGCTAGAGACCTCATCAGCCTCCATGCCTTGGAGCAAGGATTTGAAGTATGAAATGCAAAATCCTCTGGATCATAGGGAAGTGTGCTACAGAAACATAGAAAACACAGTCAAGTTACAAACCTAAAGACCCCCCCAAACAAACAAACAAAACCACCCAAAAAACCCACACAACCACAAACAGTTCCTTCAGTGCATGTGAACAGTAACCCACTAGTACTTGGCAGCCAAGACATCTGGAAGATTGGGGCATGCACCAAACATACTGTACTCTGGGCTGCACGAGCTGGCAATGCCTCTTTTCAAGTGATCCTTACCCTTATTTGTGGTATGCTGAGGTACCCCTTAGAAAAAACTGAGTTATTCTGTTCTCAATACTTCTGGTATAATGATGCAAGCAGGTGAGGAAAGAAGCACCTCGGACAACATAGAAGGGTAAGGTGAGAAAAGCCAAGTAGAGGAATGCAGAATTCAGAAAGGAAAAAAAATTAAACCAAAAAAGGAAATAGGAGGGGAAATACATATGGAGGAAAAGGATAGGGGTACAAGCAAAGCAGGTGGGGGGGTGGGGAGAAAGGAAAAACTGTACTCTGACTCAGAAAGAATCATTGCTGAACGCCAGTACAAAATCTTCACACCTGCCTTGGCTGTCAGGGACTGGCTCTGAAAGCAACTAGCAAAATGGAAATCAGACTCTGCTGATTGAACCGTGAAGGACATCACCTTATGACCATCATCAGTTATTCTGCAGAGTCAAATAATAAAAATTCAGCGTGGTCTTAAGAACCTTCAAAAACCCTGTGCCAATGACCCTGGCCAACATGATTCCACACAACAGGTATTAATTTTCTTCTTTTTTAAGTTTAGAAAATATTCTCAAAAAAACCCATCTTAAGAAAAGAATGCTGAAGTCACGCAGTCAAGCAGCGAGAGGTTAGGTACAGCCAGAGTTAAGGTCATCTGAACAACTTAACCTTATTGGCACACACCTAACATCACACACTATACTCTCATTCCCAGACTAATCTTTTGCTAACTCATCCCCACTTCATCTTGTGATGTCTCTAGGATGCTTGCCCCATTTGCTATAGAAACCAGAAGATGTGTACATATGGGAACTCTCCAGTATGTCAGGCCTCTGCTTACCCACCACAGAGAACACAGCAACTTCTGCTCCCACCCCTTGGCTGGGAATGCAGCAATAAAGACAGGAGCACAGCACGGAAGCAGGAATCCAGGATTTAGGTGACAGCAAACCAGTGAAAAAAATACATGCAAGAAAAAGGTCACAGGGATTTAAAAAGAAAGAGAGAAAGAAGGAGGGGGAAAAATAATTCTTAGTTCGCTCAGTCTTTGCTGTCAAGAACGAGCCCACTCACAGTACAAGACTCATAAAAACATAATAATGGCTAGTCTTGGAAGGGAAAGACCCTAAGCACCGCTTGGGACCAGGGCTGTTTGGCACACACTTGTAAGCCACATATACTGGAGACAAAATTATCTGTGAAATTAAGTAGTCTCATAAAATTACTATGAAAATAACAAATTAAGACAACCTTTGGACTGAGTATTTATACTATGAGTTTGCAACAACAGTTTTAGATGGTAAGGATGGAAGCATTATTCCTGGTATTGCCATAAGCAGAGAGGCAGTCAGGGCTCTGAACTTCTGGATCACCCCCAAAGGGAGTCTACCTCCCTCTTGTCACAATTTATGGAGGGTAAGGTCTAAAACACAGGCAGTACGTCAGCTACTCTGAGACTAAAGTCCAGATACCTACCGCTTCTGTGTGAGCTTTAATGTTTGAGACACAGACGCAAAAGGAATACTACTCCATCAGTATCGGTCTCAATTCCCTTATGCCTCAATGCACTCCATGTAGAATTAAAATATCAACATCACCAACTCAAAACAGGTATGTTGTTAAATTCCAGATTCTGAAGTATTAAGACTGAATAATGAGAGTACAGGCAAGAGGAAAAAAAGAAGAGTACAAGATTTAGAAGGTGTGTTTCATGGGGCTTCACTACGCAGCCTTGACAAAGTCAGAGGTACTGAATAGAGTACAAAGGTGACTGAGTAATTAAGACCACCCACCCCAAGTTAGAATAAACAGCACTGGTAACCCCAATTCAAATCCCTCCTAACTTGTGGGCGCTGGGAACCCATGGTGTTGACGACATATTAACAGTTTTCTTCTACTGTAGTGTCCAAGTCCTAGTCAACAACTGCATAGAAAACCTCTTGACAGCCAGTCAAGGGAGCTACAGAAAAACCCCACAACCTGCTCTGAAACAAGACATGAACACACACATGACAAAAAACCCTGCAACACAAGGCAATTCTGGATGTACAAATACATGCCTACATAAATCTTCATTAAAAGTGTTTAAGAGATGTTCTGTGGCTGGACAGAACCAGGTTTTATATAACAAACTGAAATAGCAGTGCAAGTTTTAACAGTGAGCTTCAGAGATAGGTTATGTGAAGACTGAAATTTTTTTCTTATCTCTTTCCTTAGAGAGAGTGAGTGCCCAAAGCAACAAAGTTTCATCTGCTGACTTCACAATAGATTACATAGAAGCAGCCCAAAATGGATTTCAGAAAATTTATTAGCATATCAACCTACCAACAACAAAGAAGTTGAAAGCAGTATCAGTTTTTTCTAAAGTGTTTTTTCCCACTCCCAGCTTGCCCTTCTTTTTCCTGCCTACTTTTTCTGGTATAGCAGCATGCTTTTCCATAGGGATTCTTCAGCTCCAGTATAACATGGCTTCTTCCTTAGTAGTACCTCTGGACTTTGACTGTAATGTTCAAACTTCATGTGCCTTATAATTTTTTCAGCATATGAATACCAAGAGAAATGTATCTCTATCTCTGGTAGGTATGTGTGAAATAGCCAAGTCATTTTAGCCCAGGAGGTATCTCTGAGGTGCTGCTCCACCAGCTGGCCATTCTTACAAAACTCTTCTCAACCCTTCAAGAGCTTTTAAAATGGAGGATGTGCATTCACTTCAAAAATTCAGTTTGGATCAATTCCCAGTTTGACCCAAAAAACTTGGCATGCTAAAGTCAACAACATGAGACTGTAATAATAAACACCTTGAATAATGCATAAAATGAAAACCATTTATCACACTTCAATATTAAAAAAATCTTAATCTGCCTTATTTTGCATGTATTCCAATTACAAATTAACCTCCTAATCAACAGCTTATGCCATCAAACCATCTCTTTGATTATACCATCAAAACAGGCAGAAGTTTATACTACTAACTGTATAGGTATTCAGTTTATGGAAGCAATCATACTACTTTTATGTATCTTTACACAAATGCAAGCTCCCTTTTAGTTCATCATCAGTTTTCACAATTAAAACAGATACAACCTCTTTGAGGACCAGGAGAAAGTAGTACTTCTGACTTCTAAAACAACTGAAAAGTTAAAGCCCAAACTGCCAAAGCAACATATGCATAAATCCAAACACTAAAAAAAGCTTCGGTGTCTTTACTATACCTTTAACATCTGGATCGTCTATATGTGGTTCCAAATTTTCTATCATTTCTTCCAATTCTTTCCTTGTTGCCATAGGAATGTTTGCAGACACTGGCACAGTGAGTTCCTGAAATTCTCTGTCGAGTATTATCTCGGAAGTCTGCTGAAGCTCGAAGTCAATATCTATTTCAGGAAGTGGAGTCCTCCAGAAATGGAAAGAGTTGTACAATTCCTGCTCTGAAAGAGAGGTTTCCTGTAAATTCAGCCCAGCCTCCCGCAGACCTGCTGTACAGCAATGAGAACTTCGCTCGTTCTCATCAGCCATGTCCCCACAAGATTCTGAAGACAAAGTGCAATGGAAGGATGACTCAGTCTGGAAACCACTTTCCCTCTGGGAGTTGTTTGACACTGTAGTTTGATCTTCCAAGGCATTTTCAAGTTTTGTTGCAAAATGGTCATTATCAACATGTGAAGACAAATCCTCCGTCCTGTTGAGCTCATCCTCTCTTGTGATACCTTCTGTAGTCCTGACTTGTTCACTGTCAAGTGCCAAAGCAAATGAACATTTAAAAACCAAAATATACTTGTTGCAAACAGATGCTCCTGAAAACTCACACACATGCTATCAGCTTGCTATTTTTCAGACTAGATTTACTCACAGCATAGCAAAATAAATCATAGAATCACATGTTTGAGGTTGGAAGGGACCTCTGGAGGTCATCTGGGCCAACTCCCCTGTTCAAGCACGGACACTCAAAACCAGTCGCCCAGGACTATCTCCATATGGCTTTTGAATATCTCCAAGGCTGGAGACTCCACAGCCTCCCCAGGCAACCTGTGCCAGTGCTCAGTCACCCTCATAGTAAAAAAAAAAAAAGTTTTATAAAATTGCTTCCTCATGTTCAGAGGGAACCTCCTGTGTTTCAGCTGCGGCCTCCCCAGAGCTGAGCAGAGGAGAAGGATCACCTCCCTCCGCCTGCTGGCAACGCTCCTCCTAACGCAGCCCAGGACACCACTGGCCTTTACTGCAAGGGCACGTTGCTACCCCACGGTCAACCGGGTGCTCACCAGGACCTCCAGGCTCTTTTCTGCAAAGCCACTCTCCATCTGGACAGACCTCAGCATGTATTGGTGCCTGGGGGTGTTCCTCCCCAGGTGCAGGACTTGGCACTTCTTGCTGAACTTCAAGAGGTTCCTGACAGTCCCTTTCTACAGTCTATTAAAGTCCCTCTGTATGGCAGCATGACTCGCTGGCACATCAGCCACTCCTACCATCTTTTTGTCATTATCAAACTTGCTGAGGGTACACCCTGCTCCACCATCCAGACCTTTAATGAAGATGTTAAACAGGACCGGACCAAGTACGGACCCCTGAGGTACACAACCAGTTATTGGCCTCCAACCACGCGTCGCTGACCAGCGTCTTCTAGGCCCGGCCATTCAGCCAGCTGTCAACCCACCTGCCTGCTCATTCAGCCCGTACTCCATCAGCTTCTCTACGAGAATCTTACGGGAGATCACGTGAAAAGCCTTGCTGAAATCTAGGTAGACTATATCCACTGCTCTCCCTTGTCTATCAAGTCAGTCATTTAATCACAGAAGGTATATCCCAAGGTATCCTAAGTTACCAAACAATCATGTATTTTTACTAAGTAACTGAAAATTCTAGTAGTCTATTAAATAAGATGAGTAGTTCCAGATCTCTCCAGTTACCAAGATAAATACTCAATTTATACAGGAAAGCTAATTTTCTTAACTTTCAGTTCATACAGAAGAAAAACAAGGAGGAAAAAATAATTTGTTAACTTAGCAATTTTTTTACCTGTTTTCCTGTGCAGAACCACAACCTTCTGGGTTTTTACCATCTTCTTCTTTAAAGTACTGGCCACTGCTGGATGGATTAGCAAAAGTTGATATGAAAGGCCCCAGAGACTGAAAAGCAGCTTGGCGGACCTAGTGGAAAGGTTCCAAGGTGAAAAAGATTTTTATTTACATATATATATATAATTTTCTGTCCTATAAAACAAAGTCCTACTGCTAGGAATTGGAAAGCTTTAAGCCTACTGAGGAACGCAACAGCAGAGGCTCTTGTCTGGAAAGAGTCAGTCAGCTGTATACATAAAGTGCTAAGAAAAATAAAGTTAAGAAAAAGCAGAGTAAAACCAGTTAAATCACAGGTAACTAAGTTGACGGGCCTATTCCCCACAACCAAAGAAATCACAATTATTTGGATAGTAGAAGCAGGTAAATCTGAAAGCTCAGTGGAGAATTTTAACAACTTGAAAGGAAAAAAAATTTTGTGCAGTGAACAGACATTTAACTACCACAACACTAAGTTTGACTGATGATAAGTTCTGCACTTTTTTCCCTTTCCTGTTTGGCTATGTTGTTCATTTGCTCCTCCTTTCTCCTATTATTTGTTCTCCCCTCCTCAACAATTATCTTATCTACCTCCATTTTTATTATTTGATTAATTCTGCCAGGCTACAACTTGCACAACTTTCCAGGATCCAAGAGCTCATGCTCCTGTCCAAAAGATCTACTTTTCACCTTTGGAAGTAGTCTGCTCAATAACAAACTTAACAAGTTTTAGAGTAGATCTTCAAGACAAAATAAAAACCCCAAACCAAAAAAAAAACCACACACAAAAACCCACCCAAACCTAGCAAACCCAAACCCAACAACACACACCACCCCCCCCCCCCCTCGAGTATGCCACTCTCTCCCCC
>JANZLQ010000050.1:1638006-1669334 GCA_026212715.1 Elanus axillaris | reverse complement strand
AGGCCACTCTCTCCCCCCCAAAAAAGGAGGTGGTGGTAAGGAACCTGAAGAAAAAAAAAAAAATCACATCTAATTTTCCAGGTTTGTTAATGATTTTCAGTAACGTTAAGTCACAGGCAGTTCTGGAGCTAAGAAAAGCTATCCCACTGACATAGTTTTTCTTACATGCTGCAGTGAAAGTGTGAGGAAATCTCTACATCTACTGACAAACTAAGCAGTGTAAGAAGAATTTTGCTTGAGGTACATGAAACAAGTTATGTTATCCACACCTATGGGGAGAAGTTCTATATGGAATATTGCAGCAAAATCCTTTAAATATGACAGCTATTCAAGAAACAAAAAGCAATTCTTACCCATCGTGAAGGATCACTAATCAGATTAATAAAAAGAGTTGATAATTTTGTCCTCCGGACTTCCTGTGACGTTGCACAAGAAACTGCCATGAAGCATTCAGCACAGGCTTTCCTAACTCCCCACACATTATCAGAGCAGAGCTGGAAAAACCTAGGCAGCTGTTAGGAACATAGTGATTAAGTTTGCAAATCTTAACAGGCAGTACTTGTTTCAAAGCAAGTTCTTTTTTCACATTCATTTCCTTCACCTGGTTCTCTGAGCTCATATTCAGATGCATTAGTTTAACATTTGCAAGACAAAGAACACACATTCAGTAGCACCATCCTTCTAATCAGTTGCTCTCCCGTTACTTAGGAATACCAATAAGGAAAATTCACTTGTCTGAACAGTAGCAAGAAAGAACTAACTTTCTAACCTGATTCATATCCAAAAAAGCCAACTCCAAAAATATCCCCAAGCCCAGAAAACCTATAATGAGACAAAACCTCATCTCTACACCATTCTTTTAAGCAGGTAACATTGAAAGGAGCAAAACCAAAGAATACTGGTGAATTAATATTTTTCCTATAGGAGATCGCTTCAGATTTTTTTTAAGATTCTCACTGAAATGCAAAGGAAGAACACCTTCAGAAAGAAAGAAAAAGCTTTCTTTTCCACCTAAACTTCTCATTGTTATATTCACCAATCTCTGCTATCGCCTACCCTACACAAAGCAGGACTTGAACTGCATAGAGGAATAGGGGAATGAGAGAAACATTGCATTTGGTGCAGTGGTTTTACTAATAAAACTGAAGCATTTTGAAGTTGCTCAGGTGCTCGAGTTTCTTTGAAACAGTAATGGTACCGATGAAAGAGTGGACAGAGTGCAGGTGAGGCAAAGACATGCACATCATCACATAGCTGCCTTTGCTTGCAACAGGCAGATGCAAGATGCAAGTAATACAATAACTGTTGCTACAGCTCTGTTCACAATTATTGATGTTCAGCTGTTCCTACTTTCTGCAGCAAAGTCTTCTGGACTCTGCTTCCAATTAAAAAAAGCATTTATGTTACAAAATGAAGTTTCATCTAAAGCCATTCAGCTTTTTGCCCCACTCCAATCCCCCCCCTTTTTTTAATAACCCAAAAGGAGAAAACTCCTGACATTTTCTGTTATGGAAAGAGATCCCCAACTGTCCAGCCACATGTTATTGCTTTCACATAAAATAACACCACCTTTTTTAATTTCATAGTCTAACCGCACCCTATACAAAGTTTTAGTCCAAATTCATGACATTTATCAGTAAGAGCCCATTTGTGCGAGAGAAATCAATTGACATCCCCAATCGAGAAACATAGGATGTAAATCTATGCAATGATAATTCACTATCAAATGATTTGAATCACACAGTACCTATGGAAAAATGCAGCAAATGCTGTAAGAAATGCCCTGAGGGTCACGCTAGGCCTACCTGTACCAAATACCACATCTGCAAAGGGCTGCAGAGCCTCTTGTTGAAGCCATGCCTGTATTTACACTCTCTCCATTTATATGGCTCCTTGTTAAGTCCTGGCACTGACTCATCAACCTCTTCTGGCCTTCAACAAGCTTACTGTCGCTATCCCCAAGAGGAGAAAGCTTGACAAAGGATCCCAGCAACTGTCAGGCTGGTTTCTGCTTCCTAGCCCTGTCACATCTCCAAGCCTTAGCAACATCCATCACCTCCCTGGACATGCCAGGTGAATGGGAGGCACTGTTACGGATCCTCTGCTCACTGCTCCATCCAGTTCCCTGCTTCTCCATTTTGAATTTGTATCTCTTCCCTTTACTTAATTTGTTATTACCCATTTATTTTCTCTGCCTTTTTTTCCTCTTTCCCTCCTCCCCAGGAGGGCTGTGAGGCTTTGTTAGAGCCAGGAAAACTGACTTTAAAACTCAATGAACAGCAGCATTAAGTGATGCCACTTAAAGAAACCACGTAAACCTTGCCACTTCTAGTAGCCTACACCCACTATGTTCCTCCTGTATCTGCAATCTCTCATTGCATTTATGGACATTAAAAGACATATTCCTGCCTATTTATTGCCTAACATACTTTTTGAACTTGCAAATACTCTCTGCCTCCACAGCCCGAGATATTTTCTTCAGTCTGGTTTAAACCCTTCTCCCAGCTCTAGAATTGAGTACCCCTTGGCTCTAGACTGTGTGACTTGGCAAGTAAGAGTTCTGTATTCATAGTAATTGTCTTCAACATTTTGTAAACATCAATCACAATCTCATATCAGCACAACTGCAGTGCCACAGCTTTTTTTAGTCTCTCCTTACTAAGGGAATGTAGTAATTTTTATTTCCATTAATTTTAGCTGCCCTTCTCTGTACCTTGTCCAGCTCCACTACCGACTTGTATTAAAACAGAAAAATCCTTTAAGAAATGGCTTACCAGCATTTCTTCAGTGGCTTGCTGCCCAACCACACTGCAGATATCTCCAAAATTGGCTGCACATACCTGGCAGACAAAAGTGCAAGAAATAACCACTAAGACCATAGTTTTAATGCAGCTAATGAAATCAAAGGGAAAAAAAAACCAGCTTGTAAAACCGTAAAAACAGGGTTTGGTGCAAACTCAATAGGAGGTACTTCCCCATTCCATCAGTTCCCATAGTTTAAAAAAAATTAAAAATTGTTTCCTTAATTTCAAGCTTCATCAGCCTTTTTTAATCACAAAGAACCATCCCAGAACTTAAGTGAAAGGGAAGGAGGATAAAACACATCAAAGTGCTGTCAAATTAAACAACACAAGCAGTGATCTAAGAAAACAACCTATGCAATGGCAGGATGAAATGAAAACAAAGCTTCAGCACCTAAACACCATGATGGAGAATGGGTTTATTTCATCTTAATGACCATCTTTAATTCCATCTACACAGAGAGATATGAGCTGAGGTGGCTGACGGTGTATCAGTTACAGTTGGTTCACATTTTCATGGCTACCTACATAATCATAAGGACAAGCAGATTCTTTCTTTGTTTCTTATAATAAAGGTAGATACTCTAGAAAAAAACCTCAGTGTCAAATACAAAATCTGTGGAAATGCAAGCTACAGAGAAACCCCATAGCTTCCACTTATGTGTCACAAATGACATCTAGCAGGAAAAAGTCATTTAGTCAAATGCAAGTTCCAAGTTCATGATGCTCCTTTTACAGATAATCCAGAACAAATGCTGATAATTCATACCTTACGGACATGAAACATTCTGCAGTCACAGCACATCTCGCAGAACCTAGGAAGAACAAGTCTTTCCGTGATGTCCTTTCCCACCATGGAGGCCATTTTGCACATTATCTAATGGCAAGACAGACACTAATTAGGGATACTTGCACAACACACAGTTCTGTGTCAGTTAAGCAGAGGCTTTATTGAAAATTGTGGAAAATGTTGGGAAAAAACCCACGTATTTTGAATTGAAAAGGTTTGGCTGCCTCTGCAAAAAGCTTTTTTTTTTCTTTTTACCATCCCCATGTCATGATGTAACACAGCTGTAGAAGACATTGGTCTTTAATGAAACTGAATTAAACTCCCAACAAACAGAGATAACCGAACTCTCACAAATTACTCTCATCTCTTACCAGACTGACAAAAATAACAAAACCCACAACAAAAAAGTACAAGATTCTTTCACTATTCCAATACTTCACAAATAAATATATATTTACAAACAGAAAATTATTGACAATTAATATGCTTAAGTGACTTCTACAACTTCTGTATGATTTAAAAATTACAACACTCCGTATTCTGCATATGCAACTCCCTAACATAAAATTAGTGAAAAAGCATATCATACCAAATAAAGTGACACCTTTTGCCTTGAACTGCTCTTTCATTCTGATTTTTATGAAGACTTTCAAAAGAAGGTGGTAATCTAAAAACTTTTATGTTTAACTTCCCTAATCACATCAGTAGAACTATTTAAATTTATTTTCCTATAAGAAGAATTATTTTTCTAACCTCTAGGGGGTCAGTGAGCTACAGAAACCATTGTGAAGTTTCAGTATCTTCAAAACAATGAAGATGGGTAAAACAGTTCTACTTTAAATTTTATTCCCTTATGTATCTGTAAGCTTCTTCAACAAAGTACTAGAAGTTTGGTGCGAAATGCAATAGTGCCCAGCCTGCTTACTGTTTACGAGTCCAGCCTCATTATGAAAGTAAAATGAAACAAATGAAACAAAACAAAATCAATAAAGAGAACAGACATAGAGCAAAACCCAGCAGAATTCAAGCATTAAAGATATTTCACTGATGGAAATTTTCTACATATGCAATTTAAGCTTCCATAAACTAAGCAAACCTGAAAAAACTAGAAAAAGTCAACAATAGCAAATACCTTAGGAGTCAACAAAATTAATCCCCTGTGCTGTCTGTCCAGCTGGGTTTTTCTTTACAGCATATATAAGCTATTGAATTTAAATCTAATCTTGACTTGAGTGTAACACAGCATAGAAAAAGTTACAGATTAATTATGGATAGCAATATCATTTCTTCTTTTTAATACCACATGGATGAGCAACTTGGAAACAGGTTACCATTACTGTAATACCAAGCATTCAAGCAAACTTTAGACTACATGGTTTGGTATTGCTGTTACTTACAGCCACAGCTTCCGTCTTCACATCATCATTACTGTCTGGAGCTGTCAGATCTATTAGAACAGGGCACACTTTGGTCTCCACATCGTATCTCTCTATGAGTTCTTGCTCCAGCAGAACTAACAATGCAGCCTGACTTGTTTTTCTTACCTATCAAAAAGACAAAAAATGAACAAAGGAATTCAAAGAGAGTTTTTTGGGTTTTCATTTAAATATGTAGACACAGCTTCCAAAATACAGGACACTACAGGACACACACTGCCACACACCTATACTAATTGCACTCAGCAAGTGGACAAGTGCTCCAAAAGCATTTTGCCAACACTTTGTGTTTGAAACAAACTATGTTCGAACTCAAGAACATCTGCACATTGTAAACTAAGGCAATGCTATTATAAAAGTGTCCACCTAGACACTTCCTAAAACACAGCAATATCAAAAAAGTGGTCATAGCAAAGCTCATGCAATACATAAAAGGAAAGCAGCACAACTAATTGGAGTAACAAAGTTCTAAGGAATGTGAATTTTATTAAATCTCTTTCTCTGAGATTAACAAGTTTGCCTAACAATGAATAGCTGCATTTCTTTTGAACATATTCTAAATTCTGAGACACAATTTTGCTTAGTCCCATCTAAACCAAAAAAAAACCCCAAAACCCACACTGTATAAGATAACCATTAATAATTGACTTCATACATGGCTAACCCCTGTCTCAAAAAAAGTAATTTCATCATAAAATACATGCAGCAAAAGACTATACACTGCAATGCAGCAATTTTGAAAACACCTTTGAGATCTTTGTTTCAGTGCAAACCAGCCATATTAACCTACAGAGTATCAACAGCGGTTAAGATGATGAAAAGAATCACCAAATCTTCTAGAAAGAGAATATCAAAGAGAGTATGTTTGTTGTATTATACACAAATTAGCAAAATAACTACTAAGGAAAATAGGTTAGGGTACCTATTTTAAATAATGGAAAAATCTGGAAAGGGCAAGGAAAAAAAGTGCCAAACTCAGAGGCCTAAAATACTTAAAAAAATCCATCACCTAGGATTAGACTAGTCTGAAATGATGTGGAGAAGCCTAAAGAAAGCTTTAGGCAAGCTAACTCATACATGCAAATGAGCCACACAAGTTCAATCCAAAAGCTTTACTGGATCGATACACAAATAAACTGGTCATAAAGGTATATAAAGGTGTTAAACTGAATTATACCAAGGAGTCAGTTCTTCATGACTACTGCTCCTTTTTGCCAGAATTTAAATTATGTAATCTTATCAAAACGACCGTTTGATTTTGTCCATAAGAATACAATACCAGATAAAAGGCCCCAAGTCAGAACAGATCACATTAGATGAAAAAATGTTGGAAGTTTTCTTTAAAGTTCAAAGTGCCACGCGTTTCATATCTGTTCAAAATCTTTTTACCCTGAAATACTACACACTTGCCTGATGCTAAATTATTTAAATTTAACATCACACCAGGTATATTCAACTAGCTAATAAACTATTTGTAAAAGATACGTACCTGGTTATTCTGGTCTGCGAGGTATCGTACCACAATAGGCAGTAAGTATTTGGAAAAAGCATATGGGATTGAAGGTCTGTTTTCTTGACAGAACATAGCAATATGAGGCACCTGTTCCATCAGTTCTGCCCGCACTGTTGGCTCTGTCAGGGTCAAAATAAAACCAAGAAAGGCACAATAAATGTTTACAAGCATACTGCCAGAATAAGCTTTTTACAGTCCTGTACACACAAAGTATGTTCTCAAGTGTTCATGTCAGCGTGTTTATGTCAGGCTTCATTTTGACAAGCGCCATCATCTTTTCTCAAAACCAGGTACAGCTACTGCAGTACAGCTTACTGCTAAACCACTAAAAAGACGGGTCCCACACTCTCAAAAAAAACCAAAAAGAGGTATAAGACAGCAAGCCACCAAATACTATGAGTATCAGAACCTGTCTGAACTCCCTACTAGCATCACCTACTTCGAAGAAAACTGCTAAACCAAAAAAGTCAACAAAAAATTGGTACCACTAGAAGAAGAAACAAACTGCGGGGGACTCCTGGCCACAGTCTCTCGCACAGTAAAGATCCCACTGAGCAGGACAATCAGCCATAACCACAGATGCTCTTCTTCATGCTTTGCTTTTTAAGACTACTGATATTTTTGTCAGATGAAAGAGGTCCTGCATCTTTCCAGTTGCTTCTGTTAAACCTTTTGGGCATGTTTTTCAGAGTTGGTGACTATTTGAAAAAAATACTTCATTCATTTTTTAAATTCAGGAACTGTGCACTGCTTTAATGAATCCTAATCCCTGCAGAACATGCACATCTATTTAAGGGAGGAGAGGAAAAGCAAGGGAAGAAATACAAGCATGGATTAAATTCCAACTACTAAAAAAAACAATTTAAGAAGTAGGTCGTTATCACATGCCCAATAGTCCACTTGACCACAGGAAAAAAAACCCCATAATTTCAGAACTAAGTATTTCTATCCTTTTGTAATTTGCTGACATCTGTGGTTACCATTAGAAAACTGATTACCTATAAAAACACATTTATGAAAACTCATCAATTACTCTCAAGTTAAAATATTGTAAATCAAATTACTATAAGTAATAAGATGTATACTGTTCACAGGATATGCATGCCTTACTAAATTTTTACCTATGAATTGTTCAGGTAAAACTGAATGGTATGACGAGAACCACCTTCCTTGGAATACTTGGAATTAACATGATACATTGAAAATACAACCTTTTGCTAAACAGAAGCTCCTGTACACAGCCCCTCTCCCCAGGGCAACTCTTTTGAAAGGGCTGCAGATGGGAAGCAGAGCTGAACAAGGAGCCACCAGGCTGGGCAAGGAGGGACAGAGGGCTGACAGGTGAGTGACGAGGAGCGGAGACTGGCAGCTCAAGGGAAGGGACGCTGGAGCATGCTGGACAAGACCCTGGAACTAGGCCCCAGTGCCAGAGCTGGAGGGACTCGCTCCCACCAGGCTGCTACTTCAAGAAATGCCCAGGATGTGATCTAAGGGTACGAGAGGCTTATGTCACAACACTTACCACTAGGATCTCACTTGTACTTTTAGGACTCCTGTCTCAGTTCTTGCAGCAGACAGATGGCTTGGGGTGGGGCAGGTGGGACAGAGCGGGGCAGAGGGGAGGGAGAGCGAGGAAGGTAATTTGACTGAGGCTGCATGTTTGGCAGCAGTGCTTCTTAAGTTGTTTCCGAATTTTCTTCGGGCGGCTCCCACCCTCCCAAACCCAAAACTTGCAGCTTCCATTATGCCAATGCAACTGTTTGTGCAGCCAGACAACCAAGAATATCAAAGAACTGATATGGCTGATGCAGCTTTTGCCCCACCACAGCAGCATGATTAAACAGCAAGAACTGGCACTTACATTGGTTTGCCTGTGCAATCACACACTTCCCTCGAGTAGCAGAACTATCAGATGATGGAAGCAAGCAACGGCAAGGGAGAGCACTAGGACAGGTTACTGTGATATTATTATTGTGGTTTAACCCCAGCCAGTAACTAAATACCAGGCAGCTGCTCACACACTTCCCCCACACCCGGTGGGATGGGGAAGTAAAATTTGTGGGTCGAGATAAGATCAATTTAATAGGACAGAAAGGAAGAAAATAATAACGACAACAATAAAATGACAATAATAAAATAATTGGAATATACAAAACAAGTGATGCACAATGCAATTGCTCACCACTTGCCAACCAATGCCCAGTTAGTCCCTGAGCAGCGATCCCTCCCAGCCCCACTCCCCCCAGTTTCTATACTGGACATGACATCCCATGGTCTGGAATACCCCTACGGCCAGTTTGGGTCAGCTGTCCTGGCTGTGACCCCTCCCGACTCCTTGTGCCCCTTCAGCCTTCTCGCTGGCTGGGCAGGAGAAGCTGAAAAAACCTTGACTTAGTATAAACACTATTTGGCAAAAAATGAAAACATCAGTGTGTTATCAACATTCCTCTCCTACTGAACCCAAAACATAGCACTGTACCAGTTGCTAGAAAGAAAACTGACTTTACTGCAGCTGAAACCAGGACAATTACCTTCAACACAGGGTGAAAGAAGCAAAATGCTGAGAAACCTGATTTGTTCCTTTGCCTATTGTGAAGCTGTGCAAAATGCTCAAGCCAGACTCTTCACAGAGTAATTGCACACTACTCATTTGATTGCAGTCCGAACTCTTTGTGTCTTCACTGCTGAAGAAATACCACCACTGCCATCAAAGACAACAAGAGCTCTGTATTAACCATATCAAGAACTATGTATAAAGCTTTGGACACTAGGCACTCAAAATGGGCTGACTTTGATACCTCTATAGCTTGCTCACCAACTGGCAAAGTAATGGCAACACTCCCATTCCCCAGACTGACTAGGCTTGCTGTGAAACTCAATTCATAAACTTCTTTATTAAACACTCCAGTAAAAGAGCAGTGAGTACCAAAAGCTAAGATCCTTTCTTCTTCAGAACAGGGTGTTCTGTGTGTTAGGTAGCACATAAGAGAGTGGCCACACCACCTGACAATATTGAAGAGCTGCTCATGTAAAGTGAGCCCTCTTGTTCCTGAGCTACTAAGTAAGCATTGTGAGGAACACAGACAGATGAGATGATGCAATTGAAGATTTGAAAAATTCATGCCCGGGAATGAATGAGAACTGTAAAGTCACCTTAGTTCTTACATTCCCTAACTGTTAAGTATATGACTCTGTGATCTTAGTAAGGTCAATTCAAAACAAACCAGCACTACGTGGGTAACTGGCTGTGTAATGCAACACAGTAATTCACGATCAAAAAGGCATTTGTGCCGTTCTGGGGAATTACTGCTGCTATGCAAGAACCTGAACCTTAAGCTTACTAATTTAGATAAGAGCTCAGTTCTTCCAAATGCTGAAGCATATATTCCAGCATGTACTGAATAGAGCCTAAACTTGCAGTCTGATGGGGTTACAGTAGAGCTTTTTTTTTTTTTGCATTATGTTTCCTAAAGACCCAAGCAACAACGCCAAAAATCTCCATTAAAGTTACAGCACTTTCTCATTCACTTCATCCAGTCCTCAGCTTTGTCTTTAGCTTAGACAGGTGGCAGCTCCAAATACAGATTCCAGCAGGCTTCAATACATGACAGTGTCTGCCATTTCAGTTTAAACTTTTCTGTTGTTTATAACCAAATTCATGGTACTCATCACCACCATGAACGGAGCATGGCAGTATCAGTTAACATTATTACACGCAGCTTCTTAAAGCATAAGCTCATCCAGCTGGGGAATATAACCATAATTTTTTTTTGCACTGTACAATACACTCAGGACCAGGCTTTCACACAGTATAAACAAAATCTCGGTGGAGAATTTTGCTTCACATTAAGACTGAAAGTTTCTATTTTAGGCACTGGAAAATCACTGTGTGACAATTAGGTTCTCCATAATATTTGCTCGGAACAGTATTTTTCCGCTTGGCAGAGGAAGCGTTTTTAAATGCTGCTCTTTTCAAACTATCTCCTTAAGGCAGAGACTTGTACCTTCAAGTAGCAGGCTACTAGGAAAAAGCTGCAACTTGTCAAAACAAAAAAATTTGAAAAGAAATTTTAATATAAAAAATTAGATCTTGGAAGCAAACTCATTCTTTTTTTTCCTCATTCATTAGCACTTCATTCTATCAGGTCTTGTGTATTCTATAGAATACGCAATTACACTGAACTGAGTTTTAGAAGTCAAGCATAACTAAAAGAATGAAAGAAGAAAGTGAAAACAGACTTCCATTTCTTCTGCCTGTGAAGTAACTTTGAAAAGAAGTTGCCAGAATGACACAGTTCTACCTCTCGGTTGCCAGATGACATGAAGCCAGCAATATATTCCAACCAGAATCTCCAGAACCTGAGCAGACTTCGATCTGCACACACCAACCTTCAGTTTTAGCTATGTCACAAATCACCATTTAAATCAATATCCCAAACTGACTCCAAAATCATAGAAGTAATTATCTGTTCCTTACTCACCCATGAAAAAACATTTAAGTTTCCCCTAGAATTTGACACTCTCTCTCATGTAGGCAAAGTGCCAACATACTCATCTAGCTACTCCTAGCACATACACTTAGCTTTCCTACATGTATGTGTAATATTTATTTCATCCCTGCTTAGGTTTCATCTCACTCTGTATTCCACTTCAGCTATGAGGAAGTAAAGCACCACTATTAGCTGTACACTGGAAATTAAAAAGGGGATTATTGCAGAGCTGCACAGTATAATACCAACTAATTGCTCCAGAACCGTTATTTGTAAGTGAAGTAATTATTCCAAAGCCATCTCACAACTAGATTTCACAACAGCTTATTCTGCAACAACGTACAGTACTTAGAAGAAATTCTGCAAAGTTTTCATTATCCCAAAATGACCACTCTCGAATACAAGCAGCAGTCAATTTTCCCAACATTTGTGAGGGACTGTAAGGTTTCTGTGTTGTAAAACTGTATAGAAAGAACAACTACTGGTGATGTTAAATGAATGCTGCTTTAACTAACAATTTTGATGAATGTTTTAAGTACACCCGAATATTAACATTTGTTCTTATTAAGGGTTGTGAGTAAGAAGAGGCATAAGTGCATAGCTTTGCCTTTACACTTTCATCCTTTAAAAAAAAATTTTTTTGTGAACGGCAAAAGAAAATACTGATTTATATGTGCTAGAGAGAAACAAGCCACACAGAGAACACGTTCATGCCCTTCCCCCTGTATAGATCCCTGTTTCTGTATTTAGCCTGAATATAAGGTCCACAGCATACTAAGATGCCAATCTGCCAAAAGCATGGCAATAGTACTGGATTTGTATACATGTCTATTCTCAAACTGTACATCATTTGCACGATCAGACATAATTTAAATAAATACTACACTTGATCAACTCAAACTTTTATCTATCCCCTTCTTTTCCAAATATAACTTTCCCCTCCCTTTTTTTTTTTCCTTCTAGTGCAATCCATATTTTCCCCTCCCATTTGTCTCATTTCCCGTTTCATCTGTTCCTCCAACTTTCCTACCTTTTTCAAAGACAAAAAAAAACCTAGACAAGTGAAAATACACTGTAACCAGAGCCCATCCCTTTTAGCTTAAGAGTCCACCAGAAAGACTGATTTGTCTGATGTGTGATGCTTCAGTAGCCAGGTTCTTCACTCTTACTAACCAGAAATGGATTTCATTACTGACAGGCAGAGCGAGGAGTGAAATACAGACTAATGAGAGAGAGTGAAGTCACCATTAGTCATCCATCAGATGCATGGAGAGACAAAAGAAAATCACATCAAGCAAAGGAAAAAATTCTTAGTGTAGCAGGAGGTGGGAGAAGGGGTATGGGAAATCCTGAAACATGAAGATGCAGGAGGGAGGAAAGACACAGGTGGAGCTATTGACACCTAGGAAAGACAAATATTAGCATTCTTATTAATACTGCTTACATATGAAGATTGTTAAATGAAATGCTGTAATATGTACTATTCAACAGGTATTGTTGGCATCTTTCACTATACCAACAGCAGTAATTGAAACCGCCTTACCAACACAGGTTAAGCACACTTAAGTAATTAAGGTTGTGAGGCCATCCACATTAAGCCTGATAATACAGCTTCCAAAGCTTAACAACCAATTAGTCTAATAATGGTTTTAAAAATCAGTTTGTTTTGCAAACTGCAAACAAACAACAACTGATTCCAGGCAGTAAAGAGACTACTTTTCATTCAGGAGAAGAAAGATCTAGTTGGTTATATTCAAGCAAATGAGCACCAGTCCTCCAGGAAATCACTTTTTCCCCCCCCATCATTTCTTTAGAAAAATACCTATATTTATCTATTTCATAGTACACTAAAATACCACGTATATTTTAGAAATTAAGATATAGACTCCCCCTTTAACAGAACCCTCAGAAAATAAGTTTTAAAGTTTCTGGTGCCCCTTGCAATCACACTGAGCAAAATGCCAATAATGCAATAACTCTGGCTGAGGCTAACTTTCAAACCCAGTTAATTGTATTTGTGCACAACACAATGAAGCCTTGTATCGTACAAGCCATTCACAAGCTGGTACCAAAAAACCACAAAGTTTGAATGATACTAATGTACTCAAGTGAAAAAGACAAGGCATAAGGCCCTTGTTCAAGCTCACGTAAGTCTGTGGCTAGTCGACATTTGAGAATGAAGAAGGCCCAGCTGTTTTAACACAGGTAAGATAAAATGTTTATCTCTAGCAAGGGTTTATGAGGGATAAATTAACATTTGCCAAGCACTGGGCTTCTATGCCAAGCTGCTGCCTGGCTTTTGTAGGTTCCAAGACACCATAAAAACATCTAAGTGGGAAGCTGTACCTAATATCCCTAAAAACACAGAGAAATTACAAAGTGATTAAACAGCAGATTCAAAAGCAACACAAGGTCTCCCATCTGTAATTATTCTAGGGAACTTACTACCAAAGACAGTAGGGAAGTCCAGAGTTCAGAAGGACTGAAAAACACTCAAACCCTACAGCAAAAATCAGAGGCTTAGCAGTAACACCCAACTCCAGCAATGAAGACAAACACTGAAGAAAGTAAGCCTTCCGAACAACTGAGACTTGGAAAAAAGTTTCTTTGACAAGTAAAGGGGTCGGAGGCAGCAGCTTATTGCCAAACTGCCACTGATGGGTTTCCTCCACTGGAACAGGTATTCTTTGCATACTACTGATCTTAAGGCTGCAAAACCACATGTAACCTTGAACTAATTCATTAGAAAACGTTTAAACTGCCCTGTCAGGGGAAGACCCACTTTGTATCATTCATACATGCAGTTACACAATGAGAGTCAGGACTCTCCTTCACAAAACATATTTCACTACAAACCGCTGTCTGTCCACCTGCAACCCGCACACTGGCTGCTGACAGAAAATAAAATTAATCACTTAACATTCTTTAGGTATAGGCAATACTCAATTCTTCCCCCCAAAGAAACTTCCATAAATTAGTGACGTTAATAAGATGATACTCAAGGAGTCCAAATGAGGTCCTGCCAAAAGCTATTTCTTTGTGAATTTTTTGTCAACAGGTTTTAAAAAATATTTTCAGAGTTGATATTTGCCTTTACCACGATGCCTCAAAAATTTTAGGTCTTGGCTAGCCAGCTGGTATGTCAAGATCTGTATCAATCATACCAAACCATAGTCTCATTACTTTGTGCCCTCCATCCTACAATCATAAATTTGTATCCAGGTCTTTTTCTAGTAAAGATTAATTTTTATTTCACATTAATGCAGTGCTTAGCACAACAGAGAAAACGTTTAGTTTCTTGAAGTGTTATCACAGTGCATGAAGAATAAAAATTGCTTTGAAATTCTCTTGCTCAAACACAGAAATGGCTGTCTTGTAGCCCCCGCTTATGAAAAAAAAGCTAAAAACACCAACCAACACCAAACACAAACCACAAAAAAACCCCAAAACAAAACAAAAAAATCAAAACAAAACAAATCCTAAAAACCCCTAAACACATTTCTTTTGCAAGCAAAGATCATGTCTGAAAAACATCAGCCCAACTACAGTACCTCTGAGGTTGCAAGGTATTAACAGGACATAGGACTGCTTAGGCAGCTTGAGGACCATTGGTATTTCTAGTTCACTGCTGTACCTGTATTTTAGATAATAGCAGCAGTGGCACAGAGAGCATGGATACTGTGTATGATGGGTACTTTTTTCAATTCAAACCTCATTATACCAACTACTGCCAAAAAAAAAGACAATTACCTCACTTTCTGTGACTTGATTTGACAAGTACCTCCAAATGCTAAAAACCAGGCATAAGACTAATGAGTATCAGCTATTAGAAATGAGAAGACTCATACATACCTTAGTTCGACTTCTCAACAGTTTGTCTTTACTTGTATTTATTTATGCATTTAAACATGAAGGCTTGACTCCAGGATGGCTCTAACCATACAAGTTATCTGGCTCTAACCAAGCAAGTCAAAACACACACACACACTTTTATAGTGTCTTCTTATTCCAAATTTTTTTTTTTTTTACAAAACAAGTTGGAAAACGTATTGTAAATGGAAAAAAGCATCGGCCAAGAGAAAAATGAAAAATGAGTCTAGTAATACCAACCTTACCCAAACAAAAAACCCAAACCAACCCAACAAAAAACACCCCAAACAAAAAACACTGTGCTGCAGTTTGAATATGTCAGGCACATATATTAAGAAGATACAAAGCAGATCTAGTTCCCTAATGAATTTTCACATGGTTAAGACACAAGGATATTCTAATAACCCGTCTTACAGAAACAGGCTAAGTCCAATACTGCAACTGCTTGAGGCACAAAACTCACAGTTAAGTTGGCAGAAATTTAGTTTGCAGGGCAGCTGCAGAATCCAGTGCTACTAGTTTGGCAGATCTGAGACAACTTCTACAATGCAGGAAAAGCCTGAAATGCTGCTTTTACTGACGCTGAGAAAGTATCAACCCTGACTAAAAACGTACTCCACCCTTGTTAAAGGAAACTATCTGAGCTCAACTCTTGGCTTCCATTACATTTCCACCTAAACAAACTTTGATTTGACACACTTAGTTGATCATCCATGAAAAGCCTAAGGCTACAAAGTTGCTGCACAAGGCCATTTTCCCTTGGACACATCTGTCCTATTTTCCAAACTTGAAATGAAGCTTCAGAAAGCTTCTGATGCTCAAAACTGTTATCACAGTAGCTTTGCTACGAAAGCACTCTAGAAAGAGCAGCTCGCCGCTGTTCTCAAATAAAGACACATTTAATCTTAAATGAATAGCAACTTTTTTTTTCCTCTTAAAGAATCCTTTGAAAAGTACTCAATACAATTAAATAATGCTTAAAACAGGCTATTTTTCCCAGCTAAACAAGGACATTCCCTCAGAAAAATAAAAATGTGCATTTTAAATGAAGACTGAGTAACAGAAATGAGCAGAATACCTTTTTACCCTTGGAAGGCATCATGTTTTGCAATTCCAGAAGAAGGGATAAAAACTAACAGACACTAAACAAAAAACATTTTCTTCTCGTACAAGACTTAATACAAGTTTCTCCTCCTAGCACTCCTACGATTACAAAAGAATGACCTTCAGTTCTTCTCTGATGTTTTGCTGCTAAAGCCTTCCTTCTTATTTCTAGTGCTTCAACTGTATCTTCAATGTTTAAATCAAACCCTTAATTCTTTGTAGAGCATCTTCAACCTGGAATTTTGTTGCAGCTCTGTCCACACCATCTTTCCCTTTGTCCAATCCCTCACCGCTTTTTAAGTGCTCCTTTTCTTTCACATTTCTTTTTCATTCTTCTCCTGCTTTTGCTTTTATTCCAAACAGCCAGTAGTCTCAACATATTCAAGAGCATAGTTCCCTCTATATCTACAGAGCCCTCCTACTCATTACTTATATCTGCATCTTGCTTACCAATTCCTGCTGCCTCTCTTATCTTTGCAAGTGGTTGCCCAAAAGGGACCAAGGGGACAACTTCAGCATTTAAATTCTATCAAAACTAATGGGAGTTTTGCACAGATGTTTTGCAAGATTCTTTTCAAGACAAGGAATTCATCTTTATCTACATATCTAAAATAACCACACAGATCTGCTGAATAGCCAAAATACATAATAAAAGTTATTTAAAAATGTCAGGTTAGAAAGTGGTAATCCTGTATTTTGAATGGGGTTTAATTCTGTTGAGGAATATAGTATGGAAAAAAGTCATCTTGGGGGGTACAATTTAGCAAAATGAAAATTTACAGTATTTTATCACATTTGCAGAAGCTTACTTTGGATATTGGAAGATGAGAAAGAACATATTGGTCCTGTGCGGAACACAAGTTCAGCAATTCTGCCTTTCCCTCATTAACCCAGTAAAGTGTTTAATGCTACCTACCTGAATCATCAGCTAATCTGCTGATTCTCTCCAACACAGCAATACAATCTCTCTCATCATCACTGACTTCCTTCAAAGTGTCCAGCAAACTTCGAGCCACCATTTGCCTAGTTTACAAGAAAGATAAAAAAAAATAGCATTATTCATGTCCAGAAATACAGCCAACTCAAGAAGTTGTGCAATCATACAAGTTTCTTAAATCAAACAGTCAAATTTTACATAGATTCACTTTTAACTCAAGAAATTTAGTTAGCCCTGCTTTGGGAATTCTTAATTCCAATACCTCACATAATCCTAAAGAACTGTTAACTTTTAGTGTTACATTAAAAGTATCCTTTTGGTTTACAAGGATAAGACAAAGCAGCCACAAAGATAAAAAGCAGTCGTTATCTGCCAAGGGGGCAAACAGGAGGTGAATGGTAGGAAGTCAGTGTCAGCCTTCCATCTTCATGTCTGAATTCCCAAACTTGTTCCATACAAAGCAAGACACCATCACTCTCATCAGAACAGTTTTAAACAGAGTTATGAAATTATTTCGCAAACAAAAGCATGAACACTTGAGGTGAAGATTTCCATACAAAAGTGACATTTAAAAGCTAAACTTCACTCAAATGCTGTATAGAACAATGGGTGTATACTGTGAAAAATAAAATGTACTAGCCCACGTGTGCCTGGGACATACATGAAGCAAAGTAGAAAATGAAACATTAAGAAAGTATTAAACAATCAGAATCAACTCAGTTATTACTTCTAATGCATGAGAATTTTTTCTAAGGATTGTCTGTGACAACATATAGTCAAATTTGGGGTTTCCCAGGTATTTCCAGGACTGGCTGATGGAAACACTGTTAGGATGTAGCCTAGATAAAAGCACTGCTGACAAACAGCAGTGCTGTAGACTATCAGAAGCATAGCTAAACTTAATCATGTTCACTACAAAACATGAATGCGAGCTATGGTCACAAACTGGTAAGAAACAGATCGTTACATTCCTAGTGTACAGGGGAAGCTTGACAACTTTACAGTTCCATGCAACTGTAGAAATGCAGTAGGTTTTCATGAATTCTCAAGGCTAAGCAGGCATTTCCATTTTCTCAGACTGAAAGTCAATAATTTAAATGTTTCACATTGGCCACTTGCAAAACTGTCTTAAACTGTTTTGACATAAAGATGAACAAAATCCTCTGAAGAACAAACTGCAAAAACCTGTTTGCCTTTAAAAAATTTCCTTGCCTTCACTCTCTTCAACTTGGTAAAAGTGTAACATCCCTCAGCAGAGATCTTCATATGCAGTTGGAAGTTGAACTATCAAAATCCTTAATGGAGGGAAACGGACTACGTGACACAGTAACCCAGAAGGAGACTTGACTTGGTCTTTTAAAGGGCTGGACACCTCCAAGAAGAGAAGAGGAACAGATGAAGTGTATTTCATAAACCAGCCTGCTTGGATGCATGTGTCTCCTACAAATTAAACATAATCTTGGAAAGCAAGAGACAAGTCAACTGACCCACAGAGTTGGTCTCAGCAAGTAAGGAACCACAGTAGACACCACTACGTCCCATCTGGCTGCTGGGGACCATGGAATGGCCCCCTACTACGCTGGGAGTTTTGAGAAGACTCCCATCTCCTCACAGAGCTTTGTTAGCAGTATCCTAAACTGTGGCGGCTGCATCACACAGTAAGTCTTTGCTAGTTCCTGTGAGTTGGACAGATGGCTATGCAGAAGTAGCCACCCTGTATCCTGAAGGCCACAAACCTGCTCAAGAGGAGCAGATGAAAATGCAAATCCTAACCTGCAGTAGATATGACTTATTAATCCACTCAGAGCTAAGAAGAGACATTCAACTTTGTCTCTGGACTGAATCTAGAAGATGGCCCTCATCTGCATCCAGGTACTATTTCCCTCTTTGGCTCGTAAAAAAAAAAATCAATGCATATAATTTTACATTTAGCAGATTCTGGTAAAAAGTGTTACAACAAAGGCAACAGGGCAAGCTAAGCTCACTTTAGAAAACCTAACTGGGTAGGCAGCCAGTAAGGACAGGGTAATCTCTTAACTCCATCCATCCGGCATCCTAGAAGACAGAGTCCACTCACGTCCTCCAAACATCACAGGCTCTTACCTAGTTTTGCCACTATCCCCAACAATCTGCCAAAATTCTTGTTGTGCCTCTGAGACACAAACATGGACACAGAGATAAACCTACCTCACATTTGCCACAGCCTGAGAGCTAACATGTAGGCAACTGGTGAGGAGTGACTTGGGCCCTGCAAGCTCACACCTCAACATGCTCAGCTTACTGGAGAGTAGAGAGTAAACAAGGGTCCCTGGTGCCCTCTCTAGCAGTCTGATCTTCCTTCTCATGCAAGCATTGGCAGGTGAGCTACAAAAAGCCTACAACAGAGAACTGCAATGAACTATCAGTGCATAGTGGCATAACATAAGGCAAGCGGTAGCTTGCCCAGCAACTTGCCAGGCGAGTACTAGGTGAGCATTTGTGAAACTGTAACAGAGCTCTGAAGGATGACCCGTCTGGTCTAGACAGAAAAAACAACAAGAATAGGTGGACATGTTTCATACTCAAGAGGCAAGGAGATACCTCCCTGTGACAGGGAAAAAGAAGAGGAGCAGGTTTCTTCTAGGGATAATGATGACAACATGTCCCCATAAACTGCATTATAACAGGGAACGAGACTCCTTCAAGTACATATCTGACAGAAATGACTCCACCAACATTAGTGATGACCATGTAAGTGTTTTCAATGGCATACATTCTGTTACTATATATTACTCATGATATCAGGGCACATTTGGGACTAGGATTAATGGTTTCTTGCCATTTCCCTCATGCCACTGGCTTGGGTTCGTGCAGTGCTTGCCTCTAATGAGATACCAAGCTCCACTAAAACCTTCTACCTTCACACATTCTCAGTGACAGGAGAGTTGTCTACATTGGAAGAACTAACAGAATTGCATCTTCTTGCCCATTTGGTCAGATCTCATACCCAGTTCCTTCAGGTCCAGAGAGACTTCTGCTAGCTGCTCTGGCAAGTGAAGCTTCAAATCAATGACCCTACAGCTGTGAACTCTCAAAGAAAATTAATTTATTCACCACATGTGTCTTCGGTATATGACTGCCACCTAAGCAGCAATGCATCTGTTTATCCATTAAATAGCTTACAGGCCAAAGAAAGGGCAGAGGTCAAAGGCTGGAATGTAGCATCCAGTACAAGTGCTTCAGCTCTTATGTGCAGAAGTGGAGGGTAATTCGCAAAGTTCAAGTTTTCATGAGCATGCATGGGGACAGCTTGTCCAATGGTAGAAAACCTGACAGTTAGGATATCTTGGCACACTTCACTGCAATCAGCAGCGGGATAAAATGGGGATAGATTGCAAACACTCTGCCTTTATGCCCACATGCAGGGGACAGGTAATTTGAAGACTCTGCACACACAGGCATAATTAGGATTTGTGATGATATACTCCAACAAGAGCTATAAATATCTTTGCTTGGCTCATTCAAACTCCTTTTATACACTCCTTTGACCTTATTTGGAATCAATACTGGGAGTTCTAAGTGGTACAATTACTGCATACCTATCACCATTGTTAGCCCTTTAATAGATTTCTACTACAGAATTTAAACTAACTCATCTACACAAGGGTACGTTTAGCTAGTAAGCATACATTAAAAGAAAAAGAGAGAGAAAGAAAGGGAAAAAAAATTTTTTCTTTGCCCATTTTCGCAGAACTTCTAAATCAAGATTTGATGACATTTCATGTTTAAGTGAATATTGGTAGTAACTTAGCTTGGCACTGTTTTCCCCAAACAATTTGTAAAGACATTCTGAGTAAGCGCCTAGTTTCGAAATCAATTTATTTGTATCCTTCTTAAGAATGGCTAAATACGCACAGGTACATTGAGTATTGCTGAAGTAATTAAGACTTCTTTTAGTGCTTCAGGAAAATTCTGTCCTTTGATAGTTCACCTTATATCATTTTAATGTACACTTAAAAGGTAAACTTTCTCAATCTATACTGTGAAAGTTAAGTAATTTATTTGGTATGCATGCATCTGCATGTTTATGAGCAAAAAACTGTTTTGAGGCTTGTTTCATTTTTACTGAATTTTATTCTTTGATGTACAGTGGCCTCAGAAAGACTGAAAATTGAAAACAGAGGAAAGCAGGGTTAGAGATCAGGAAAAATAACCTTAGTTATCCTAAAATGATGAGAAGTGTCCTAATCAGAATGAATGCCACTATAGTTTCACCAGCCTGGCTTTGGCCTGAGTTTGGCATTTCCTGATTGTCACTACTCAACAAATACCCCAAAAGAGAAAGTTTACACTGGGCTACGCTGCACAGACAGAAGGAAAGTGTGGGGTGGGGTGGGAACAAACCTGCAGTTGCAGATAACCGATTTCTCAGTTAACTTGTGGGTTATAATCTGATCCTACCTAAATGAAAACAAGGTAAGGTAATTTCTTACACTTAAGGAAGGTCTTGATAAGGTTCTCGACAACCCACCAAACATTCTGTCTTAGAGAGATTTTTGAATACACATTACAGCATAGACGGATGAAAACAGCATTCCTCTGTTATAGTGGGGGTACTTTCTGCATGCAAGTCCTCGTTTTTAAATACACAGTAAAACGACATACTTGACCCTGCAAAAGGGACTGGAGAACTGGAAAGGCTTATGGTATAGCCCTGATACCTCTAAAACTTGTTACCCTTATTTCCTTGGAAAGAACTGACTTCTCGGTTCCTGAAGCAGAGCATATATTCTAAAAACTTCTAGACTATTTTCCAGAATCACAGACATGTAAAATCAAGGTTTAAATTATGACTGTTGGAGCCAGGAATCAGATAACCACATTAAAATAATTCATTGCCACATGTGGTGTGGTACAGTCTCTTTTCTGATGTCAATCTCTTCCACCAGGCGTCTAGAAAGCAAGAAGGCTCCCTTCTACAGACCATAACAGAAACCACATGTCTGTGCCATGAAGTCAGGGGAGAATATCTTTTAGCCAAAAAACCGCAAGTTACCCAGAATGCTTTAGGCCAAACCTTCACCTAACCTGTAAACAGCGGAAGTGCTACTGATAAGCTGTAGGTAAGTACACACAAGTATGCTTAATCCCTCTGAGATCCAACATATCCTCAGTTACTGCTGAGTGCTGCTCTATGAGTTTTTTGAAGTTAAACTCTTTCAAAAAAGCTGTTTCAAAAGACATCAGGTATTCTCCCAAGGGAAAAGCAAAAAAGTACTTCAGAACATAAAGAAGCATGGCAAGAGGATAGCTTAAAAGTATCTACATTGATATGCAGATACAGTCTTGATAGGCAAGACTGATCATACTGATGAATGAGAATCTGCTGCCAAGACCTGCTTTGCTTTGAAGAGATCGGGCAACAATTCCTCAAAAAGTAGGGTGATCAAAAGGAAGGGTCTGTTGTTCAGGAACTGCCTCACTATTCAAGCAGATCTGTTGGGGAGTGTTGTATACTTCTGAGCTTTCTTAATGAGGAATGGAAGCAAGTTAACAGCAATAAAGCTTAGGAAAACCCACAAAGGATTTTTAAAGTTAGAAGAGACAAAAGCTATGCTTCAATTTGAACCAGCAATTGTCTTTTAAAGCAAACAGCAAAAAAGAATCCTCATCCATGCATGCATGCACATACACCAATGCTACCAGACACAAGGAGACCTTGTGTTTCAGGGTGATTGTCTTGGCTTTCTGCTTGGCATCTACTCTTGCTGCAATATGATATTGCATTATTAAGGCACATGCTAAAGACGCTTCTCAAATCTGGTCTGGAGGCTGCCTCTTCATTAATAAAAACATAGCCAGAGTCCCACTTGCCTTGGTTTTCAGATAAAAGAGGGGTAATTTATTGTAATATTTGTCAAGTTACCCTCCATTCTCATAGACTAAGACAATACCTGTGGCACTGATCGGCAACACTTAAAACAGTGAGGCTATAGACGCCAACATGCCAAAAATTGTCACACAGCAACTCCTTCCACCATCTGGGAAGCTGTTAAAGGATTCCCTGCCTCACACTCTTTTTTCAGTTCATCCTTTCAAAAATCACACATATTTAAATGAAGAAGCAATTACTAGTTGCAAATTCCAAGTCCGATCTGCTAAAACTTCGTAAGATGCAGACATAGATCCATTTCCATCTCAGAACAACCGGCTTTGGCCTTCAGACACCAGCTGAGAAATCATGAGTGCTCAAGGAATCCACTCAAAGGATACTAGGCTTTTGTAATAATTGTTAAATATCACTTCACATGAATCATTCAATATAATCACACACTGCAAACATGATACATATGCAGATGACTAACCAGATAGAAACTGACATAAAAACAAATGCAAAAAGAAATAACTACTAAAACGAAATGTAAAGATTTTGTTTCCCAAAAAACACACGCTAAAAGCAAATTCATCCATTTAAAAGAAAAAAAAATCTTACCCTAATTTACCCAGGCTCAATGACCGTTTCAAGGGTTTGGGCATCTATAATTTGAAGTTTCCACACAATAGCAGGTTCCAGGTCAGAAACAACCAAAATATTATTAACTCAATCGTAACAAACTACACTAAACTACACGTAAGTAAATGGATGTGATTATACCATACTGAGAGACATAAATTACATTTACGTTGTTTATTCTTATCTTTTCTGTAGGAAATGCTTCAGTTCATCTGTCCAGCAACGATCTCTCCAATTATTCCTGAGACTGACTTACGCTAAGTCATCGTAAACTGCCTGCAATAGTTACTCACTACCACTTCTGGTGATACAGCTGATACTCACAGTTATAGCATCTTACAGCTTTTAGTGATATTTCCTACAGTTTCTTATGCTACGTAACACAGTAGGTCTACAAAGAGAGCTAGAATTAAACAACAGATTTACACCAGAAAAAAAAAACCAAACACAAAACTCCCAAGGGAAAATTATAGTTACTGCACCCATTCTCCCCTGCAGAAAAGCATAGGCAAGCATGGGATGTATAAAGCTGGACAGAGTCTTCAAAAAGATTTCAAGTTTATGCATGCCCCACACCCCATGCAATCCAGGCTGAGAGACTCGGATTGACAGTTTTTTCTTAAACGAGCAAGTAAAACATTAGGACCACTACTCTTTTTTAAAATTCAAGTCACAACTTGAGTTTCTGAGTTTGTTCTCCTGCCTACCGGCTTTTATTACATAATTGTCACCTATAACCATAAGGCTCCTCTTACCTCCCTCCCCATGAAAAGTCAAGCACACAAAAACTCTCTCCTGGTTGGTAAATCGATGACTTCATCTCAAACCGTAACATGCCACAAACTTTGGGTTTCAGGAAAACAGAAAACTTGAAAATCAGGCATTTCAGAACTAATTTATTCATACAGATTTATGCAGGTTATAACAAGAGAAACCATTCTATAATTGTTAGCTTCAGTTCAATCAGAATGAAAACCTTCCAAATGGGGCTATGTTCACACATGTAATATGGAATTTTAAGTACACTTCACATAACTAAACTTAAGCACAAGGCTAAACCCTTACAGAACTCAGGCCACAAACAACCAAATAGAGGCTAACCTACAGGGTGGTTAATCATACTTATCCTCTGCATACTACTAAATTAAGATTTCAACATAAAAGCAAACATGCTTTAATAAAAGATTTACTTGGAGCCCAAACTAAACTACATTAAAATAAACCTCAACCTTAACATATTTTACACATTTTTGTGATCTTCTAATTGTTTATTACAGTTAGAATTAAAATAAATGCTGGTTTTGAATTTCTCCATTCCATTGCAGAGCACCTATGTGCAGGGGATGGGGTGGAGGGTGTGTGTCTGTCTAAAGTATGCTGCAATACCTGTGCTTTTAAATGAAACAACTAGTTCAGTGGTATTACAGAAAGAAAAACGGCAAAATATAGACCACAGTATTAACTGGGCAAGGTAAGGCTTTTTTAGCAGTTTTTCCATTTTCAATAACCAGAAGCAGCAATACCCAAACTGTAAATTAAGGATGAGGATGATCCTGTGGAACATTTCTTGGGTTTCTCCGTCCATCTACAGTGCTGTTCATTATCTGCTCCTGACCTTTCACAAAGTACTTTCTTAAAGCCACTTTCCACACAGAGTTATGGATACAGTTTACCATTATATTCTAGTCCTGTGTCAACAGGAATGTTAGCATCTACAAAAGGGATGTGGTCCAATTAATGAAAATGAATGAAAAAGTTCAAGAAGTCCTGAACTACAGTTGCTTAAGAGGTAAGCAAACATTTTTTTCTGTTTTTGTTAACATTTTGCTCTCGGCAAGTGGAAGGAGTATCAGCAAACAAAAGGAGGAATGGAAACTGAAGAATTTTGTAAAGTTTGGGAGTTTTTTAATTATTTGTATTTCAATTTCATGCAAATTAACTTCAGTCAGATTTAAATGAGATTAACAGTTTGCATATCATTAGCCAGACAAGGCATTTAAAAAGCGTACCTGTTAAATATGTTCTCACTTGCAGCGTACTTGTCCAGTCTTCCCAAAGGCGTCAACATTTCATCTTGTGAGACAAAGTCCAGGGCTGAAGGTATAATAATCACATCAGACTCTGAGCTGTAGTCATCCACACCAACTATCAGAGACATCAGAAATATTCCTTATAATCACAGTAGTTTAACACTAAAATGATGTCTGTCGTTGGTCTGAAATACAGAAGTCTAGGCAAGGTCCCACTGGCAACTTACTAACTGCACAACATCATTTTCCCTAGCTTTCCCCAACCCCCTTAAAAGACTTTTCTACACAAGAGCGACTGATTACATATAAATTGGACAAAATTGATTTTGATTAATCTTCTCTAAATTCCTAAATATGATGTTTCACTAAACATCCAAAGTTCATGATATTTTCAGCTGACAAACAGTATTTTTATTAAGCAAATTACTTTTAGCTAATTCTAAAGAGCTTTTTGAAGATGCACAAACTAAAATCATAGTGGCAATTAGCCCAGAGATAGAGTTAATACAACATCATCTAACATAACAAAACCAAAGCTTTTTTTAAAAAGAGACAAGTCTAAATTAAGCATGTTAAAAAAGTTCAATGTGTGTTGCTATATCCAACTACCAATAGACACAACCAACCTACTGCATAAATATTAACCAGCACATCAATAGGGAACTTCATATAGACACCTTTAGCAACATGGAACCACAATTAAATGGAAAAGGGGTCCATCCCTGCTCTGTAGAGCTCCTTGAAGAATTAGGATTTTAACTACCACCTTTTCTGGCTTCCACATTCCATCAATATGCTCAAAAACTCAGTTCCGTAACAAGCACTTTAGCCTGCAAATGCAATCACTTATTTGCTAGTATTGCAAATGTATTCACTCATTTGGAAGAACTATCCCAGGTCACCTGCTTTACTCCTCAAAATACAACACGACAGTACACTACAACTATTCTTCAGTCTAGCCAAGATTCTCTGAAAAGCCTTTTGAAAACTGGCAAATAGAGATGGACAGAAGACAGACAGGTCTGGAAGTCCAACGGTGATTTTTTAAAAAGTAAACTCTATAGAGGAAAAATAAAATCATTGTCCTCTTACCTTCTATACAGTTATACTGTATTACATAAATTGGTTTTCAGACATTGCATCGTTACCTTCAACATTAAGAATACATAAGCAGCTACCATTTTCTGCACATCTTCCTTAATATATTTCAAATGTCAAAAGACTTAACACCAGGCTCTCCATAAGAGTAATATTTTTAGACCTAAACTGAGTTAATAGCACTCCTTTACCAACAAACTACTACTTCCATTTTCTAGGTAGAGAATCAATGGACATGGTTTCATTGGTCATAAATAAATCCCATCCCTGGAGGAGGGTCCAAATCCTGCAGTTCCTGATAGGACATGAAATCCTCGCCAGAAATCAAATGAATTGATGGAAAAAGAGCAAGGGCATAACCAGAATCTGGGAGATAGGGGCAAGGAAGAAAGTGTGCTACGAGCTGCAAGACAAAGTAGATGGGGAACTAGTGCTCTTGGATATGCCTAAGATAGAGGATAACAAGCCACAGGGAGAGGAGGGGAAGGCTCAAAAAAGTTCAGCTGCAGAAAGCTGTTGCAGCACAAAGGGAAAAAGCACTTAGCAACTCCAGGTTTACACAACTGTTTGAACCAGTGTTTGGTTTGGGTTTGTGGGTTTGGTTGGGTTGTTTTGGTTTTTTTGTTTGTTTGTTTTGTTTCTTCTGTTGTTTTTTTTTTTTTTCAAAAATCAGTTTTATTTTCAGAGGAAAGGTGGGGGAAGGTAAAAACGCACACCTTTCACAAAGATCTTGATCACGTTGTGTCTTTTAGAGACGGGTGCACAAGGTCATGTTTGGAAAAAATAATTACTATTTTTCTTTTATTTAATAATGCATGAATAACTCTTTGCCATAGACTGCTGAGTAGCAAGGTCCACATGTATTCTTTTTTGTTCTTCTGTATCTGCTATGGGCTCCATGGCAGAAACATGTCCTCCCTCATTTTTGCATGGAAACTCTGTAACGATGAGCAATTTTCATTTCCCAAAGCTGAGCAACAAACAATTTTAAAGATCCAAGATTTCCAACTGATGTTACAGTTCCCTCATTTTATCTTCTGCATTCCCAAAAATCTATTAAGAAGTCTCTATGGCAGTTGGTACGGATATAACTAGTGAAATGGATTAATTTTCATTCAACTGTAGTACAGGCTATTTGCTATGCTCTACATCAAGTGTTACCGTAAGGATGTTCAGGTTAATACAGCACTTATATGCAGAAAGGACCTAGTTCTGTGTTCTGCTGTTCAAGCAAGTAATTTTTCTCTTTACTTGTAAAGCAAAAATTGTATTCCTACAAACCCAAACATTTGATATCATAACCACAAAATAACAGCAGCAAGTTTTGTTCCAAGTCACTGTCTTCTATGCTATGAAAGACTAAATTCACCTCACATTCAGATTTTAGCAGAACACAAGTGTTTTTCTCAGCCCTTCAATGTTGTAAATACTTTCCCTTCCATCTCATTTTCTGTAAGAAATACCAGTCTGCATTCTGACATTCTGCAAAAAGAAATCCACCTCAGCATGAGCATGGAAGCTAAACATCTGTATTTGGCCACGGTTAGGAACCCATCACTTACCCTTTCACACTGCACTATATTCCAGCTCTGGCTCCGCAGTGACATCGCAGACCAAAGCATCAGTTGTGCTATTTCAGTTTCATTTGCTACCACAAATTTACTGCACTGCTTCAGTAACACTAACCAAGAGCTATTGCGATGACAGTTACACAAATATTACAAAATGTGTTTGTCATGCTGAGTTCCACCACCCTGCCTGCCTGATCCAGGTATCACTCACTGGTGATCACAGATGCCACTGTCAGAAAGTGGGAGCTCGTTTTTCCAAGAGACACTTAAAATACATCATCTCTGTTTTCCTGCTGTAGTCTAAGACTGAAAACACAAATAAGATGCCACAAGTTTACCCTGATGTTGCACATGTTTTCAGAGAAAAACATAACTTCGAACAGTGTGTGAGTTTACTCAGCAAAATTACAAAAAAGGTGAACGAAAGTGTAAGAAGGATCTGCAAGTGATAATCTTGGATTCCAGTCTGTCCACCATAGTAGCAGAAATAAGAACCACACCTTCCTCTGTCTCTCCCTTAAATTTCCCCTACAAACATGCAGTACTATCTGCCTTGAGCCTCTCATGGATGTGGTAAAGTCACCACACTTGAATGCAGAGACTGCTGTCCGCACTCCCAAATTTGTTGGGATTGGGTTTGTGGGTGGGGGAGGAGGAGGGAGGAAGAAGATAAGAAGGGGGAAATGCAAAGCTGCTGTGCTAGCAGCAAGGCTCACGGCTTTAGCCCCTATGTAGCACTTCCATAGCAGAGCTTGCTAACGGCTTGAAGCACAGCCAGATCAAACCCTTCAAAATAAAGCTTTGGTACAGGCTTGGTGGGGGTAGCATTCCGCAGATGAAAGAAAGACGCAGGAATCAAAATCAGCAGCTGTTTACACACAGAGCTTAAGCAAGTATGGCACAGCAGATTTAAAAGACCCACTAGACTAAGACATATCAGACTAAGAGAGTATTTTCATTTAGCAAAGGCCTTCAAAAAAAGATACAGTTATCAAGTATGCCAAAGGAGTTGCATTTCTCACCAAGCATCAGACAAAACAAGGAGCAATACAAAATTCTTCAAGCAACAAGGACAAGTGCAGCTACAGACAAGTTTGTCTCTTCAAGGCATACACAAGCAGCACTGAAAATCCTGATTTGCTGTGAAACAAAGGAATAGCTCTATCTCATATTGCTCGCTTGTCATTTACTTGCACAACACCAGAAATGCACTTTCTACCGGTTAACAGTTTGACCTGCAACAAAAGCTATGCCAGAGGAAATCGAAACAAAAAGGACATCCTAACTACCAGTTAAAACCATCAACAGTTTATATTTTGTCCACCAATTTCCTGTTGGGAGCACGTCATGCCCATCACCATGGTACTCAAGTCCCCTGCTATTTAAGTTCCTATCTTCTACCCCTTCCAAACAACTGCATACAATTAAGAATCATGAAATGAGGCTGGAATGAAGTGGAAGTCAGCTAGTGCGAGCACAAAGTTCCTCTAAGGTACTTTTTTCTCCTCTACAAGTTCCTTGCCATCAAAGAAAGGCATCCACCATCTCTCTGCAGAGCACTGCTGCTTGCAGGGTTTTTGATCGCCTCCATGACTGAGAACTTTGTAGCACTGTGAACAGAATCCCACTTCCATCTTCAGCCTAGATGTTCTCCCTGGTCCTACCATGACAGGACACATGCATTCAGTGTGGCTAGGGCCATGTTCCAGTTCCACCCATAACTGGGTATCTGGCAAACACAAAACCACCAAGTTCAAATGACATATGCTTTAACCTTGGACTAACCGGAAGGGAGAGCATTATGAAGCAAGCGGTTGAAGCTCAAATGCTTCAAAGGCTTGTGCTAGCTTTGCAATGCTGATGTGACACCAGGAGTTAGCACATCAGCTACCAACCCAACAGCTGCACTTGAAACAACTGTTGCTCTGCTGTACAGTTACTTTGACTGGTTCAGTCGCAGTAACTGAAATACACTTACGTGTGCTAAACGTTGCAGATAAGGCAAGTTCCATGACTAGCACAACCACAGTCTATAAAACATGGCTTTGCAAGATAAATCACTTTGAGCTTCCTAACTGTACTTCTCCTCTGTGCACTTAAACCCCAGACAATGCTTGAGATGTTGTCTGACAGCATTCAAAACTCGTAGTGGGATAAGCCTTCATGTTTTCTGAGCATTCAGAGGCCGAAGTTCTTTCTGCAACCCTTCACACTTTTCCTGTCCGTGCTCAGTATAAAGTATAAAACCGGTCTATGGGAGAAGAAGTACAGAACGCAGCAGATTCACTCTTAGAAAAACTAAGAGCAGCCATGGGTGTTAATTTCAGTGTTATTTAAAACAGAGTTTCCTCTGATAAAACACACATACAAGCAAACTTGCACAAGCAAGTATCCCTACAGACTAATCAAACTATTCTTCCTGCAGGCTAGAAAGGAAGGAAAAGGTGGCCTCTCCTCCATTCAAAAATATTTGGGAACTGTTCAGGCACTATGGAAACAAGACAAAAAAAATACCAAAGCAGACTTATTTATCAGAGAAAAGCACTCCACTCCAACAGTTTGCATTAGTGCTCATATAGAATTGTCACTTTTGTACATCAATATATTTAGCTTTTACGCAAATTGTATTTCAGAATAATGCGTATTTATGCACTATTTGCCTTTCATTTTTCTTTCCCTTAAAAATAGTTTAAAAAAAAAAACCAAAACCCCACACCAAACCAGCACTCTCAACTCTCAGTGCAGTTGCTCTGCTGTTGCGAATGAACACCCTACACAAACCTATTTTGACACTTCATTCAACCTATACATTGGACAAGACTTTAACACTGTTCAGAGTTTCTTCAAGTGCAGCTGTCCCTGCCTAGCTCTTCCAAAGACAGAATCACTACTCCAGCTCTCAAAGCAGAAGCTATCCTTTCATCCAGTTCTGCTACTGTTACAAGTCATCTCTTGCAGCTACTAACCTTACAGTGAAAACCTCCTGCCCACACAGAGGGAAAGCCTCAGCAGCAAAAGACACCCACAGGAAAGAGAGGCATTTTTTTTATCTTGAACACGCTGCGGTCTGCCACCTCCACAATAGGTCAGCAGTCAGAAACAACTGTGTGAACATCAAGGTTTCAACTCAAGCTTAAGATTTTGAAAGTGTCCATCTCCTTCCTGACTCATTGACTCTTTCCCCTTTTTGGCTCC
>JANZLQ010000050.1:1585924-1596444 GCA_026212715.1 Elanus axillaris | reverse complement strand
GGCTCCTGGCAGGACCTGCGGATCTGTGGAGAGAGGAGCCCATGCTGGAGCAGGTTTTCTGCCAGGACTTGTGACCCTGTAGGGGACCCACACTGGAGCAGTCTGTGCCTGAAGGACTGCACCCTGTGGAAAGCATTTCATGAAGAATGGCAGCCTGTGGAAAGGACCCACGTTGGAGAAGTTCGTGAAGGACTGTCTCCTGTGGGAGGGACCCCACGCTGGAGCAGGGGACGAATGAGGAGACCTCCCCCTGAGGAGAAAGCAGCAGAGAGAAGGTGTGATGAACTGACCCCAACCCCCATTCCCTATCTGCCAGTGCTGCAGGGGGCAGGAGGTAGAGAGAACCGGGAGTGGAGTTGAGCCAGGAAGGAGGGAGGGGTGGGGGGAAGTTGTTTTAATATTTGGTTTTATTTCTTATTACCCTACTCTGGTTTGATTGGCAATAAATTAAGTTAATTTTCCCTAAGTTGAGTCTGTTTTGCCCCTGACAGTAATTGCTTGAGTGATCTCTCCCTGTCCTTATCTCAACCCACAAGCTCTTTGTTATATTTTGTCTCCCCTGTCCAGCTGAGGAAGGGAGTGATAGAACAGCTTTGGTGGGAACCTGGCCTCCAACCAGGGTCAACCCACCACAGCAATAATGAACAGTGCTCTAAAACTGTGTCCTTTTTGCCCTCCTCATCCTTCAAGGCAGAATGCAGGCTCCTGTTGTTGATGCTAAAAGAGAATATGGTTACAATGGCATAGCTGCTTGGTCATAACCATATCAGGATTATTTAGAAAGGTTTGTCTTTTAAAAATAAGGTTGTGCCCTAATTTTGAAACCTGACCTTTTTGAGAATGCATGAAGGAATCATTTGATGCTCTGGTATTGCTACAGCAAACTTTCCTCATTTCCTAGAATAGCACAAGATTTCCAGGAACAGTTTTGCCACCATTTCCCTCTCGAGGTATCCAGTGCCCCGATGGTTGATACTGGAGTGGTTTCACAGTCTTTAGCAGACAATATGCACTACATGTATCCTCCTTTTCTATGCCAGGCCCCAGTCAGCTGAGTAAGGATGGGACTGAGGAGAAAGAATGTCCTGCAGGTGCTGGGGGTCTCTTTCAGCACCACAGTAAAATCCTGTCCCAGCTGCTTTGCTCTACTGGTTCCCATCACAAAAGAATATGTGCACAGATAAGTTGGGTACAGACAAGCAGGCACAGATCAAAACTTGGTGCCTTCCATAGAGCTAAATGTTACATTAAACACAACTGACCTTTTTTTTTCTTTCTCTTTTTTTGTTTTAAACCCAGGCCTAGTCCCACCCTCAGCGCAGGAAGCATAAGGAAACAGATTGAGGTGGTACTAGATTTCATTTTCGCAATCTGTAACACCATACTCACTGTACAAACAGCTCCACACAATGTCCCCACTGCTTGCCAAGCTGGCCTTTACTTGTGCTGGGCAATTGGCAGGAGGCCAGCACCACCTTTGAGACTGATGTCACTGCCAGTCTGTGACATGCTCACCAGCACCACATTTTCATAAGGACCCATGTTCTTCATTGACCACTGAGACCAGTTCTTATTTGCATTAAAATCCCTATATATGGCAGCATGCCACCTGCAACCCCCAGGAAATCCTCAAAGATGCTGGCCTGAACTGAAAGGTGTTTTCCACAGTAGCAGTTAAGGCACATGTACATTTCACACTCCCAGGTTGGAAATCAGCTGAAATGCGGCATTTATGATTCTGTTGTTTTGTGCTGTCATTCTTGGAAAAAGCAGGAAACACAAATTCAGGCTGATCCGTGAATATGCCCACTCCAACTGCCCTGCTCATTTTGCTCTGTGCTCCCTTGTGCACTGACCATGCAGTGCAGTACCCTGATGGGAAGCAGGTCCACCTCTGGGCTCCGGGGAGCTATGAGCAAGGCAGCAGCAAAAAGCCCATGGCCAGGTTCATTGCAGCTGGAGCTGCTCTCTTCATGGAGGGTGCCCAACAGCACCCGGAGCTGCTCTCTGTTTGGGCAGTTTCACCTTGACCAGGAGGGTGCAGCCCAGAGGAATCCGGTTCAGGGCTACACTCCCCTTACAGTAGCTGGAGGTGATGCCTGCGGCCGTAATGCCTTGTGTCCTCTTGCTGGTGAAGCTTTAGGCAGTGTAAAACGTGGCTCAGTAACTTTCTTAAGGCACTTATCAGCTAAAATGCTTGGCAATACTAAGAGATCTGCTCCTTAACACCAGAGAGGTAGTCTCCTCCTACAGGCTCACCTTCTTTAGCCTGATGGCCCTTTGTTTCATGGAAAAATGCATAGGATCTGGAAGCTTTTATTAAACCTTGCCGTTGATCTGCTGTTAGTGAAAAGAGCCTAGTGGACTCAACACAGCCTAGGAAGGAGCAGGAATGGGGTGTGTTCCAAGCCCTACTGCACCTCATTAAATAAATCATTTAACTTCTAAATGCCTCAGTTTCCCAGCTGGCAAAGCAGCAACCATCACAGGAGAGAAAGCAAACTGCCATATGTCCCCAAGAAGCAAAACAGCTGTGTAAGCATTGTCTCGGCTCATACAGGATCTGAACAGGGAAAACAGTATCAAAATTCAGTCAGGTAGTTAGACAAGAGACTGGAAGTCAGACATAGTCCTGCTGGATGCTGCTCGCTTGCATCCTTTATCGTGGCTCCTGGAAACTGGATGAGCAGTTGTAGTTTCTTATGTTAGCTGTCACTTACTCTTGCTGTGATGCTGCCTGACCCCTTGTGCTTATACCTGCCGAAGTCTCTGGAAGAGCAACTTTTCCACTGTTGGATTTCCCATCAAGTTAAAAAAATACAAATACATCTTCACAGAGAACACACACCTCTAGAAAAATGGGCAAGAGCATTCCTGTCCTCAGTCACAGGACACAGCCAACTAAAAGGCATCCAGCCTGCATTGTGAAAATAACTAGAAGTGGATCTTTTCTTGCATAGCACTGCTGCCGCATTAATGTATTTCCTGAATGTCTATGGATTTTCCCTATTCAAAGAGGCCAAGTTCCAAGAAACTCCTTGTAAATCTGTTTCTCTCACTGCCAGAAGCAGACACAAAGAAATTCCTTTCTCCTGCCTCTACTTGCTCAAATTTAATTAGCACCACAATTTCTTCCTGTACTAAGGAAATAGCTGCTTCTTCTGCGTGTCACTCCAGCACAACAGAATTGCACAGAGATTGCCACTAATATAAAACCAAGTTCCTGGTAAAATACAGTGCCATAATATAGAGAATACTTTAAAACTGTCTGAAGAAATCCTGATACATCATTACTGGTCAAGCTTTTTTGCTCTACATTACCCAGCACTGTATGTAGCAGCTACAGCTAAAACTCACGAGACTCCAACATTTCCACAACCACCCAGTCACACCAGTCACCAGGAGCACGTGGTCAATTACGCTGCTAGAGACAATGTGCCGCAGCAGTGTTATGGCAAGAGCAAACACCTTCCCAGCACAACCGTGCTTTATCCAGGAGAAGGGTGAGGTGTGTCTGGGCAGCACCTTGTGGGGCCCTTCTAGCCCCAGCCCGCCCATTCCCACAGTACAAACCTCAGCACTCCCTGCCCTAGGTATGAGGCACCTTTGCTTTCATCTTGCCCTCTCTGACAAACTTATATGGACATGTGAGTGCTTGTGTAATTAAGCATTTTTTTGTGTGTGTACGTAATAAAAACAGTCTCCACTGCGCACGGGTCTTTCCTGAGGGAGAGGACAAGCACATAAATTATGGGACAGATGTTAGTCATGCTGCTTGTTAAACCATGGGATAGTAGCATTCAAATACTGAAGTGGTAAGTGTGGCAGGACTGAATAGAAGTAAGAAAATTAATTTTAGGTGTCTGTTTCTTCTAACCAGTTTTTCAGAGGGGGTGAGCACACAAAGCCTCTTTGATTTCATTTGGGACATAATGTTTCATTTCCATTTCTCATTCAGAAAATACTGGGTTAACTGAGGGCAGCCTTACCTGAAGTGATACCTCCCTGTGCAATGCGTTTGATCCAATCAGGTTGCCCTTGGGCTTTCCAAAATAGCCCAGTGAACACTAGTGCCTTTTTAATATTATTTTTATCTTGCTGCTAAAACCAATTGCCAGCATATTCTGTCAATAAACTAAACTCTGATTAACTTGGTTTAAACTGAGATCCATGCCCGTTTCCTCTGCTTTCTAATCCAGTATAAAGCATCGGGAGGACTAATTGCTGTTCCTTATGGCTTTTGAATATACTGCTGAGGGTATAAGCGTCTCAGAGAAGGTTTTGCAAAACATATGCTCTGTTAGTGCAATGCATGGCTGTTTTTAACTGCCATTGTGCCATAGCTCTACAGTATTTGACAGATGTTTTACATTTTTTACAATCCGTTGGCATGCTATAAACCACGCCTTCAATGGGGAAAGATTTGCATGCTGTTTGATATATGTGCCAGCTCGTGGCATGCTGCTCCCTAAAGTGAAGGCTTCTTTGCATAAAACATGCATCAAAAGGAGGTTTACATACATGGTAGAACACTCAGATGCCTACTGGGAAAAGGAAATGTGCTGTGATGCAGGTTGAAAGCCAATGCATGCATCTTTTGAAAGTGTCTGTTATGCTTCTGATCTTATCACACTGATACGGAAAAGAAATCAAAATTTATCTGTGTAAATGAGTTAGAAAGAAAAGTGAAAAAAAAAAACCAGCCATGGCTTACATGCTATTCCCCAGACATTTCTTCAGTTACCATCTTGCCTAATCCTTCATTAACACAGAAAAAAATGCTAGACTAATCACAAAGACTTCCTAAGTAGATTAAAGGCCAATTTTCACTGTCCATGTAACTTATCTTTAAAGCTCTAGTATTGTATTTATCTTCTTAATCTGAGCTGAGCTTTTATACACAAGTACTGTTTAGAACAGCAGAGCAAATACTATGTGCTAACTCAGCTCTTTTATTTCCAAAGATTGGCTTTGCAGCAGTCTGCGGTTAAAAGTTGAGTGATGCTGATATGGGATAGAAAATGATGCTAAATGTGGAAAAGTCTGGCTGCTTGGCTTCAGTCCTGGTCTGAAGGGCATCTCCTCTGCCCTGTTTTGGAAAAGGCCATTTTATAGACCATGCAAGGTATCTGTTATTAGGGGTCTGGTTTTACCCCTCTTTATATACATACACATAACTAGATGTAAAAAGATAAAATAGACATTCTGTTTTGAAGATAGATACGTAGACAGACAGATAGATAGATAGATGCATCTTTATCTGTCTTTCTTTAAGAGACTGTTTTCAATATATACATTTAATCATATTATCTTCTGTGCCTATATCAGCTTTTATAAGTGGTTGCTCTTTAGCTGATGTACTTTTAGAAAGATTTAAGGCCCAGTGTGCTGCCTGATGTATTTTATTTCTGCACAATAGCCATGGAGGTGCTACCTCTAGGCAGCTGGCAATAAACTTTCTGCATGTAATGCATTATTTTCTGTTTAAATTATTGTTTCTAGGCTGTAATTACTATGGCTGCACTGCAATAGGCACCAAGTTCATCTGTCAGTATTGTCTGCTACCCTGACAAGAGACTAAAATCTTTACAGGCCTGACCTAATAGATGTCAAGGTTAAAAATGTCTCACTGCTTCTTCAGATTGGCCGTTCTCTGCTGTAAGACTGATGGAGGCCAGAAAAATGTGTATGGATTTTTAAACTAGATTTTACTGAGTGACCTAACTCCCACAGAAATATCGAATGCTTTCTGGTATATAGGTCACGGTAAATTTAGTTAACTTGCTAAGTAGCTCAAATGATAATTTAATTTTAGTGTAGGGTTGTGGAGGTTTTTTTTCCATTCAGGTCAGGAGTGGCCTCAGGTAACAGTGGGCCAGTACCTTACTCTGTTCCCAATCCTGGCTTCATTGGGTTTTGGAGTTGCCTCTGCCCAACCTGAAGAAACAGCACTGGAGGGATCTTGTGCACTGGTGTTGGGGTGATTTCAGGGTAACTCATTCCAGTGGGAGAAACGAGAAACCCTGGTAGTGGGACTGGCTAAATAAACCAGTTCTGGATCTGAGAGCAGGTGGTGGCTGAGCAATGCTTGTGGGACAGGATTGGCAGCAAATAGAGGTTCTCCTGGTTCTTCAGGAAGAATTGATGTGAATCAGGAGGGCTGCTGGTCTCCTAACACAAACCTGATGACTAGGAGCTCAGGCAGATTCTTCCAAGCAGGGAAATGTTTCTACTAAATTATTTAGCTCTGTGCTAGGGAGATGCACTAATTATTTGCTGAGTAAAAGTAACTCACATACATGAGCAGGTCTTATACCATAGTGCTGCAGTTTCTGAATAAGTAAGTTTGCTTCTGTTCTTGATGTGAAAAGGGTTGTATAATTTGAGGAATAGTTGTGAGAGACTGAATTGTTATCTAGAGCAGTTTGTCTCAAAGATTGTTTGTTGTGAGAGACTGGACTGTCATGTCAAGCCATTCATCTCAAGGATTGTTTGATGTGAGAGACTGAACTGTGAACTATTTATCTCAAGCCATTTGTCTCTGTGATGGCCTGTTTAAGCAGGACACTCCTCTGTCCATAAGGACAATTACCAGGCCACTGAGGCATATGGGGGAGGACAGCTGACAAAGCATGCAGGAATGTGGAGACTACCATTCTCATGGAAACTGTAGTCTTTGAGAAAAGGTACTGGGTTTTGGTGTTGATCACATGAAGGTCGTGTGATAGATGAAACCTGCAGTGTGTGAACAGTGCATGAACAGTACATATGTGCATGCATCATCAAACTATGCCCCACAAAGAAACATGGAGACAAGCTGTGGTGTGCCCCTGCCATTGAAGAATTGAAGACTGAGGACCAATGGGACGCCACTGGATCCATGGTGGTGACTATCCTTGCACTCTATCCTGACTGCTTGCTTGATTTCTGCCTTTTCTTCCATCCTATCACTACTATTTTCTATTTTTGATACTTTTGATAATAAAAGCTCTTTTGGGTATACTGCATTTGACCTCATTTGTGTCTTAATCCTGCTCTTGGGATCATATAGAAACTTTTCCCAACATTGGATTGGGACAACAGTGTCCCAGCATTTCTCCTCTATTGGGTGTCACTGCATTCTTCAGGATGTCACTACTTGGCAGGTCAGTCTATCCTGCTGAAAACTCAAGGGTTTGTTGGACAAATGCAGCACAGAACAACTCCAACAGCTCAGGGCTTCCCTGTCAGTCATACGTGGACTGCTTTTGAGAGACACTATCAGTGTTATAGATGGGCAAGGTCTGTAACCTTGTGTGGCCTCCCATGCAGTAGCACAACTCAAGGTTTGCCTCAGCAATGCCACAGGTCCAGGGCTACTCACTGGGAAATCAGAATCAGGCCCATTATTTACCAAATACAGTTCAGGCTTCTGGTTTCCAGGGGCTAATTCTGTCTTTATTGACTTCTTATTGCTGTTTTCCTCCAAACTGTTTAATGGTTCTACTACTTTATTAAAAAAATACATTTAATATGCTTTTTTTAGGTATGACTACACATCAATTCCTATTTGTAAAACATTTAAGATGCTTGTGCAATATATTTAACTTGCATTTTATGTGTACATAGTGAAGCTGTGGTGATGTCAGAGGCATCACAGACTGAGAGGAACACAGATAATTTGTGAAGCCAAGGCTTTGATTTTTGTCTAAGATGTGATTTCCATGACAAACCACAGTGACATTGTACTAGGAAAATACCCTCTCAAAAGTCTTTGGTTTTGTCATGGAAATAGCTGTGACAAAATCATGGCCTTTATTGTTCTTCCTCTCATTCATATATGCAAAATGGATTTTTTTCTGTCCTGCCAATGCCAAGGAACAACACAATACATGTCTCCTCTCAGACAACATCAGGAATCAAGGCTGTATTTTAAAGACAATCATGCTGAAGCTGTAGTCAAAGACTTGTGATGAAAGTTCTCGAAGTGTCTAAGTTACTTAAGTCTCTTCCATGGGTAGAAAATCAATGAGACACATGTTCTTAATTGCTAAGCATTTAACATTGCAATTCTTTGCTAAAGAAGCTATAAGTATAGCTAAAATGTATGGTCTGCTCTTCTCCTATATGAAGTGGGTTTTTTTCAACAACCCAAAATTTGCCCCATTGCCTCTTACTGCAGGGCTTAGTATTTTGGAGCCAAGTTGGTTCCAACCAACTCAGTGAGAAAGAGGTGCCTGCTGAGCAATGCCTGTGGCTGATCAGCCACATTGTTCATCAGCCTGTCCACTTACACTTAGCTCTCTCTTCTGCAGTCTAATCCAGAGGCATCATGGCAGGGGAGAGAAGTAAGAAGAGGATGAGGAGAGTACCTGGGTCCATGACATTTTTCTGTGTAAACCTATCCTAAATCTTATTGTAGGGATTAAAAAATCCAATTAAAGTATTTTATATATATATATATATTTAAGGTCTTAAAAGGACAAAACAAACAAAATTTGTTTTTGTTGGCATTTAATAGGATTCACATTGCATAGCCTAGCAGCGCTCTTCCCTTTTAGTGCAGTATCCACTTACATTGCTCAGCCAGGCCTGTTGCCATCAAGAGACACATAAAACTCAATATCCAAACTACCTTCTTTCTTCTTCTCATTCAGATATCCATCTATCACAGCTGCCAAGTACACTGGCTTTTGATCTTTTTTATCTATGACCTTCTCTCCTCGGATCTCATCACCCTGGGCAAGACTAACCCAGGTCAGTGGGTGCCCTCTCCCCAGCAGGGAGAATTTCTGCTACCCACCTTTTGACGTCCTGCAGCTCTAACCTGCAACTGATGGCTGCCAAACCAGTGTCCTGTGAGGAGCCTTTCTTCAGGCCAGCGCCAGTACCAGAAGCTGCATTGGCTTTGCTAAGCAGCTGGTTGCTTAAAGCCATTGAGCCTCTCCAGAAAGCAGGCTGGGCTATATGGAGACTGAAGACATTAGCTGTCATTTTGTATGAAAATTATATGTACTCAGCAGCTTAATAATACCCTAGCAGGTTGCAGTAATTTACATAAAAGTCAAAACAGGGGAACAAGGAGCAAGCAAGAGGTGTGGTACCTCCAAAGAGGGCATGGGGGAGCTTGGTGCCTCCAGGTACTCGGGGAAGAAAATGTGTGTGGGAGGGAAGATGCATGCCTTGGGGTACCCTAAATGCATGGAGACTTCCTCTGTGCAAAGAGGGACGTGAGGGGAAGAGTGGGGTGGGAAAGGATGGTCCAAGCCCAGTCCTTGTTCAGGCACTAAGGCACAACACAGACGTGTTCCCATGTTGTCCTATTTTGGGTCTTTCCTTGGGGATGTGGGTACATGAGTTAGTTAGGCTGAGTACCATTACCAGTGGTAGGTATCTATGTCTGCCTGGTGTGTAAAGGGGAGGGCAGTGTGCTGGGGGGTGGCTGACTGTGGAGAGGCTTGAAGTAAAGTGGGAGAAAGGGGTGACTTTTCCCCTTCATGGTGTCCACGTGGACACTGAAGTGTTGTGGCAGGAGGGACACCCCCAAACTCTGGGGCGCTGCAGCTCCCCCCAAAAGCTGGCTGGACTGGGAGGGATGCCATGGGTTCCAGTCCTGCTCCTGATGCCTGCTGTATCCCAGGACCAGGTGATATCCCAAGGCTATTGTCTCAGGCACCACAAACCTCTGGGTGAAATCCAGCTATTTATTTCAGCCTCATCAGGCAAAGCTGTGACAGACGTATTCATATCCCTTTATACTAATTTGTGTGGCAATCTGTGATGCTTCTCCTGCCCTGATTATTCATGAGGCAATAACTCAGATACTGCACAGACACTGAGTGAGCTGCAGACCTTCTAAAAAGGCTTTTCATTTTCTCTTAGAAGCTTTTAAAATAACTTTAGATGGACTACGGACCCATCATTTATTTTATGATTTATTTAAGTAATTATGAAGCATGCTGGAACAATGCAGGTGTGGGAGGGAATCCCCCAATCCCACCAGCAACAACATTGGAAGATAAAAGCCCCAAAAGCTGGTAGAATTGTTTCCAAAAAGCCAGTAGAAATATGTGATATTTCTCAATGTAACTGTTTGCTAATTAGACTAAAAAGGAGCTTATGTTTAATTAATGTGATTCTTTTAAAGATTGTCTGCAGAATTCCTATTTGCACTTAACCTTCTCCTTCTTGCTATTGCTTGCTGTCTCACTTTTGTTTCAGTGATTCGTGCTGTTTCATAACCACTTTACATGTCAAGCCAGAGGAAGCTGCTTATCTTCACAGACCTTCCTATTCCAGGATGGCCAGCAGCTAATTCTGCAGGCTGGTGTATCCTTGTTTTGAACGGCAAATACCATTTCCTGGTATCAAAGCTACAAATCAGTCACCTGAATTTTTTTCTGCATCATTAAAAAAAAATACAGGTGTCACAAGAAACAGAACAGCATTTTTACTTGCTGGTAGTCACTGTTGCTTATTCATTTGCAACTTTAACTTGCTTCATCTAGGAGAAAGAGCTTTTAAGGAAGCAGCCCCCCCCC
>JANZLQ010000050.1:1556316-1585824 GCA_026212715.1 Elanus axillaris | reverse complement strand
CCCCCCCCCCCCCCCCCCCCGCAAAGCTGCTCCTGGTAATTGAGATTTTTGAAAACAAACAATCTTTCAGTTTTTGCTTAAGTCTTCTTCAATAACCACTGTGACTCTTCTTTGATCTTCAAAACACTTCTTGCACATGGTCCTCCTTCCACTCCCATACTGAAATTATTGCAATAATTCAGCAAAGTGTTGCAGCAGCATTTTCAAGCAAGTAGGGTGGCCACCATGGACAACTTTAAGCATTTGGCTTTGGGGTGGGTCAACTTATTGCTCACAAAAAATGCTAGCAGTGAGGCTTTGAGACAGCTGGGAAGACAATTATCACGTATGTGACTATTGCTGCTCAGTTCCAGCACTGGACACCCCTTCTTTTGGCTGAGGCACCAGAGAGCCATTAGACAACAGGTCTTTTCAGTCACTGCCTACCTTGGTAAGTGGCAATCTTTGTAATGATGACCCACAGGTGGACATGACACCAGGTTAATAGCCATAGTCCTAAATGATATGGGAGAAATCAGACTCAACTGGCTGTTATTTGGAGCTAGGGAGTTTGTTCTCATCCAACAGCTGAATTAAACTTCCTAGAAAGCTGGCCATGATGCATCCGGACAGGATGTGAGGGGCTTATTGCTTGACAGAGCTAACCAGGAAGGCTTCTAGGGATCCTAGATGGTGCACTTTAACAAACAAGCCTCAGAAAGCCTTGGCAAAGGACATCCAACAGGAATGAGCCAGTTCAGTGACGGGATAACTCGTCAGAGCAGTTCTGGGGCTCCCAGAGAATGCATGTGGTCAAAGAGCTGGTCCCAGGCAAAGTAGTCTGGGAGGCTTTCACCTCTTGGAAGTGCACAAATTCTTGGCTGCATTTACTTCTCAGTGTTAGCCACCGGTTTTAGAAAAGCCCTGGTTTTATTGGTCTCTGTGTGTAATGCAGAAGAGACATAAGCTTGGATTAACACAGGACATGTCATATTTCTGGTATTATGTTCAGCTGGTTGGTTTCCACTTTCATGAAGTACTGAAAGCAATAATAAGCCATACGGCCTCAGAGAGATGAGATGATGGGTCCCACTATCTGCATGAGCACCTGTTTTGCAGAGTTTGGTGAGGGAATTTAGAAACCTTCCCATGGCCTGATCCAGTGCTCACAGGAGTCTGTGAAGCACAGCATAATATTTGGCTTTGCTATGATTTATTTCATATACAGAAACATTCTTCCTTTACAAATAAAGGAGGGGTTGGGGGGCTTTCTCCCCCAAGTTAAATGAACCTGTGAAGTACCATCATAAAAAAACATCACAAAGCACTCAAGCAGCTTGTAAATACTGAGGGTTTTATTTCCACTTCACATGGTCTCCAACAGACTCTTAAACAAGACCAGTTACAATTTAGTATGCCCAGAGATTTCCATGATTTTCCCAAAAGAAAGGAAGTTCTCAGTAAACGCTGTACGTAGCCAGTTGAACTGCTAACAATAATTTAAAAACTCTTTTTGTATAGTCAATGCAAGAATACCAACAATAAAAGTACAGTACAGGTAAATTCACAATATTACAGTGAAACAGATTGACTCACATCATGTGATGGTACAGTAGCAATATTTACATGCACTAAAGTGCGAGGACCCAGAGGCATGCAAGTCAAGTATTGTAGGTGTATTTTACAGCTAACTCCATAAATGGACTTTCTGAGGCATTCTTTTTTTACACTTTTTCTTGTGTTTACTTGTATTCCCCTCCATCTCAATACAAGTCTAGTGAACTAGCTTAATGGCTTTCTTCACTACTTGAAAGGTATCGCTTCAGACAGTTGAAGCATCTTTAAGAACCTTACTTTTAAAAACCAATAACACTGACATTACAATAGAATAAAATTAACTTAAGACCCTAGTTTTATATGAAATTAAAAAAAAACAACCCCCAAAACCTCAAACCAAAATAAAAAATGTAACAGTGCAAATATAACCAAAAGGCAGTCAGTATTTGGAGAGAGCGCAAGCACGTATTCAAATTCCCTTAAAACTTAATTTACATTTTATTTTAAATCTTACTTTATATCATTTTTACCCTTTTTTTGTTGTTTTTTTTTGTTAATATTCTGTATGTAGAAAAGATGGAGACAAAAATAGTTTTCTCAGCTATGAAAAAAATTAAGATATTACAGGCACATTAACTGTTTCATTCTAGAAACACCTCTGTTTCCCGGGTCGGACATTCAGCAGCTGCATCTGAGAACATTCTTTGACCTCTCCAAGTGGACGTCTCTCCAAGCGGCAGAGATGGCTGGCAGGTGACCTGGCAGAGACGAGTTGCAGCCCCTCTGTTCCCATGCAGAGTCAGGTGGGCTCGCCTCCCTGACTGGGAGTTTCTGCCAGCAGCTCCTTGCTTCTGCTCTCCTCTGAGGAAGTCAGGTCTCCGGTGGACTGCGACTGTGAGGCAGTAGGGGAATGTGAAGCCCATCGCGACGGTGGGCGACGGTTCGCTGGTCTCTCTGGCCGGGAGAAGCAGGGTTGGAGGGACGGGGCTAGTGCAGAACAAGGTAGTTCCTTGGCAGCCAAGAGAGCAAAATAGCAGTTAGTGACTTGCATTAGAGGCCATATGGATGTGCAAGGAATTAATAAACAAAAAAATCAAACTAAAGCTAAGCATCTGTCATGTCATGGGACAAAAGCAAGGAGTGAACATCTGGCTGTGTGTCGGCTCCAGGTATCTGCATGTATGTCCGTGATTTATGAAACAGGTAAGGAGATAATGAAAGAAAGAGGTCTGGGATGAGCTGGAGTAGCTGACAAACTTCCACTTGCCAATTCTCCTTGTGCTAGAAAGAGAAGAGCTGAAAAGTATATTTGCATGGTAATTCTGGAAAATCCATTACACATCACATTGCTTTAAGTGCTGACCTGACATAAAAGGGCCAACTTTGGCATTTGCAAGTGGGATGAAAATCAACCACTGACTCCTTTTGTCTGCTTCAGAGTTCAGACTGACATACAGGAAAGACTTAGCAGCAGAATAATGACTACAGGAGTCATTATGATTTCCAGCAAGATTAAAGATGAGGCTTACCTACAGATTTCACCTTCTGCAACATTGCTTCTTACTGCCAGCTGCTGAAGCCTGAATTACAGGATTCAGTGGTACTGTACATTAAATATGACATTCACAGAAATGGAAGAAAACAGAAATTTTATTCCTCCACGAACTTTCCACTGTTCAGGCTTGGTTAGCCTGCCTTTGTGATTAGAAACAATCTGCAGTTGTGATTTTTCACCCTGACACTAAGTTGGTAATTGTCTCTAATATTTATGGACTTTGCTTATAGCACAGGTAGGCTTCCTGCCTCACTCTGAATGCTGCTTACATCAAGATGAGTGATTGTAAGAGCAAGTCTGTCTTGTCATGCCAAAGCCAATCTTCTGAATTTCACTGCATACTTTGTAACTTTTAAAAGCAAATCAGAGGAGCTTGTCAACCTATAGAAATGTGTACACTGAGGAGCAGTCACTGGAGTGGACAGGAGAGTTCAATAAAAAACAGTCTCAAAATCATAATGCAAACTGGTGATAAAGGAAGAGAGAGACCAGAAACAATACAATGTAATGGAAAAGCTCTGGCACAGTAAGGCACAGGGAAACCAAGGTATCAGCAAAATGATAAAGTAAGAAGGAAAGGATTCAGCACATTCTTTCACATGGAGAAGGAGAAAAGTGACTAGGGATGGAGAATATTGGAGTAGGTAACATGATATGATTGGCAGTGAAAAACAAGGTGATCTGCCACTGAACCTCTCCGTTGCAGTGGGAGGACCAAACATGAATGTTACATGACAGAAAGATCACAGAACTGAGGTATAGGAAATGGAGCTTGTGCAGGCCTGTGTTTTGGAGAGACTGCATTGTCAGACTTGGGGAAACCTCTGCAGAGGGCAAACCTTGGTGCCTTTGGGCAATACGCAGCCAACAGGGTGATGTACAGTTGCACATCACTGCTCAAGCCAGAGCTGTGTTCATCTGCCCTCGGCACTCACAGAGAGTGAGACCAGTGAGCCACCGCAGAAGCTGGTCAGGGGGCTATGGAGCCTAGGCCTACACTGCTGCCCCTCTGCATCCTCGCCCCCCACCCCATCTCTGTGCCGTAAACTTCACAACAACCAGTGCTAAAACAATGGTAAGGCTGAAATATAAACTGGTGCTAACAAGAAGATTGACTCCGTGTCCTTACTTCAGCTTATCCCATTGCACCTGGGGCAGCATACGGTCTGAAAGCTGCCACTAGACTCAGATTTGTTAAGAGAAATCCCTGTGCACAGCAACACTCACAGGCAGCACAACACGGTGAATCAAGGCTATGAGATCTGCGGGTTTTGTCTTAGCCTCTTTTAAACAGTGGCTTAAAATAATCTCTTCATAGCACTGCTTGCTTCTGGCTGCTTTATCCTAGTTTCATAGCAGTAAATGAGACTCAGCATGGTGACAACAAAATTTATTTCCACTGCTGCCTCCCAGTTCAAAAGCCTCTCTCCAGCACACCCACAGATGTTGGTCAGCTTTTACTGAACAGCAGGGTTAAGCTCATCTTATCTGTGATGTACACATGCTCAGCATCACACAAGGCTGCACTAGGGATGGATGTTGCTCCAGGGCCAACAAGTGACTGACAGGGTAATCTTATGCTGGCTGCTGAGTCAGTCATCCCCACTTGCAGCATGGCTTCCTTGTCATGTGCTAAGGGAATCCAGCCACGACAAGGAAACTGTCTGGAATGGTTTGTGAAACCCCCTCCTCAGGTACCACATGTAGCTGTCATAGCTAGTGTATTTTAAAAAAAAATCAATATCTTGTAGGTAATTTAGTTTGGTGGTTGCTTGGAGGCGTGGGTGGAGAGACAGCACTTCTTAGCCCAGACATTGAAAAGGGGAGAGATGATTTCAGCTTTAGTTGCTAGCTATTTCCTAAGCCAGGCTGTCAGCCACTGTGGCTATGCCTATATTAATAAATAAATAAAAGAATCTTCTGGTTCTGAGGCAGAATTGATGGTCACAGCTTATGTCTGCACAGCTTCTTCCCTTCCTCAGCTGCAGCAAACCCAGACACTGGCCAAAACCAGGCCAGGAACAGCTTAACGAGCAAAGGTGACCGTCAGCCACAGGCTGGTGCTGGAGCCCCCTCCCCAGCCTTCTCCACCTGCTGCTATAGCCATGGTCAGAGGGAATGCACCCTGGGGCGGACAGAAACCCTGTGTAGTGCTGTGTATTTGTCAAAAAAAAAAAAAAGTTTGTTATAAATTGGAGTCCCTCCCCAACATTTTTCCATACCTTTATGTTGGTCTTGAATTTTGCCAGTTTTTAAAGTTTAACAAAAAACCCCAACAGCACAAATTTTCACTTAAATGTGACCTCTTCATAGCCCACAGGAGATGGCAGATGGGATCCTATCCTGAGTGCTTACTGACTGTTGTCTACAAATGACTCCACAGGGATATTGGGTGTGCACTGATACCTTTGGAGCTGTGGTCATTTATTTCCCTCTGTTAACCCACATATTAAAAAATGACTGCTTTTGGAAAGCTCTGGAAACAAAGTAGAAAGGACTTACAGCAGTGAGGCGGGCAGAGTTAGAGTCCCCAGGGGGCAGTTAATAAGACAGTTTGGTTCTGGACAGAACAGACAGAAAAGAGAAAGAAAGCAAGTAGGTTGGAAAGAACTGTTTTAATTAGTTATTTCTTTAAAGTGAAGATTTCATGTCAGCAAGGAAGAAGTCTCCAGATGTTACTACCCATTCAGATCATGTTACCACTGTTATCACAGGCAAACTAATAATCAAAAATAAAAAATAAGCCACAAGCAGAGAAGATTTAGAAAGGAAAGGAGCAAACAAACCAACCTTTTACAATCCTAGCACAGTCTCAGCAGTGGACATAGCATTAAACAAACATTTCTACTCAGCAGAGAAAGACATCTGTTATCCTTTGCCAACCTTGATTAGCGCTAGGGAAAAATCACATTACTATGAAAGAGGAATAAAGCTGTATTTTCTGCTTAGGAAGTCTTTAACAAGTGAAAAAAACAACTGATATTTTGTGTTGCTCATGTTTCTCATATTGCTCCTACTTATGTTTCATGAAAGCCCTTTGCCTCACCCTTCTCCCTTGTTTAACAGCTACACTGGATAGGAGACTCAAACTAAAGCAAAAGCGCTTTAATTATGACACCACCTTCCCTTCTTTTTAACATTCCCCCTCCCATGCTGAATGGTTCAGTGGCAAGTGCGCAGCAATTGCTCTGCCCCAGCAAGCAGAGGATACAGCAGCTGCCCTCTCCTCCACGGGTCTGTGTGGACAGTCCTTTCACAGTGCTGTCTCCAGATATGAGTCTGACCCTCAGTCCAGGACTGTTGTGTAACCTCTATGATTTATACCCTTGCTAGTCATAGAAGAAAAATGTTAATACAGCTCTTACATTGTTAGTTAGGCAATGTTAATCTGCATTTTTAATAGTAGTATTTATAAACCCCATGATATGCAAATTAGTGGTTTAGTGAATTAGCAGGATAAGACACTAGTAGGCTGTATTGGATAGATATGAATTTGCTTCTAAGAAGCTCTGGGCAAGTTAGAAGTTAAAAAGTTATTAGTACTCTGTATGCATATACACTCACATGCACACATACATATGTATCTAAATATATAAATATATATATGAACTAGATTTCATATTTACAGCAGAAATATAAAAGGAAATTATGTAACTAAACCACTCAGAAACTCAGTTTAAAGAAAAGCCATGAACAGGTGCTCCATGCAAGTCTAAAAGTTATTAATACACCATGCCATGGCTGCAGAAACAAGGTGTTCGGTGGCAAGGTCACTTGTCTTGACCAGAAACCAACAGGTGAGGGGGGAAGCAGAGCAGGGATCTATGGGAGGGTGGCTGGGGCAGTGCTGACATGACACTGCCCCAAGAACAGCCTGCTTCTTACAAGATCATCATTTGCTGAACTGCTGCATCTGGCTTTGTACAAAATGTGCTAAATGGAATTTGTACAAAGTGTAATTGGTGTGGTCAGTGTAATCCATAAATAACCCAAGGCATCTGCAGAGTCTAAACTGATTTGCAGTTTTGTTTTCAGCAGCTAACGCATGCTCCATTATCTTGTACAGCATCACCTCACCTAAGAAAAGCAAAGCTCATCATGTGAATGCCCACCACCTCCCTTTTCAATGCATATTCCTGAGAAATGCAAGGACAACCCAAAGATCATAACCTGTCCACCTAGACACCAGTCATAACAACCGAGTAAGAGTTGCAAGGAAAAACAAGTCTTAGTTCTGAGGCTCGGAACTCAAAAAATGAGGCAAAAGATACTGAGAATTCACAAGAGAGCAATTTTCTGCCAGACTGATGGTCAATGAGTTTTTGCTAAACAGCACTGACCAAAATATCACTGTGCATCAAACTCAGGTACTGACGCTAGTTGTGTTTTGCCATCAGCAATTTGTGATGATGTGGGATGACATCCATTTACTTATACTTGAAATCTGCTGAGACATTTAAAGGGTGCAGGAGGAAATCAAGTTTCCAGGGATGCCTTGAAGGCAAAGCTGAGTTGAACACGTAAGAGTACAACACACTTTCTAATAAGGACTGGTAGTGCATTCCCACTATTTCAAACTAAGGACAAAATACAGAGATAGCTAGAAAGAATCAAATAAATTAGGCTGCTTTCCAATTTTATTGACCCTGAAGTTTGTGCACAAAGCCCAATTTTAATTCACTGTTATTTAAAATGTGCATGTGGTTTCTTTTTTATGTGTACAAACTTCCATATTTATATCTGTTTAGGCTGTATATAGGGAATGCATCCTCAACTTTGGGTCATCTGTTAGGCAAAAAAAATCACATCCTCTGAGCAGTGCCTACAAAAGAGGAACCAATTGCCCATTGAGAATTACCCATTAGTGCAAAGCAAACTGCAGACCAAATGTCTCGGCACTTAGGTCCCCACAAATCCTTCAATCCAAATGTTGAGTCAGAAAATGGCATTTGAACCTTCCCTGGAGGCTGAGGCAGGAGTGGTAGGAGTCAGCCCAGCGAGGCCAAAGTGGGATGTCTGGGGTGCACAGGGATCAAGGAGGAGCTGCTGCCCTGTGGCTGGGGTGACCAAAACATCAGGATACTAAAGGGGCAGCACGGGGCAGAGAGGATAATGGGCTCCTGCCCTGGCAAGTTTCACCAGCCAGCAGGGTACATGCCATTTCAGTGCTGTACCAGAAAGGCAACACACGCTGGTAAGAGCTGGGCATAATTCAGCTTCTCCAGGCCTCCCCAGGGCAACACTTTCATGCACACAAAGGCTCACCAGAGATAGGAGGCTTAGACACTGATAACTGAAAGCTTTTGTCCATCATTACACCCTCTTTTTTGTTGACTGCTCTAGTACATGCTGTACCTGAGACTCTGACCCCCAATACCTGGGCATACTTGCCGAGACAGATGATGACTGTTACACTGTTGACAGCAAAATATCAATAAAGAGTTCTTAAATGCTAAGTAGATACGTGCTTAGACAAGTTGATTATCTCTTTTTTTTCCTTTCTTTTTCTTATTTTTGTGAGGCAATAACAGTCGGTACCAAATGTCATGCCATTTAATCACATTCACAGACCCAAGCCAAACTTAATCAGATACATCCAGAAAAGGTATGCTGAATGCCCTAAAGTTTTAGTTCAGGGTATTGTAGAGACTATTTTTCACACAAACTTATTAACACCCATTCTTGTGTAGGAGAAAGAGTCTACCTTTCCATCCGGCATAAAAGAGAAATTTACTCAAACCTAGAGTCCCTAGAGCATCTGTAACATGGTGTGTTTTATGACAGAAAATCCTTATCCCAATCATTCAGGGGAGAACCATTTCTATCCTGTAAAGGCATCTTTATCTTGTAAAGGATAAAGCTCTTCTGATGCTTTCAAGCCCGATAAGCTGTCAGGATAGAAACTTAATTCTTTAATGTTCTTCAGTGACTAATCCAATAGTTTCATGACTGGGACCCGCTGATGGTACCATGACAGGACTAAGATATTCATTGTAAATACTCACTAGGACTGCAAGAGATCTCACAATGCATTTGTTCAAAGAAGAGTGCATTTAGCTATAGGAGGAAAAACAAACAAACTCATTACCTCTATGGACCCTGGATCTACTTTGACAATTTCTCCTGTGCTGTTGTCATTGCTAAGATTTGGTGGGCTGTGTGAAGGTAGCCTTCTCTCTTCCTTTAAGGCATGCTCCAAAAGTTTCTTATTCAAGATCCTGGCAGCATTTTCGGTAAGTGTGTACCCTGGAGGAGCAGATAAGTCCTGCCTGATACTTGTCACCTCAGCCCCTTCTTCCTTCTGCATCTCTGTCCCCAACCGGAGAGGACTGGGTGATCTGCCACGGGCATTTGTACATGGCTCCTGCACTGGGCCCAGTTCCGGTCTGGGTTCTGCTGACCTGGACCGGCTGCTAGACCTGGGGCATTTTTGGAAGGTCTCATGAAAAATGGGGCTATGGTCAATAATGTTGAACAAACTGGAGAGGCCATCGTTGATAGTGGTGTGGACAGGACTCTCCCTTGTAGTAGTTGATCTAGCCCAAGCGGACTCACTGAATCCTTTCTGAGGTGTGCCAGGCAAAGTCCGGTTATTTGGCTGGTCTGATTTGGGAAGGATTTTTCTCTGCAACTTTGGAGAGCCATATTTGGGGGAGCAGCATGTGCGCTCAAACTTAGCCTGGACCTTTTCAATGACAGGGGTCACTTGCCTACTTCTTACGCTTCTGGATGGTGAAGAGACAGGTGTGGACCCCCCCTTTGGTGTCAGACATTTGTGTGGACTGCTGGTGATACTGCGCAGGGTTTCTGTCTGCAAGCCAACACTGATTGTCTGGGTGGTCTGCGTCCCTGTCGTTCTCACACCATTGGTTTGACACGAAGTGTCCTTAAACTGAGGCTCTGTTGAATTAGAGTTAGAGCGTATTGCATTTCGGACAGAGAAAGCGACCTCCTTCATATCATCACTCATGTTTTTGGACATCTCCAAGCTGTGCAAGGGTGAGGCAAAGCCCACAGTAGTGCAAATAGGATGTTCAATGGGATGAAGACCACTCTCCAGAAAATCCTTATGATGTTTGGCCAGGTCACAAGACCATCTTCCAAACATATCCGAGGAAGCAACTTTAGTCTCAGTGATATTCCCCATAGCTTTGGTCACAGAAAACAGGAAGTCCGGCTCAGCCTGGTTTTTCCCTTCACTGCAAGCTATTACTGAGTTATCAAACCTACGGACAACCGGTGGGCTGTGAAAGACCCGAACCCCCATTTTTTCAGTTACACCATGACTCTTTGTTGGCTGCTTCTGGCAGTGCTCTGGGCTGGTCATGGTGTTAGTTGTCATAGTGACACTGGTGGTGAGGTACCATGCCTGGAAGGGATCTGAAGCAGGATCATTCCCAGCTTTCCCAATTTCTGTCCTTTCTGCCCAGCCTTCTGCAGGCTTCTCAGTGGCTGCACCATGGTTCCTAGTGTTACTGTAATCCCAAGTTTTGTTGAACTCCTCGATGTATTTCAGATCATCAGGAGACAGGGGAGGAGTTATGTCGTCCTTGCTGCTGGATGAAGGCAAGTTTTTTTCTGGTAGAAATGGAGAAATATCCATCAGGCGCTGAAATTCTGACATGGAAGAAACGGACATTGCCCTGGAGAGGAGAACATGAGGGAGTCATTCATAGGCTTGGAAACTCTCACAGAGCAACTTCTTTTCAGCAGCAAACTAACTCAGGAAACCCAACTTTCACTATCTGCTTATATATAAAACCACTTTAGCCCTTTCTTTCATTAATGTTCTCTTTTATTATCTTTAAAATAGCTGTGAAACACAAGCATTCCTGATGTGTCATTAAAAGTACCAAATGGTTTATTAATGGCTCTTAATTTACTGCTTTCTCATGGATTGCTGTTTGGCAAATGTCTGAAATACGGAGCAGTAGGATGCATTTCAGAAATATACCATTCACAGAAAATGAGTGTTTGCGACAATACAAGGCACAATTTTCAAAGCAAGTGCGGAGTATTTCTGACTTGCTGGGAAATCAGCAAGTCCACCCCCACTCCTGAGATTGCCCAGGCTGCACAGCTGGTGCGTAGCAAGGTGGGACTTCCAGCCTAGATGCTGTTACATTGAACTGGCTTGGCCAGTTGAGCTTGTGCTAAAATTCAACCAAAGGGAATCGCTATGTGCTAATGCTGAATTCCTGGCTTTCCCAAATTTTGTTAGTTTGTACAAAACACAAACATTCAGCTGAGTTGTCCTACTGCTTCATTTTAAGTATTAAAATCAAACAGAAAAAGAAGCCTTCTGAATGGGACTATTTAAAAATGCAGATGAGTGTAGTTATCAGAGTTGGGTCAATGAAGTAGCTCAAGCTGGGTGAGGATCCAGCAAGCAGTGGGTTTTATAGATCAGCGATCTGGAGGATACAGTAAAATCACACTGTGAGGTTTTAATCAAGAGCACCAACTGCAGTTAGGGTGCATCTATGTTAGGGAGTTAGGTGAGATCAGGAGTGCAGTTTATGAAGTGGATGTCCTATTCAGATGCTCTGGTTTGCATCAGGGAGCAATCTCAGAGTTCCTTTGGGATGGGTTCCTTTGGGATGAAAGTGAGCTGGAAGATGTCTCCAGAAGCACAACTAATGCATTCTAGGGTTTGGTGGGTATTCAACCCATGGGATCAGACAAGAACTGGTCAAACACAAAATATTGCTGGAGCATGTCAGGTCCTCAACACCAACTGTTTTCCTCTATATGTTGATGTCTACAGGTCTGCGCTACTTGCTAAGGTAGGTGTAGCCTTCATTGTAAGCTGCAGCTTCATGCACATTCATACAGTTTGATCTTTGTGCACCACAGCCGAATGCAGTCCAAGTTAATCAGAGTAGAACACAAGCATATTGAGACAAATTAATCCCTGGGTAAATCTATTAATCTGGCTCACAAGCTGCTTAGGAGGTGGTACAGCTATGCCCCAGGTCTGTGGTTTGGGTGCTATAGAGCTATAGCTCTGGTGCCTGAATATTTGCTGGGTTTTTCCCTCTAAGTTTTACTCACCTTTGAAGATTTCCTTTGTGTGTTTCTTCCTCCTGAAGAAAACCAAAAGAAACAGGATAAGTTATTTCTGAAACTGTTTGTGGCATTAGCTTGTTGGTATTTGTCATTCACTTCCCGTTAGTCGCAACAAGTATGTTTGTCTCTAAAATGTGGCTAATTTTGCTCCTGCTAAGGCATCTTAAATTGCTAGTGGGAATATTCTTCCCTTTGTACATAGGCAGCAGAAAGGGCAATCCCATCAGGACAACAGACAGTACAGGGAAAGCTTGTATGCCAAATCTACAACAGCCTTAAACTTTTATAGTCCCATGCAATCACAGATGGAAGTAAGCTGCAAATTGCTTTTTTCCACATTTATATTATATTGGTTTGGACCATATATTTGTGAGTGAATTTATTCTGTGGAGGTAATCTGCTTTATGCCAGAGACCTAGCTGTGCTGAAATAAGAGATAAACCAGGGTCCTTTGACATAGGATTTCATTATATGGTCTCTAGGAACCAACAAATGGCACCAGTTGAAACTCATTAAGCTAGCTAAATTAAATGTATGGGAAGACTATTACTTGTTTCAAGGGGGGAATACCTACAGCTTGCTAATGGCATTAAGATGTTTTTATGGCAATTATTTCCCTGTGACAATTCCTATAATGAGAGGGGTTTTTTAACAGATACTTCTGAAGCAATTGCTCTACAGTTACTATTTTAATGTTTGCTTATATTTCTAATAAACTATAGAGAATACAAAATATGATCAGGAAAAAAAGATTATTAGTACCTATTACTTTTATTCAACCTGTCCTGGTTTTGGCTGGGATAGCATTAACTTTCTTACTAGTAGTAGCTGGTATAGTGTTATATTTTGAGTTCAGTAAGAGAAGAATGTTGATAACACACTGATGTTTTCAGTTGTTGCTAAGTAAGAAGGCTGGAGGGGCACAAGAAGTTGGCACAGCACACAGACAGGGCAGCTGACCCAAACTGGCCAACGGGGTATTCCATACCATGGGACGTCATGCCCAGTATATAAACTGGAGGGGGAATTGGCCTGGGGTCAGATCGCTGCTCAGGAACTAACTGGGCATTGGTTGTCAAGTGGTGAGCAATTGCATTGTGCATCAGTTGTTTTGGATATTCCAAGACTATTATTATTATTATTGTTATTTTTTATTATTATTATTACAATTATTATTTTCTTCTTTTCTGTCCTGTTAAACTGTTCTTATCTCCACCTACAAGTTTAACTTTTTTTCTTTCCCAGTTCTCTCCCCATCCCACTGGGTGAGGGGAAGTTGAGTGAGTGGCTGCGTGGTGCTTAGTTGCTGGCTGAGGTTAAAGCACAATAGACCTCATGAAATCAAGAGCATTATCAACACAGAACTGTATTTTAAATTGTGAGTATTCAAAAAGAGCACCGCTTAACTCAGCAAATAACTGTCTGTGATTTATTCATAGCCAGGGGAAAAAATAGGAGTAAACTGTTTGTCCCTGTATTCACTTCTGGTGTAAGTCTGGAATGTTGGTGGCTTCAGTGGAGTTACTACAGAGTAAATCTGATCTAACTGAATGGAGAATCAGGCTGAAGGCTGGATTGACTTCTACTGCAGTTAGTACCACAAAAAAAAATACAGTGTAGAGGAACAGTCAGCAGGCTGCAGTTGCCTCTGTGCACCCTCAGTTAAACTATTCATTAAACTCCATTCTCACTTGAGCAAACCCTCTGAGGGGAAATGACTTTGCCCAGGTTTCACTAAAGCATGCTTTGAAGGAAAGAAGCTATGCAAATATCACCAAGGACCAAATTTTGCTGCCAACACTTTTGTTAATTGTGCTAATGTCTGAAAAACAGCAAAGGGAAGAGAGATCTTCCTTCTTAAATATCAGACTGAATTTGAAGGAAAGAGAACAGCAATCAAAATGAAACACAAAGCACAGATCCCTGACACTGGTACCAACATTCTTCACTGAGCACTTGGATATATATGAAAAAAAAAGCTAAGAAATAATAAATACAGTATCCCACACTGACAGCGGTGCATTTCTGGCACTGAGGGAACTCACAGGAACATACAGCTACTTAAAATATAAGAAAGGCTGTCACATTTCTTGCTTCTCAATCTTTTTTTCTCTTCTTCCTCTCAAAGCACTTGATTTCCCAATCCTTTAGCTGAGTAACAAAGTTACACATCTCAAACAAATGCTTGGGTCAAATTTTCACAGGCATGCAGTCAGGGCACACCAGTGAACCTGGTCCTGCAGGGAGATTGAGATGTGACCTGTTGACAAACTCTTTTCCAGAATGGTCAAATTTTCAAGCCAGATTACACAGATACTTCCCTTTTCACTATAATATATACACTCAACCAGTATTTATGTGCTCAGGGCACAAGCCAAATGTCTAACACATGTACAAATATGAATTTTCAGGCAAGAAGAAAGTACTCAAAACTTACATCAAGCAACATGCTGCCTGCTTGATAATTTTAACTTCTGACAGTCTCCTTATGCTTCTTGTTCTGTAACAGCCGTTAACGTTCAAGGAACAATAGAAAATAAAGGAGATACTAGCATTTTGAAGTTGTACTGTATTTTCAATTTCACAGGAACCAATAAGTGCAGATTGTGGTTAGTGTAACATTCTCAGTGCCACTAATATCATATGCCAGATCACAGGCTACTTTGTACCAGTGTACGGGGATGAGGACCCTGGGTTTCATTCAGCAACAATATAAACAAAACCGTGAAGACCTGGAACTGTGAAAGTAAGACTGTAGTGGTGCAGATTTTAGCAGGACACAGACTACATTCCCTGTGGCCCAATGGCATCTCTTAGCACTGCATTTTACATCTTTATAGCTTTATGGTATGATCTCAGGGTAGGTACTTTGCTGATGAAGAATAACTTTATTTTTTTAACATCTCATCTCACTTACTCATGCTAACCTATTTAGAAGGCAACCACAACCAGAAGTGCCTCCCTACAGCACTTACTGTTTTACTAACAAAATATAGCCCATGTTTCTTCATATATCTACTCACAACTGGAAGAGATTTAAGACCTTCTAAACCAATATGTGTGTCAAATATAGTTATCATTCATAACATAAATGGCCACAAGACAAGGTTATCTTTGGGACCTTTAGGCTGGCTCCCAGCTTCTCAGGTGATTGACAGCTCATATCAGCTCTTATCAGCTCATAACAAGAAACAAAATCTTGTCCATACTAAATTCACTACTGGCTAACTGTAAGCCATGCCTGTGACACAATATGTCACTTCCTACAGCAAGGATGCTGTACCAGTTCTGACATAAGAGCCAACAGGCCAGCTTGATAAAAGGTAGAAGAGAGCATACTTCCGTTAATCCGGTCAAGAATTTCTCTCGCTCCAGCTGCTGAGACCGGTGCTCATCAGACTCGTCAGGGGAATCAAGAGACAGCGACTCCAGAAAGAGGTTTTCCGTGGCGCTGCACCGATCGCTCTCCTTCAGCTTAGACAGTGATGAATTGTCAAACTGAATGGTGTCTGAATCAGAGTAGGATCTTGACCCCATTGGACGAGGCATGTGAAGGTTCCCCTGGGTCGTAAATGGACGCAGGTTACTCTCCTTCTGGTCACACAGAAAACCACCTCTTCTTCGTGGGCTCACTTCTTTCTGAAGCTGGAGACAAGGCAAATTAAAAGGAACAGCAATTACTTATGTAGTGTATAGCATTCTGCAGAAGTCATCCTTCCCCAGGAGCAAGGCACCTGTGCCCTGAGGAGGCACCTCAAAATCACCACCTGGCTCCAGGAATGATGGCTTTGCTGTACTGGTCCTTCCTCAAAGGGAGACGTCTCTAGGACTTTGATGCTATTACTCATGGGATTTTGAGTGATTAAATGTGTATATGTATAGGTTTGCTTCTTTACATATATATGTATACTTATATACAAAACATATATACAAATATATATATGTGCATATATATACAAAATAATGCATCTGTCTGTAATCTGATTTTTAAGGAATCAAATCAACACTTACTGTTATTTAAAAGCAATCTTGATATGAGATCCTAAAGCAATAAAAGTAGAAGCTCAAGGAAGGGTGAGTGACTTGGAATGTCATCAAAACAAATACATTTTTCTTCTGGTCAACAATATAAAGGTTGTACTTTTATCTACATCACTTGTTTCCAGAGGTGGAAAATTCCACTTAACAAAAGACAAAAGCTTTGTTTTATAGATTGTCTATCCCTAATGCATGTCTAGAAAGTTGACTATTTGTACAGAACAGCATTATCAAAGGGATGAATTAGGCACGCAAGGCATGCTTGAAACAAATGCATATTTATGGAAGGTCCATCAAAGCTATTAACTCTACGTTTTCCAAAAGCTGGGTGAAGAGAGGGTGGACCACTAGTGAAATTGCCAATCTTAAAATTAGATTACGTGATCAACTTCTCCTTTAATTGTAAATACAACAGGATAGATGAAGTGTGTGAAATTTTCAAACATGATGAATGACAGCAGGAATCTGATAAGTAACTCTGATATTTTCCTAGAGCAGCATGCTAAGATTAGTGACAATCACCTGCAAATGCAAGTTATTCTCTAGGACCCTGGAAACTGAGTACCAACAAAACACATCATTTTAATCTTGTTGCATGTGTCTGGAAAAATAAACAGACATTTTATTGCCTAATGTAGATCAAAACATTTTAGGTCCCAAATGATTAAATTTGCACCTGGGCTGAAATCAGTGAGATTTTTCATTAAATGGAGCTAATTTGAGGTATCATATAAAGGTAGGGTCTGGAAGGTATATCTCAAGAGATCCTGGAATCCATTCCCCAGCACATGGGCAAGACTCAAAGCAAGGAGACATGGTAATCATGTTTTCTGTATGCATAGTTCCAGTTGCAAGCTATTCCAGATTTTCAGAGACCCTATAAAGATAATGATCTGGGAACCTTTATGAGAAAACAGTATAGACACAGACTCACTCTCTGAATCTCAGACAGCTGATAGGAGAATTAAAGTGAGAAATACTGGCCTAACTTTTCAAGAGTGACTAAAGATTTTGAGTCCCTGTGCGTTCATACCTTTAAACGCAACTTTTCATACAGGTGATTTTGTGGGTTTAAGTATTTGCTAGTGTGCTCTGTGCACAGTTAGCTTTAGGAGCACAGAGGATGGAGATTCTCTAAGGGTAAACAAAGTGACAGTGTACTCAAAAAGAAAAAACCACAACTTTGAGCTCTGAAAAAAGAAGGTCATTGTGGTTTTTATATGAGAGCAGTATTCCCATAACCATCTAGAGTAAAGTATTTTATATATTTTATACATTGGTGTGAGCTTCCCCCTTATCATACATGTATTATTCAGGAGCTGTGTGAAAGCAGACGGGCATAAAGCATTAGTATGAAATTTGGCACACACGCTTCTGCCATCTCTTAGACTCTGTTTTTCAAACATACACACTGGTGTAGTCTCCTCATCCCCTACGTATTGCCATACATGGAATACACATAGAAAAACCCTGGGGAGAAAAGACTTCGGAGATATACTAACTGTTTCCATATAAAGCAGGGCATGACTGCAGTCTGAGAGGATATTCAACTAAAAGCCTGCAAATATTTGGAAGCTTTCTGTCACACAGGCAAATGTTTGATTGTAAGCAAAGATGGAGTTACGAAGTTTTTCAGGCAGGTAGCCAAGATTTCAAATGCTATTTCTGACCATCTAGTTCTCTGATATTAGCTTGATACAATATTTTTTACTTCCCCTATCTATTGCTAATTCTGTCTACAACACTGTTCTAGAGCAAATATATAGTTGAAGCCTAGAGGTTTCAGAATAGTAACAAATGAAATCAGCTCCAGGACTAGTTAAGAGCTATTTTGTAGGCTCTCCCAAGATGACACTGAGAGGTTATGTCAGGTTTAAAGAAAATTAAAGGCTAGGTAACATTAACAGGAATTTCTCTGTTGCTTCCTTCAATGTGCCCCATTCCAGAAAAAGCAGTCTTTAACCAGGTTAAGTCCCTCAAGCTATTGAGATAATATTAAAAAATACAGTTGATAGGGACAGAGGCACAAACATCCGAAGGGGTACCAGTGACTATCTGGAGAAAAGTTTGTATCCACATCCTTAGTACATTGGGAAATTTTCTGAGAGTTATTCAATTCATATTGTGCATGAAGAAGTTTGGCCACTGAAACTCAATGGTTAGAAACCAGCCCAGTCAAGCCATGGAGAACTCAGCACCTTCTGCCACTGAAACTGGAAACCAGGTAATTTGGATGAAGACCTCTGCTACAAGCCTTCCTAGCTCATAGGTGTTGGTTGTTTTATCTTAGGAGATGTACTATTGGGCTGCATTATAAGGGCTAGCTCATCAAGCTGCATGAAGTATACACAAAACCCCTCAGATAAATGGGAGATTAAAAACCCCAGAATATTGTCTATTGACATTTTTAAATTTAGAAGCTAAAAGCTTAGAAGCTTTAGAAGCTACCTTCCTTTGTCTGTAAAACCTTCATATTGGTCACTGCCCACTCAGACCTACACTTTTAGCAGTGATTTTAGAAATTCCAAGGAGTACAGTTTTTCCTAAGTGCCTCTCTGTGGGTTTAACAGCCATAGCTTAAACTGAGGTTTAGTCTTTCACTCATAATATTTACAGCGTGGTGTCTTTTCTTTAGCTTCTTCTTTCAGTCCAGGCATGGGAATGTTAAGACGCAGATAACGAACCCTTTTCTAAAACTCATTATAAAGTTACACCAGGCTTTCATCAACTTAACTTGTGAAGCTACTTGGTGCTTCATTCAAGTATAGTGCTCCCTAGAGAGCATGCTCAAATCTGGTGCTGTTCCATTTCTAATATCCTAAGGACAGAATGTATTCAGCTCATTGAGGACCCACAATTTCAGTTGTTTTTCTTACTTTTCCTGGAACACATGACTCAGAGCTGAACAATGTTCAGTCAGAAATGGTGTATTAACTCCCTCTCATTAAACTTTTTATTTTTTGTGTGGCTTCCAACCAGATAATAAATTCATTAGGTATAATTTATCCCTAATAGTAAGCAGATGAAAGTATGGATAGGCACAAAAAACAAGGGGACAGTTATGCAGTTATCAGATTTGCTAATGATAGCAGAGGTGTGCACGAAATTCATGTGACCGAGGTCAGAAGTGTCTTCTGAATATTTACTGTTGATAGCTGTTCATTTGTCAACACTCAGGGCTCTTTGTGTTAACCCCTGGGTTCTTTTCCTAGAGAAAAAGAATTCAGCTGAGACTGAAAAGTCGCAGCAGCTGCATCTTTGGTGGCTAATTCACAGATGAACAGACTTTCTTGGCAGGAAGCTGTATATCAAACCTTGAATAACCCTGCATGTGGGATTGAGTGTTTTAGCATGAAGAGATGCATAAAAGCTTTCAGAGTGAATCAATGTGACCATGCCTGTCCAGGGTAATTGAAATGAGGCAGGAAACGGCGTTTAACCTGGAGTGGATTTCTCATAAGTGCTCTTGTATAGGCATTATGAGCATTTTCCTTTTACTCCCTTGTGTGTGTAAATTGTTTTGTAGCATGAGAAACACTGATGTAGCCAAGGAACCAAAATTGTTCCTGTGCTGCTTCTTAGTGCAGTCTCTTGACCTTGACCTGAGTGTAGTAATGGTGCAATGCCTCATGCCTGCAGCCAGCCATTGCTCACCCCAACATGACTTCTTACCTGCTCTATCCGCCTGAGCAGCTCCTTCTTTTGATGCTCCCATTCTCGCCGCTCTCTATCAAGCCGGTCCAGGAGCTCCACCTTTTCCCGGTTCCAGTTCTTCTCACTGTGTTGGATTTGCCAGCGGAGGTCCATCACCACACCATGACTCTCAGCCAGAAGCTTCTTGTGCTCCTCTCTTTCCCTTTTAAAATCTCCCTTTGCATCAGAAGTGAGGCCTGTTTCACCTGAAGTGTTCTCACTCTTCCCTTCCAGCTGGCATTAAAGTGAAACATTACTAGGACATTCAACTTTCTGTGGTAAAAGCCTGTGTCTGACAATGAATTTGAGTTAAAGACCTAAGTCCACAAAGGTAATGGCAAAATTATGGCAATCCTTAGATATTAGGATCTCAATAAATGATCAAATATGTTCAACTTGAAAAAAGTTTTAAAATCAAGACAGTGCAAACCATAGTGAACAATTTTTCAAGATCTATTAGCTCCTGCTATTACGGCATCAGTTATGATCTTTCTGATGGGAGTGTGGGTACCAGCAATGAAGGACACATGGAGATAAACTCCAACCTCACCACCATCTGTGAGACAACTGCCAGGACAACATCCTCAGCCACTGCTCTGCTTTTGAGCTCTCACTCAGTGCACCCAAAACCTAAACAGAGTGCATTCATCTTCTGAAGAGACTTTTCCCAGAACAATCCTCAGCAATGGTCTTATTGTACAGCTCCTGACACCTTCCAACAAAGGAGGGAGATAGCAGCAGAAGATGTACCAAGATCGTCCCCCCATCTCTGCAGGTTCTGGTGTCTGAACTAATTTCTAGGGCAGTTAGCTGATGCTGCCTTCCCTCCCTTCTCCTTCACTTCATGCTCAGGTATCAGCTCAATCAGATCAGAAGAGCTGGCCCAAGGTAATAGATTCATAGGAAAATGCAGGCTCCATGGGGTGTCAGGACATCTCTAGTCCAACCCCCTGTTTCCAGCAGGGTTGGCTCTGAGATCAGACTGGTTGTACAGGACTTTGTTCAGTTGGATCCTGACAAACCTCCAAGGGCAGGGATGGCCCAACCTGGGCCACTGCTGGAATGTTGTCAGAGTGAAAAAAGTGCTCAATGGTTTTATGTAAGTTCAAGTGAGCAAAGAATTTATCCCTGAGGCCTGACCTTTTGTTGACAGCTCAGTAGATGTGTGAGTGACTCAGAATGGGATACATCTCTGTCCCCTGGCTCTGCAGGTGAACTGCAGTGAAAAGCAGTGAAAAATCATTTCTACTTCTATTAAGTTAAAGTTGTCCTCAAAAAGGAGAGACAGCAGGTCTGCTGGGAAACATGCTCCTTTAGCAAGAGAGGAGGACACCCTCACCTTGCCCTGTGTGCAAAACAAGCCCAAACTTTCTGAGCAAAGGGGAGTTCAGACTGGATTCAGGAGTAAAGCTTACTAGTCTCTGGAACAGCCTCCCCAAATAAATGGCCCAGAGATCATTGCTTGAGTCACTTAAAATTGTACTAAGCTGCAAAGAACATCCCATTACAGCCACTTGCATTGACAGGGAAATCTTAAAACACCTCCGTCCTCTACCACTAATATCCAAAGTCCAGTTGTTTCAACCAACCAACTAAAACAAATCAATTATACAAAACCAGCATCCTGTTTTAACAAAGTTCACATGACACTATGTTTCTCACACTTATCCTATTTGTGCGGTGCAAATTTGTGGGACCCACAGTGATGTCTGAGAGGCTGCCCTGCACACAACTGCATAGCTTGGTGGTGGACCACAGGTGCCATGGGGCAGAAACATCCCAGGAGAGACACCTCTGTGCTACAGATCCATGATGGGAGGAGACACCATCCTGGGCAGCGTGGCTCCTCAAGAAGACAGAAAGCTTTGCTGCCTTCCTATCCACTACCCCACCATGTTGACTGCCCACATGTTACTTCAGCAATGTATAAAAATATCATTGCTAGTTTCCAAACTCACTGCTAACTTCAGGAGATGGCCTCTTGCCCTTTGCTACATCCTTCCTCTGTCCATCCACAAGTCCCCAGCTCCATTTCATGGTGTTGCAGGAGTCAAAGCTGGTGCTGCATCCAGGGTCAGCAATGTTTTTATCTATTCTTTTAGGTTTGTTTGCTTTAATTTTACTACTGTTCTGTGCCTCACACCCCAGCTTGCTCTTGCAAGTTCCTGCTGGGTTTACTAAGTAGCTGTGACACTAAATAATCATGAATTTCAGGAGTATCGCTGCAGAGCTGAGATCAGCCAAAATAATAAGGGACTAACGAAGTAAACACTACACAGTTTCCTTACACCTAAGCCTGACAGAGGGCTATTTAGGACTTGTTCTTCGTGATATATGCAAGTCATCTTTCAAGAACCTTTTATGCCACCACGGACTTCTCATCTTGTAATAGGAGCTCTTAGGGGAGGTTGCTGGAGTGTCTGGGATAAATCCAGCTAGGCTGGAGTGCAGACTCTTACAACTCTGCTGCCTCCTGGGGAATAATGACACATGCAGCAGTAGCTATGGCTAGCATGCTAAGTTGTGAAGACACACCAATGCAATAAATTCTTTAGCTGGTACGAAGCATGAAAATGCTAAAAGCAACCTATAAAGCAAACAAGTGCTCAGTTGCAATAAATACAGTTTATATGATTATCCCATAAAGCAAATTCCTTCTTCCATTTTCTGAATCTCAAAAAAACAGCAAAATGTGGAACCTCAACAAGACTCATTCTCTCTCTCTCCTTATACCACTGAGTTCTTCACCACCACTGGGCAAATTCTCAGCCTTTCAGTTAGCAAACAAGACAGGCAGTGGTGCCTGCAAAGGGCAGGGAAGCTGAGAGAGGCAGTGGAGAGTAAGAACATGCTCCAGAGGAGTGATATCCCAAGAATGTATGGCCGCTGTTAGAGTGCCATGCCCAAGCTGCCAAAATACAGTAAGTCATCCCGTGCCAGATCATGGGCTCACCCAGACCAGAGCCCTGGCTCTTGCCCCATTTAAGAAGAATACAAGAAGTCTCTAAGTACAAAGATGAGTTCAAAACCAAGGCAAGTATATAGTGATACACCTTTAGAATAATTACCTGATGTTCAGTGATCTGGGACCTAAAACCTTCTCCAGTCAGAGGCAGTGTCTTTAGACTCAGAAGACAGTTCTTGGTGCCTATGGAAAGCAGATCAATGCTCCTGGCAAGGAGAGAGTCCTTCTGCCTCTGTTTTGACAAACTAGCTCCAGTCATGGAGGAAAGGTCCATTGGTGGCAACTTAGCGTGAAAGTCTAGGTGTGACTTTCCCAATCCTGCTAACTGCTAAGGGTGGCCAGATGCCTCTCTATGTGCACCACAGGTTATATTCCCCCCAGGCATCCTGAAGCTGGACCATTCATCAAAGTCCTAGTGAGGGTCTGTGTCCTTACATGCAAGTTCTCAAAGCATACACAGGGTTTGGCCCCTCATACTAACTCCCTCCTTCTTCCAAAATTCTCTCAGTTCCTGGAATAGTGGGATTTATCACCTCCCCAGCTAGAAGCTGAGAATTACTGGGACTCATTGGCTCAGCATTATCACAATCTTATCTTAAAAACAATGCCTAAGGATCCTTCTGCCAAATAAGATATACAAGCATTTCTGACATCTGTCCTGATTTTGGCTGGGATAGAGTTAATTTTCTTCCTAGTAGCTGGCATAGTGCTATGTTTTGGGTTCAGTAAGAGAAGAATGTTGATAACACACTGATGTTTTCAGTTGTTGCTAAGTAAGAAGGCTGGAGGGGCACAAGAAGTTGGCACAGCACACAGACAGGGCAGCTGACCCAAACTGGCCAACGGGGTATTCCATACCATGGGACGTCATGCCCAGTATATAAACTGGAGGGGGAATTGGCCTGGGGTCAGATCGCTGCTCAGGAACTAACTGGGCATTGGTTGTCAAGTGGTGAGCAATTGCATTGTGCATCAGTTGTTTTGGATATTCCAAGACTATTATTATTATTATTATTATTATTATTATTATTATTATTATTATTATTATTATTATTATTATTATTATTATTATTATTGTTGTTGTTGTTGTTGTTGTTGTTGTTATTATTATCGTTATCATTATTATCATTATTACAATTATTATTTTCTTCCTTTCTGTCCTGTTAAACTGTTCTTATCTCAACCCACAAGTTTTACTTTTTTCCCCCCTCATTCTCGATTCTCTCCCTCATCCCACTGGGTGGGGGGCAGGGGAAGTAAGTGAGCGGCTGCATGGTGCTTGGTTGCTGGCTGGGGTTGAAACATGACACAGCCAATACTTTTATTTTTAGTGATATATGCAGTACTAAAAATCCAAAGCAACAGGCAACAACAGTACATTGTCACCTCTGATATGCAGTGCTTTGTATCAAAAGAGTTTTCTTTTTTTCTTTCTTTCCTATACAGAGAGTTTAAGTATCAAAATGCAAAACCACTGTCAGTAACTATTAATTAGGAGTTGACTCTCTTGAGGAAAACGGTCTTGTTAATTGACCTACTGCTTCACAAAAAAAGTGAAAAACAGCAGCAGTGAAGGCAACAGGGGAGTCTAGAATGGCCTTGATTATCTGTGGGCTTATCAGGGGGTTGGCAGCTCTAAATGAAACCTATGGTGGAAGCACTTTTCAGCCCACTGCTTCAAAACAGTCAAAACAACAAAATGACATCATAAGGTCCTCCTACCCACACCAACCTGACAGACTTGGCTATTTAGTTAAAGTTGTTGTTATGCCACATGTTGGGCACAGAATAGCAACAGATGTTAACATGACTATATGTAATGCTGGTATTTTACAGGTTGTTCAGTAGCCTCTCTCATTCTGATCCTGAAACTGAACCTATAGTGAAAACACCTCATATTTTAAATCTTTAACATTAGTTTGAGTTAAATTTATGATTATATTATTTCTATTTCAGGTTTATTATATTATTATTTTGATATTAATTTTTAATTGCCTCCTTGTAATTGTGAGCACACACATCAGACCTCAGTGGCACAATTAAATTGTTTGCCATATCCTAATTGACATTCTAATGATTGATGTGCTATCTTTTTGCTACTGCATTAGGGACCTGTTTTTAGTGTGAAATAGAAATGTTGTGGGGAATTGGCCAAGGAAGACAGTTTTATGTCTTAAACATTGACCAGTTTCATTCTTTTCATTTGCTTGAAAAAATGTTAAAAGTAACACCCATGGATCAGTAATTACTTTATGTTATACATTATTACCAGTGGAGCAATGGAGGCAAGAAAGAGCCTGATAAAACCCCTAGAAGGAAGGGTGCAAATCTTTCTTCTCCCTGCACAGGAGTGGCAGCACTGTCCTGGTGCCAAACAGCAGCCAAAGCGGCAGCCTGGGAGTTTATCGCCCACATGCAAGCAAAGCATGCAAGCTCTAAACTGGCAGTTTGTTGTCAGACTAACTTTCTCTAAGTTTTGTTCTTTGTTGCCATCTTGAGTTTAATGTAAATCTGACACTGAGGCTTTTATTTTAGGAGGAGCAAAAATGGGAATTGATTTTGTTTCCTTTTTCAAGTGATCAGTTGTCTGGAAATGTGTGCGTACTAAGAAGCAGCTGAACTGAGAATCTGAATCTTTTGAGAGAAAACTACTAAAATGAAAGCTTCTTCCATTCTGGGAAAGCAGCCTACAGTATCTGGGCAGGAAAAGCAGCACTTGCATCTCAGCTCTCTGCATCTGATTGAGTCTCCAACGTTCAGTATATCCTCTGAAATGTACCACCCTCCCGGCAGCGAGTATTTTTATTATATTTGTCTTCTGCAGAGAAGCTCTACAATTACAAATCTTTTTCTTAAGACCTGAACGTACCAATTCTCCCACTCCTCCTCTCTTCAATGTGGAAAATTAGAGCTTTCGTGCCATCAACTTTGGAAATGAATCCTTGTGGGGGTTTTGCCAATTTGTTTTCATATCGCTTCAGAAACAGTACATCTGTGAACAGCTGTACATGACACTGAAGAACCTGGCACCAGATTTTATATACATACTTCTAACAGTATCCCATGGCAGGTAGCTAGAGCTCTCTCTTCAGTGTGGTACTAGCCATCACTAACCAGTAGCTTTGAATAGCTGGTTTAATATTAACATATTGATCTATCACTTCAGTATTATGAAATCACTCTTTTCTCTCCTATGCATCAAATACCACAGTTGTTATGTGCCAAGTCAGAGAGACGAGCTAATTGTGAGCATGCCAACATCAAGACATTTTTCTCTCTTATAAATGCCAATAAAAACAGACACCTGCGCATCTCATTACTGCAGCTGATACATTACCAGCCAACTATTCTAAGAAAATACAGCAAGAAGAGGTTCAGTTCTTTTGTTCTTGCCCACATTACAGAGTACCTACTACATGAGCACTTGTACTGGGACAACTGAATCCAAGAGCAACTCAAAGGCAAAGCTTTGCTCAGGCTTCAGGGGGGCTTTCAGGCACAAGGGTAAAATTAATAAATATAGTTCCTTTCCTGGCTGTCACAGATTTCCCATTTCATTAAGCACCTCAGCCATTCTTTACAAGTGTTGGAAGCAGGGGATGTTACCTGTTCGAGGTGACACTTCAGTTCAGTCATTTCCACCTCCCAGGCTGCTTTGTGCAGGGCGTACTGCTGCTGCAGCCCCTGGCGCTCACGTTCCTCATCCCGCAGCTCCATGCGGAAGTCATCCAGCAAACCCTTCAGAGCGTTCAGGAGCTTCCGATTTTCATTTGCCTGACACAACAAAGCAAATGACATGCTGTCATTGGATGGCCTTAGCCTCCAGTTTCATTTTTAGGAGAAAAAATGCCTGCGTGCCCACTGCATGGAAGACAAAGTGCCTGTGCTAACTTTTGCATGAGAAAACTAAGAATAGCAATGCCTTCTCTGTTTCCAGGCTGCCCAGGGAAGTGGTTGAGTCACTATGCCCGGAGGTATTTAAAAGATGTGTAGACATGTCCTTAGGGACATGGTTTAGTGATGGACTTGGCAGTGTTGGGTTTACTGTTGGACAAAATGTTCTTAAGGGTCTTTTCCAACCTAAATGATTCTATGATTCTGTGATTCTATGATTCTACTCATGTTATACCTACTCCTGAAGCATCCATGAAAGCCAAAGATACTTCAGTCACCCTGAAAAAGGCACTAAGGATCTTTCTGAATTGAGGACATCTGTAATAACTTCTTTTTTAATATTGTAAACCAAAGTTAGAGTATTTATTATTCCTGAGCTTTGTTGGGTAGCTGGCTGTCTCATACGCACATTCATTGCTCAGCATCAAACCTCAAATATTTGTAAACTACATATAAAGAGAAAGGATTACTTTTCAATGCTTTTGTATTAGCAGATAAAATTACTTTGGAAAAAAAAGTGAGGTTTTGAGCTGAGTATCTCTGCTAAGGTGTTTCACTAGTCTGTACTTCACATTTCTGCTCAGTCCCAGGCAGCTGCACACAGGTTAGCTTTGTAGCAGCACCTTGTTTCATACCAAAGGCATGAATGCCAGGTAGACCACTTTCCCTCTTGCAGATGGGATCAAAGAGCAAATCCCCATCCATGTCTTGTTGAGAATGTCATGGTCATACTGAAAATGTTGTCTGTGCTCTTGCGCGAGCCAGGAGCCAAGAATGAAGTTAAATTGAAAGTCTAGCCCAGAGCTGACATCTGGTCTTGGCAAGTACTGAAAGACAGCATGTATATTTATTCAAATATCTAGTATTTTTTTTCTTAGTTTTGGCATTTACTTTCTGCACTTTCTGCACATCTTGAGACTTGCAAAACCTGTCATTTTTAAGTTAAATATTGTAAAACATTTTTTTAAAGATTCATTCTGGATCAGTAAAATGAAAGGTATCCCACCATTTTTTACAGTCATTGAATTAGAAAACAGAAATGTGTAACATGATCTATTTATCCAAAATGTAAATAAAATATTCCCAATATGCCTCTCAAAGATCAGGAAGTAGCCAGAGATTGTATTTGACAAGTTATTCTGAATAGAAAGGAGTTTCAGGAAAATAATACTTGATTAGCAGACACAGCATGAGGAGAAAAATGGGAAACCTTACTCAACAAATTCAGCATTTAATCACCTGGTTCTCATGAATGCGTTGGCTTCCTTGGGAAGGCCTAACCAAAATTAGCTGTCTTGATTCTTACATGATAGTCTAATGTTATTTTTTTATTTATTTTCCCAAGTGGAAGCTTCCTGCAATTCCTCTTATCTGGTGTTTTATGAAGTACCTATATGGGGACTTCTTTGTAGACAACTCAAGTAAAGAGATGTATGAAAAAATCTAAATAATTTTCATGTGGTTTTTTTCAGTGGCAATACAGAGAAAATTTTATGCAGAGACCTAAGCTGATTTCAAACACTCATCAGATTTTTGGCATCACTGAACCCACCTCACCCGCTTTTGTAAACACTAATCAGACATAGCACGGTGCCTTTTTTCTTTAAAAAAACAAACAAACGTGGTCTACTTTTTCCAAGCCATTTGATTCATCAGCAAAAATATGCTAGATGCAGGAAAATGTCTGCAGGTGCTCATTGACTGACCTGTAATCTGTCTGGGCTAATGAAATGTGATGGTGTACAACATGGGGTCTTATAAGAAATGCACCCACAGAAGCAGAATTAATTCCATTAACATTCAATGCCAATTAGCAGTTTCCTACTATACAGCAGCAGTCTCCATCATGCATATAAGATCACCTACTTTTCAATATGTAACGAGATTTTGTTTCCACCATGAATTTTTGTTCTGATTTCCAATTAAGGCTAAATTCTCCAAACATCTTAAGTCCCTTGCGTAGTAATCAGAATATGAGCTCTTTTGAAGATTTGTCCTTAGTGTCACAACAGGAGCTGCTGGGTATTGAGTGCATCAAAATCTGGCCTCATCCTCTTTGAAAACCCTGACCCCAAATGTCTATGAAGTGCTTTCATCCAAGAGCCACATTCTGTGTTTTCTGGTACGCTGCATAAACCTTTATCTGGCAAAGCACTCCAAAGGCTCCATGAGGGAAATGAGGCAGAAGAAAAAAATAAACCCAAATAACACTAAAGCAAGCTGCATCCCCCTTCCTGTGCATACATTTGATAGCTTCAGAGTCCTGTAATACTAGGTTTGCAAAGAAGTGATGGACTAGTACAGACTAGTCAAAAGAGTCTCATTGAAGGTTTGTAGCCTACTGGGATGAGGGTATGTCTTCATCAATGTTGCTGTTATGAGAAAAGTACCCCAGGTGCCCCCTGGGCTTTATGGGGTTTTTAATTAACTTGCCAATATAAATCCAATTTTTTTTACATACTTTCAATTCCTGCAGTGAAGTCTCTTTTGCAAGAGTTTGTATTTACAGTCTTAAGTTGGAAAGGCCTGTGTGATCATTTTTTCTGTTTTGCCAAACTGGAATGTTTTTGGAGAACAGATAAAGTACTTCTGAGACAATGATGTGCTCTGAAATACAGCATTTACATCTAGACATGCTTTAGATTTCTGTTGGTAAAACTATCAAACAACTTCTGCATTAGAGTGTCCTGGTTTCAGCTGGGATAGAGTTAATTGTCTTCCTAGTAGCTGGTACAGTGCTGTGTTTTGAGTTCAGTAT
>JANZLQ010000050.1:1534363-1553505 GCA_026212715.1 Elanus axillaris | reverse complement strand
GTGGAGAGAGGAGCCCATGCTGGAGCAGGTTTTCTGGCAGGACTTGTGACCCCGTGGGGGACCCACGCTGGAGCAGTGTGCTCCTGAAGCACTGCGCTCCTGAAGCACTGCATGCCATGGAAGGGACCCATGCTGGGGCAGTTTGTGAAGAACTGCAGCCCGTGGGAAGGACCCACATTGGAGAAATTTGTAGAGGACTGTCTCCCGTGGGAGGGACCCCATGCTGGAGCAGGGGAAGAGTGTGATGAGTCCTGCTCCTGAGGAGGATGAAGCGGCAGAGACAACCTGTTATGAGCTGACCTCAACCTCCATTCCCTGTCCCCCTGTGCTGCTGGAGGGGGGTAGGTGGAGAAGGCAGGAGTGAAGTTGTGCCCGGGAAGAAGGGAGGGGTGGAAGGAAAGTGTTGTGAGATCTGGTTTTATTTCTCATTACCCTACTCCATTTTGATTTGTAGTAAACTGAGTTAATTTTCCCCAAGCTGAGTCTGTTTTGCCCATGATGGTGATTGGTGAATGATCTCTCCTGTCCTTATCTTGACCCACGAGCCTGTTATATTTTCTCTCCCGTGTCCAGCTGAGGAGGGTGGAGTGATAGAACGGCTTTGGTGGGTACCTGGCATTCAGCCAGGGTCAACCTATCACAGTCTTTCAGAAGACACTTCTGATGCCCTGAATCTATGACAGAATCAGAAATAACCTACACTAGGGCTTCCTGTTTCTATGCCAGAGAATAATCACAATCCTTTCTTGCCATTGACAAATACAAGCCTCGTAACACTGAAAACCCTTTTTACATGGCTGTCAATAAACACAGTGCTTATTAGAAGATTAACTAATGTGAGCAGGTGAAAAAAGTAATTGTGCTTAAAATGAGAAATGTTTAGCAAACTCACTCATTCTTGCAGTGTTGAAATAGCACTTTTTTCATGTTTGGAAGGTGTTATGGGTTTGTGTGGCAGGGTTTTTTTTGGTAGTGGGGGAGGTGGCCGCAGGGGTGGCTCCTGTCAGAAGCTGCTGGAAGCTTCCCTGGCTCCAAGTCAGATCTGCCTCTGGCCCAGGCCGAGCCCATCAGTGACAGCAGTAGCACCTCTGGGACAGCAGGTTTAAGGAGGGGAACCTGCAGTGAGTAGGGGATTGGGATGTGCGAGGAACCCCCCTACTGGTACTGAGGTCAATGAGGAGGAATGAGGGTTGCCAGAGGCGCTGGATGCCCCTGCAGCCCGTGGTGAGATGGCAGGCTGTCCCCCCCAGCCCAGGGAGGGGAGTAGGGGAGCAGATGCCCCCCAAGATGGCTGTCACTCTGTGGGAAAGCCTGTGCTGGAGCAGTCTGTGACTGAAGATTGGCCCTTGGGAAGGACCCATGTTGGAGAAGTTCGTGGGAGGGACTGCACGCTGGAGCAGGGGACAAGTGAGGAGGAGTCCTCCTGCCCCTGAGGAGGAAGGAGCGGCAGAGACAAGGTGTGACAGACTGACCCCAACCCCATTCCCCGTTCCCCTGTGCTGCCGGCGGGAGGAGGTGGAGAGAACTGGGAGCGGAGTTGGGGTGAGAAGGAGGGAGGGGAGGGGGGAAGGTGTTCTCAGGCTTGCATTTACTTCCTAATATCCTTGTTTTGTTTTGATTTGTAGTAAATTAAATTGATTTTGTTTCTTCCCCAAGTTGAGCTTGTCTTTTGCCCGTGACCATAAGTGGGGGGTGACCCCTCTCTGCCCTTATCTCGACCCACGAGCATTTCTTTATATTTTCTCCTCATCCCACCGTGGCCATGGCGAGGAGGGGGGGAGAGTGAGCAAGCAAGCGGCTGCATGGTGCTTTGTTACTGGCTGGGCTGGAACCACAATAGAAGGCAAGAAACCTATTATACCTTCACAAGTCCATTTGGATATCATGCGCTATTCACTATCAAGAGAGGTACTGAGACATGGTCTGTTGCTATAGATCATTTCTTTAAGCAAGATTAGCTGGAACTGCTGCATTAGAACATCATGCAATGTATACAAAAATTAATTATAAGCAATCGTACTTCCCATTGCTGCCACCTAAATTGAGATTAATGCCTAAGCAATGATTACTTCAAAGAGGACATGGTTTATTTGAATGTTCTTAGTAATTTTAAGAGCTCTGTATGGAAAGTTAGTACATGACAGAGTTTGTACTGAGAAAGTATGTTGGTTTCTATTTGGTTTATTCATTCTAGATTAAATCAGTCTACAGATGGAATGCAGTTAAATCAGGTGTTCAGGAGCATCTCTTCCATGGTCTTCTTCAGTCTCTATGAGAGAAGAGCTTGCTGAGAGGATGACAGTGATGGGTCTGGGTGACTGGCAAGGTAGAACCTTTCCAAATGCCAAACCAATCAAATGAATACTACCTTCCTAGCACACTTCACAGAAAATAACACCTAAAGAATGGAGTTGTCAGCTAGCACTATGAAAAGGGGAAGCAAAAGAGTATATAAAGTGGAATATGAAGTAGCATAAAGACCACAGATCTCTTCTATTTTTATTCAAACAGAAATTCTAACTGAAGTTACATCTTGAACTAGACAGGTAGGATGCAACACAGTCTGTGCATCTCCCAGCAGCAGCCTAACCTTATTATAGGTTAGAGACTTACTGTTGCCTGCTGCGTATCTATTAGACCATATAGATAATAAGCAAACAGGTTGTACATAGTCATGAGAGTCTGGGAAATTCAAGGTGAAGAACTGAAATGCAAACACACACAATCCCCAGATCCTGCAGCAAGTCCAACAAAGTAATGCGGTCAGAGAGAGTACATATTTGTCTGAGACTCTTGCAGTGGAGTGGGTTCCCAAGTCAAGGGCCCAGACGGAGATGGGGCACAAGGCATAAAGCTTCAAGACCTTTTCCACTGAAATTGTGTTTTACACACACAGAATTCTTGCTCCATTCTACTCATGATTGCAAATAATTCCATGTAACAGGATGCTCTCATCTGAATGTTTTCCTTTTTAAAAATATAAGATGCTTCTGAAGAACTGTTGGAAGCCTTAAGTCTGTCCCCTTTGAATGTTTGCTATTATTATCATTAAGATTGCTGGTATATCAAATGCACAAAGGAAAAAGCTAGGATATATGGCAGTGCTCTGACACACACAGGCAGGGCACAGGAGATGTTAGGGAAAAGTTAGCATGATTTGCTTTTAGGCATTTAAAAACAAGCCCAGTGACAGGAAGGAACTTTTGCATTGTTTTCCCATAATCTCTAAGGGAAACTTTAAATACATGTGCTAGTTTCTTAAATTATTTAAAGGAAATAAAATCACCTCTTCTTGCTAAAAGCTTGAGAGTAGAATACAATAGGTGCGCTCATACAAGAGGAGCATGTCAATTCTGCAAACTGTCACAGACTGAGAGATGTTTCTGGGCAAACAGCCACAAGAGGAAATAGAGTTTTTCACTGATAGCATCTGCCAACAGGAGAACAGTAATCATGTGTCTCCTGATTAAATATAAATATAATGGATGAAATCCACTGTAATTGCTGTGTAGCTAGAAGTATTTGTACAAGTATGATTCTAGGTGATTTAACACAGCAGCAGAAGAAAATGAACTCCCTTGGAAAATCCAGTTTCCATTCCCAGGGCACAATATACAAATGGTGTGGTACCTGCTTCTGCTGCTGCAGTAATTCTGCAGTCTGCAGCTGTGGTCCATGATCAGTGTTTTCCATGGTGGGATGGTGGGAGAAATCTGGCAGTGCAAACACAACATCTTCCTCTTCCTCTCGCTCTGCATCATCCGCCTTCGGCTCAGACTGAATGCCAAAGTTGGGCAGGGCCTCAGAGTGCTCAATCTAAAAGGCAAGATGTGGGACACATCAACACTCTTTTGCCATTTACCTCAGGGGAAAGAAGTCTATTGAAGGGCTAAGGGAAGGGACTATCTTCCCCTGCATCTCTGTTGTGGGATATATTGACTTCTATTCTGTAGGCTACAGGAAATTATCTTTGGGTGGGCACATGTTGCATATGTGAACACAACACTATGCAGGCCTGCAAAATAGGAGATCTATGCAGCTGAGAAGATGGGTATAATGTAGCATGCTGGATATAATCCATCATGCATCTATGAAAAACTACACAAGACACTTTTGTATTGTCTGATGAAGATATGGAAATCAGGAAGTATTCAAATCTATCACTTTATTCTCTCTAATGTGTTAGCAAAGCACATGATGCCAATAATGATGAAGTGCATCAGTTATAAATTAACCAGTCAAAAAATCCAAACAGTGAAAAAATGAAAGTTATTTTGATATTAGAAAACAAGCTAGTTTACATAAAAGCAAATTAGTACTGCTGAAGTAAAGTAGAAGCAAATTATTTCTAAATAGCTACTCATCTCTTGTTTCTGACTCATATTACTACCGCAGATTAAAGTAAAGATGTTCATCCACCCTTTATTCAAGAATACAAAACACTGGAGTATTCAACTTAAGCATACTCCTACTAGACCTGGAAGGTTGCTTGTACAGCCAAATGCAGCAAACACTGAAAAACAGTAGATATGTAAGTATCAGAAATACTGAGAAAAATTACTTATTTGCCTTAGCAAATGGCTTCAGAATTGCATGAACCTGAAAAACAAATCTATTATTCTCAAGAATTTTGTATAGAATGTCAGAATGCGCAAACACTTTTTTAAACTTATTTTTTTCTTTAGGTAAGATTTCCAAAGCAAATGGTAATTCTCGATGTGCAACTCAACACAATTTAGCAGCACCTTTCCTCATAGTGCATGTTGGCTGGCAATCACACCCCTGATGTGCCAGCTTGGAGATTCCAGGTTGTTATGTACTTCTGAAATTCCTGATCTTAATTTAGTTGCTATGTGGAAAATCACCACGATGACTACTGGTGTACTGCTGCTGATGGTGTTAGACGTGTGTATGGAGAAGAGGAACAAACAACAATGATTCACTGTAAGTTCCCATAAGAAGCTGTATAATTCTCCTGCCAACATGAAAACAGAGCTTCCCTCCATCTGTATTGCTGAAGGAACACACTGTGCACACAAGAAAAATGACAGTACTCAACCCATCTAAACAGATTTGACTCCATCAGCTTGCTAACCTTTTTTTTCTTTCCAAAAATTATTCAGGAGTCCTATCTTTGAGACCTAAATAAATTTTCATTTACTATGAGAGAGTTTTGCAGGAACAGATGTTTGTACAAGTTAAGGGTTTAGATTTAAAGATGGGTGATCTGTAACATATCATGCAGAATATACTTTAGCACAAGCCAACTTAAGAAAACGCTTAATGTTTCATTTGAATCCCCTTTAAATCTATGTGTAATTATAAAGTTGCTGATGCCACATCATATTTACAGTCTACACTTAGAGAAGGGACATCACACTACCCCACCACTTGCAACCTCATTGAGTTGATAAGGTGGGACAGTTACCTCTAATACGTCTTCCCCTTCCTCCTCCATTCGCTTGCCTTGCCTCCAATGTTTCAGCAGCCACTTCAGTTTGACATACAGGAGAAAGGTGTCCTGCTTGAAATGCCTGAGTTCTTGCTGTAGCAGACTTTTCTCCTGGTTCCAGGTCTTCTCTTCCAGTTTGTTTTGCAAAGTCAGGCTCTGCACTTCCAAGTCTTTCCTCCGCAGGGTCTGCATGTGCTCTTCCTCCAGCTTTAATGGAACAACAGACACCATGTCAGTGGGGTGGTGTCCTGGGGCGATCTGCAGGACTTGTACTTTGTTGGGTGAGACAAACTGAAATCTCTAATTTTAATCAGTAGTGACTAGCTATTGAGTTTGGCTCGAGTTCCTCAGCAGTTATGACTGTTGAGGAAATTAGAGAACAGCTGCTGATAAGCTTTTTTTAGATAACCATATCCAAGTAACCTGCTGTAGAAGCGGACATTTACTTTTAAGATGCACGAGACCTCTGCTGCTGCTTCAATATTTTATACCACTCATATTTTCCTTCCTCTCTTGATTGTATTTATGCAGTATGTTCCCAGCACAGCCATTACCCCACACTGCTGCACACATCACGTGCTAAATGCATCTGCAGCCATTCCTACAAGGTGGGACCACAGCCGCCCTTCAGACAACCTGGAATATTATCCTTGCCTCTTCCCTCCCCAGCCACAGATGGATCCGTTCCTCTGCGGCTGTCTCCCTCTGCTTCTGGAAGGGCAACACTTCTGAAGGAACCACATCCAATATCTCAGATACAACTACTGGTCTCTCATTTCTCACAGTTCATACTTGGAGGCATCTGAACAACTCAAAGTAAACAGTTTCTTATTCTGATACGACTGGATCAGGGACACACGCAGGAACTGAAGAGACAGGAATAGGTTGCAACTCGGTATTCAACATGTCTCAGTTTCAGTACTAGAAGCACCAAGAAAAGCTCATTATTTGGAGCACATGCGTAATTACATCTGTTTCAACACAAGGCCACCTGAAACATTACTCTTTAAACATGACTTCTCACTCAATATGTCAAAATCAAACCATGGCATGACCTGTGCCCAATAGCCCTTGTACAAATGAGTTGTACAACATCTCATATTCTGTATGCATGAGATAATGTTTCCACTTCAACCAAGGTGCGGTTCACATTGATCAAAATAAGACAGATGGAAAATGAGTACAGAGCCACTACTTACAGATGCCAGTTTCTACTATTTTCCATTCTGCCAAACAACAGCCTCTCCCTCTGCTGACCAGCTACACAGAAGGAATCTATCACAGTATACTAGTGACCACAACAATTTAAACCAGAAGAACATACCCTGCAACAAACAACATTCACATAGGAATGAAGAATACTTCAGAGACTCTTCTTCAGGAGCATGGACCCCCTAGCAATTAATACTGATAAGAAATATATGCTTGATTTTCATGGCAACATTCAGATGCTTTTGACATGGGGTACTGCTCCCTACTAGATGGTTTACTAAGGACTTTCCTGGCCTTTAAATGATATGCTCTGGCATAATGCAAATTTTTAGCATCTACACTATAATACCCTAAAAAGCTCCTGATTAAATTAAAGTTATTTACAGTAGTTGCTCACTTAGATGGGTTTAAAATGCAGCTTAAAAGTAGTCTGGAACAAAATTAGTCATAATGGCCCAAAAACCATACATGCAACTCCTAATAACACTCATGGATATTGTACACTGCTAGCACACATCAATTTGATGTCATTAAACATTGCTAAAAATGAAATAATAAAAAGGGGGTTATTTTAATTTTTATGGGAAGAAACAAATACTGATTTTGTGTTGATGCAGTTCTTCCACCAGATGAAGCTATGGCTAAATAAAGCAAAGATCTGAGTCATTTCTACCAGAAACCCTGGAAGATGATAAAAAAGGAACAATATCAACAGGATGGGATTTAATTGGGAAAAAATGAAGAATCCAGAAGATGCTCTTATTATTCCATTTCTACTGGCTGTCAACATGAATAGCTAGCTTTGATTTTGCTGCATTTTTCATTGTTTTTACAAGCTGTTATGATCTAAGTCCCTGCGGTCACAAATTCTTGCAGAAGACCCTGGTGGAAGTAGCTTCATAGAGTATTATGCTTTTTCAATGGAAAGCTATTGCAAAAGAAAAGAACTTTGAGGCAGGGATAGCTTCCAAAAAGCTTTTATGGCCAAGGCAATTAGGAAGGAAATCAATTTACTGGTTGCCTCTTCCATGAGAAAGCCTCCTATGGAGATCAACTGGAAATTAAAGCTGCTTATGTAAAAACAGAGAGATATCACTTGAGCATAATGAGATTAGCTGGCAGAAGGAAAAGTGCTTTACATTATGCAACAATCATGCTGAATTTAGTCTATGAAGTAAATTTAAAAAAGAAAACCAGTTAAGAGCCAAACAACCTGCAAAAATTAGCAACAGATTTTTTTTTCACTCTAGGAGCTAGAGATCACAAAATGATTGACTAATCTGTTCCAGCTTTCATAAGAGCAGGGGGAGCCCATGTAAAAAAATATGATTTATTCAGCAGTTATGAATAAGAGGGTTGGAAGCATGGGGTACTGAGAAATACAAAAAAGTACTGATTCATGTCTCAGTTATGAGCATGCAACAACTCTGCTGACTTCAGAGAAGTGTTGGATTTTCTTTGGGCTAGGAGGGGTCAGAGTAAGGCATAGAGCCAAACTGTGCTCCCAGAGATCAAACGCACCCTTCCCCAGCTCACAGAGAGCTGAAGGGGCTGATATAATCCCCAGGCAGTATTTCATGTCTCTACCTCAACTTCCCCTATGCAGGGGAGGACAAAACTTCTCTCCACCAACCAGAGAAGCCAGATTCAAAGCAGCAAAATAGGCTTGAGTTTACATTTCCCCAACTTCCAGATTCTTCATTTACTCAGATGAGGTCAAACAGGCACAGCCATCAGGACACAAGTTCCCATGGTCCTGACAAACAAGGTCCATGCCACACATCATGGTCACGCGTCTCACCCAGCAGGTGGGTTTTGTATTTACCTGGATGATCCTTTCTGTAAACTTTTCTTGCTCCTCTCGGTGAATTCTCGTCTCCTGCTCAAGCTGAGCCTGAAGCTCCTGTATCGATACATTCTGTACAGGTAAAACATGGGAATCCCTGAGCTGATCAGCAGGACAAAGTGATAGGTTTAGCAGAAAACGTGTCTCCATGGTGTAAAACAAAGGAAAAAAGGAAAGAACTGCAGGACAGACATCTGCACAACTCATGGTTATCAATAGTTAAAACCAAAGCACAGTGTGCCAATATATAGGAATGCCCTAAATATGTGTGGGAATTTCCTGTGTGGCTTCTTCTGAAAACTAAAGCTGGTATGTTGATGTTACATGCTGGATATTCCCTTCAGGCCCCTGCTCTGGGTTTGCACTTGAGTAGTTGAGACAGTGTACCATCAATGACGTTTGCCAGATGAGCTCCTATTTACACGATTACATATTTGGTGGTGTATGTCTTTATAATAAAAGCTATAAAATTTTAACATCTCTGCAGAAGATGAATCTAATGCACATATATTGAACCTAATTATTTATTCATTTGCAACATTTCTGATTAGGTAGTTGATGGGATAACATTTAATAAACCACCTAAGTATATAAGGTCCCTTTCTTCAGATACAGGACAGCTCTCTGCACAAGTCAACTTCATTCTCTGATTTCTACTCAAAATAATGACTCCACAAATGTCACGGTGATAAGCTGTGTGAGCCTGATATCTGACCAAAGTGCTTAAGTATCTCCCCTTTCAGGTCCAACACTATTTTAATCTTAATAATTTCAATTTTATGTTCTCATTAAGTTTGGCATCACATCCTCTTTACTTCTGAAAGTTACTTAATTCAAAAGAAAAGACCCAAGAAGGCAGAGTCAGATCTCATTATTTATACTATGTTAATTAATCTTGTGGCCCTTACATTCCTGATCAGAACTTTCTATGCCCTTCATTTTGTGTCTCTCGCATTGGAGCTAAAACTGATTTGTCTGCACAATGATGATGCTCAGCCAGATGCCATCCTCTTCACATGTGTGACCATAGAAAACACTATGGCACCAAACTCCTAGTTCCCAGAATAAAGACACATTTAAAGAAGGGATTGCTTTGGCCTTCAAAGCATAATCCCAAATTCTCTGCTGGCCATCGTCCAGTGCGCTCCAACCTCAATAGCTGCAAGGATGTAATGCAGGTTGTGGGACTGCTCTCGGAGAATGCATTGCCATTTCTCGTCCGACAGCAGCCCCGGCACCTGTCTCCTCTCCCCAGGCATTCCTCCCACTTCCTGAGAGCAAAACCAGCCGTGGCAGCCCTTGCTGGGACACTTTTGGTTATTCAAAAAGTATTTGCCACTGGGTCAGACACTCCTCCTCCAGGGCAAAAGAAGATAAGGCAGATGGAAGTATCCCATAAACGACCCACAGGACCACACCTCACCAAAAAACAAAAGTCACCCTACACATACTTTCTGGGCCCTACCAGTTTCTTCTTTACTTGATTCACTTATTGACTTGTGCATGTTTGTTTTGTACCTGAGGAAAAGACACTTCCAGCCCTCTGAAAGGTACACATAAAGTGACTAAGAGAACACAGTCTGCATTGTTGATTTCATCTTATGCCTTAACAGGTCTGCAGACATTTTGTATTGCACAAAGCAAATTCCAGTCTCACAAATAATTTGGAAAGAACTGCTTGCAATGGGATTTGCCAGTTTTGCACAATCATTTGTAAAAAATCAGTTTAATTTTCTCATCTAAAAAATGAAAAATTACTTTAATCAGAAATTTCTGCGTTCTTTATTCTGATCAGGCTTCTTTAGGAATATGGCAATTAAGAACCAATGTACCTAGTTAATTCAGGGGTAATTTTAAAAAATGTGTGTTCCTTCTTTTTATGAATTCAGAATCAGCCAAAATAACACAAAGTTGATTTGGCAGAATCAGATACAACATGGTGACGCTCTTCTGTTGGCAATAATCATTAAAAAAAATCTTATCTGCCTCCAGAAATGGAAACTATGATTCATGTAAAAATACATGCATTGTCAATTTAAAATATATAGGAAACATAACTGATCTTAATATGACTCTCCTTACAGTCATACAACTACACCTTTCGATAATTAGAAATATTATTGGTCTTGGGATTCCTGGAACTGGAAGCTGAATCAGAGCAGCAGGAAGGCAAGGTTTGAATTTCTCACTATTCACTTCACACTTGTGTTTTCCAGTGAACAATGCTTTGCTAAAAGATCATTTCTTCGACTTTAGACTAGTATTAACAGGAATCACATAGTTACGTATATACTGATACCACCTTATGTATGCAAAATTAGGACAACAAAATGATAAACTCATGCAATTTTTTGATAAACATGCAGCCCATGCAAAGCCAAGTTTCAGGAAACTTGGGCGCTGGGATTATGTGATAACTGTTGGAATTACTAGGAAGAGATTAAACACATCATAAATGCAGATAGACTATTACATGCACACTAGACAGTGCAAATATTTTTACAATTGCTTTGCCTCTTTAATGATGGTAGATTTTTATAAGCAGCAAAGTAAACGTGTTGAAAAGCAGTTAATGCATGAATGCAGAGCTGCACACCTTTTGCCTTCCAGTGCAACCTGAGGACTCTTCATAGTCCATAATTTCATATAATGTCATTTCTACCAGAAGCATTGGGATTAGTACTGCTGAAATAAAGGGAGATAAGGCTGCTTAAGTGCCTAATGGATTGCTGCTAAAAGTTTGGATCGTGAACAAACAAGGTGTAGAAATGTATCATGTGATATTTGTATACACAGTTCAGGTACCTGGCATTGCATTGATGGACGTCTATATGTTTATATGTGGATATCAGGTCCCTATCATATAAACAGCAGGGTGTAGTCTGTGGCACAACTGTGGTTTTGTTTTGTTTTGTTTTGTAAAACAACACTACAAAATGGACACAAAAGTTGATAACCTGTTAATTTCCATTCTTTGTCTCCTTTGTTCTCATTAATGAACACGCTACACAAAGAATGGAAAACACCCCAAATGTGACAGCCACCAGACAACGTACCAACACCATAGAAACAGACACAAACTCACTACAGCAAGACATACAAACACACTATAATGGGAACTACAGGCTACTGCTACTCCATCACAGCACCACAGAAGCGGCTGCACTTCATCCGCAGCTCGACACCAACTGACAATTTCCCATGAATCCCAATTATTGTATTTCCACATCCACTTCCACTCCCATCCTCTTGGACAGGCAGTACCAAATCCTTCTACTGAGTCTTTTTCTCTCACCCATTATCACTCCAGAACAAGCTAATCCACGCTGATGTCTTTACCTCGAGGAAGTTCGGAGAAAAGTCATCCACACTTTGGGGGCTTCACCACCACTCCCTCATTGCACCGACCCTTTTCTGCCCCTCTCAGCACGATGAAGGCTTTTCAGGTTACTTTCTAGTTTATACAATTCCACATTTCTGCCATGACTTGTTTTTACAATATTGTCATGCACCATGAGCTACATCTGGGTTTTCCTTGTCTGTCTTCTCCATTTTACCATAGCTAATTGCAATCTCAATTTGCCTGCAAACTTAATCAGTTTATATGCAACAACTGTGAGCATCAAATTTCATGGAATCTTTCTTTTTAGCCTTTTTTTATTCCCAGAAGGGATGGAGCAAAATAAGGCCTGAGGAGGCAGGGTAGAAAGATGCTTTCCAGCATTTGTGTGCAATTCCAGGAAGCCAAAAGATGAACATTTATTCTGCTTACCTAATGCTATGTTATAACACTTTGAAATTTTGACCCTACATTTGACCACGCAGTGTAAAAACTGCGACTTTTTCACACATGACGGCTGACCATTGCATGCATACAATCAACCAGACCAGATAGGAACTTCCAGTGCCTTTTGTATTACCTTTTACATGCAATACACATCTACTGAATTCTCAGAGGCTGCTTCTGAAGATGTACTCTTCTCCTCACCCCTTAAAAATAAATTACATATATTCCATTTGCTAGTGTACAACAGGCAGTTGTGTGATTATTTGTCTGTGCTTATATGGAGAGTCTCTGATTTTGGGAAAATACAGAACACTTTGCTCTCTAAGTCTTTAAAAATCCATCTTGTATGGGTAGTACATAAACTCTCACTGATCTCAGTTAGGTTTGGGATATCCAGATTTACATCATAAAGGGTCTTTTAAGCCATTATATTGCCAACCTTTAAGGAATCCTGCATAGCAAGAAAGAATACAATTCATCAAAGTAAATTATTCTTGCTGCCCCTAATCTTGGTGGGAAGGCATATGTCAGCACCAGTCTGTCTCTTCCTTCCACAAATTTGCATTAGCAAGACACAGCCTTCTATGTGGTCCTTATTTGTTGGGGTTTTTGGTTTTTGTTGGAGTTTTTCCAGAAGAAAGAAAAGTCACAATGTATAAAACATTAACTGTTTCCTTTCAACAAAATCTTAAATCAGGGCAAGAGAAAAGGATGTGTAAATTTTCAGCGCATGGCTGGGAGCTGCTGCAAAAGTCACCCACCTGAAAAGTTCTCATGTGGAATTATGAAAATTGCAGAGGAGCACAGACACTCCAAAACCAGCTAAAAATAGAACATTCAAAACATAGACCAAAATTCTCCTCATATGTCTGAAATGGATCCATACAGAAGTTTTGATTCAAAGCAGGTGGTAAAGTGACTTACCTAACTTGCACATCACTAGATCTGGTTGGTCCACACTTAACCCAGGTATTAACTTAGAGTAATAGAGATGTTTTGTGTTTCTTATGGGTATGATAAATAAGGAAAAAGGATAAACAGAAGAATGGACTAGAAGAAATTCTTCAGTGTGAGCTCTTCCTACTTTATTACTAGTGCTTGTGGAAGACTTGCTTTTTAAGACATGGTCTCACCTTCTCCAGCCTATCTGCTTTTATTTTAATTCTCTGGTGACAACCTGTTCCTTTTAAGTGAATTCATTTCAGTGGTTCTTTTTCCATAACCTGGGAGTGTCAGAGATTTTGTGGCATTTTTTCTACACAGAAACAAATGTGTAAGTCTTTAAAAGCCATGTATCAAAATAATCCAAATCTGAAATGCAAAGATGAGTGCTTTTGCCTTTGGTGATACATACTCAATCATGTAAGGGCAGAACTGACACCCCCTGAAGGAACAATCAGAGTTAGCAGATATAGCTCTATTTTAGAGCATCAGGTATCAAATACTGCAACAAACTATATTTGGTCATTTGAAAGAGTGAAATTTTTCCTCTCCAGAATGTCTTCTTGTTTCTGAATAAACAGGAGGAGACTGCTTAAGGAAGCTGTCTTTTGTTTATGAATAGTCCATTGGTAAAAAGGGTAAAATTCACCAGATGAAAAATTATTTACCATTTTTCCCACTGGCTCCCATTTGTGGCCATAGTAATCCTTTGATCTGTGCTAGGCGTTTGCTCCATGAAGCACTGTGTTACCTTTTTTATTTTCTCCATGTCTTTTAGTCAGGGCAATTCTCACTTGTTCACTAGCTTTTTCTTTGGACGGTAAAGAATTATTTTCCCCCTCCCACCATAACCAGGCTCTGCTAAAATCATGAATAATGGATCGAACATCTACCCAAATGGGCTCCAACCTCTCACAACAGCAGCTGAATGGCTTGTTTCAGCAAGAAAACAAAGCCCTGCTCTTAAGGCAATTTCAAGATACAATTTCCCTCGGACTGTGACTCTAACCCACATCTTTAACATGCAAATACATTCTAATAATACTGTTGCACTAACAACTGCAGTACAAAACCCAAACAAAGGCAGATGTTTACAGTTAGGCTACAAGGTAGCTTTAAGCATAAGTCAGTCTGCATTTATTGCATTTGATCAAACAATTAGGCTCCCACGATGCTCATTTTTAAAAATAAGAGGAACAGCTAAATGGAAAATGCTCAGCATTGCTTGGGAAAATTTTCATTTAAAATCCAGCTTGGAAAAAATGAATTTAGAAAAATAGGTTTGCTTGCTTAAAAAGAAAACATTTGCCTCACTGAAATAAAATGTGTTGTTCTCATGCTGAAAGTCCATACCAAGTAAGATCATCAGTCAGTGTTATCCACTGTCCAGTGCATATATTTTCACTTCACAAGCTAAAGCAGATAATGGCTTACATGTAGCCATCTCTGTTGTGGGCACTGAAAGGTTTGAGTCTTCATCGGAAATTTCTTTGATAATAAAAAAAAACTTTTGGTATTTGAATAATATTTTTTCCTGCTCATTCTCCAGCACAAAAAGAATGGTAGTTTTTGCTAGTGCAGTGTATGAAATTAAAAAAGAAAATATTAAAAATTATACCATACAAAATTATTTGGAGGAAACTTCTGCTTCACTTGGGTTTGACTGTTACAGATTATAAGTTTTCAATTGGCTGCCCACTCACTGAAAAGTCTCAGAATAAAGCAGTGTAATATTCTGTGTTGCTTAAGTAAACCTGACTGAAACAAATGCCTTAGCCTTCAACATTTTTTCAAGTTAGGCCATTTGAGCCCCAGCCTTGCTCATCTTTTGAGCACACCTGGGCCTAAGCTGGCTATTCTCTACCTTTGATTATAATTACTGACTTGTTCCTTGTCAGGCTGTGGTGTGAAAAGCACCCATCCTCTGTTTAAACACAGCTTGCTGTACACAGTTTACACATCGTCCCATTCTGGGAGAGGGAAAAAAGATATTGTGCCAAAATTACCTAACTCCCTAATCTTAATAGAGAGCTCACATACAGGGCTTAATATAATAATGAGGTTGATCTAAGATAAGGAGGAATTAATAAAGATGAAGGAATTGAAACAAATATTGTAAACATTTGCTGTGGTCATTTTCTGACCTAATCTACCATAACTATTGACCAATACAATTGCAAAAGGATCCTCGCTGAATGCCAAGGTTTCTCTACCTCATTGGCCCATTTCACAGCTGAGGAGGAAAGACTTTACCTTTCAGTGAGAGACTTATGGTGTCCTGGGTTTATCAGATATCCTTCCTGAGGTTTATTATCATTGGTAAAAGTGAAAAGTTGGAAGAGAAGCTGCTGAACAAATTAATTATTCTAATACTACCAAAACTCTGCACTGTCAGGATAATTTAAAACAAACAAAACAAAACTAGCAATGAATTACCTGTTTTAAGATGAAGGACCACTCTCCCTTTGATATTCAATACAGCTTTATGCTGCTTGACTACCAGCCACCCTGAAGCTTTTTCTTCCTACCCCTTTTTTCTAGTGCTTGTTATCACTTACTCACAAACCCATCTGTCCCAGCCAGCATTCTCCTTTTCCCAGACTCAATTAGGGGTTTCAGATATACTAAGGCCTCTGCATGTGTCTTTAGAATTAAAAACATATTAAAACTCAACCATCACTAGAACCTACTCTAACTACCATAGTTTCAAGGTGGATTTGGCTTCCCAGTGGCCAGCAGAAAAGTTTTTCAATGCTCCAAGCTCACCTTTATGAAGACAGATTAGAAATTGTTTTCTTCAGGACCAGCTGTAGCGTCTGGAAATCCTAGGCTCATGAGAAAGCAGCTATGGAGATGTTTACTGAGGCAGATATGGCCTCTGCACAGATGAAGATTTAAATAAAAACTGATATATGTTTTTGATGAATGAAAAGTACTCAACAACCCAAACAATGGAGAATTCAGCTTTAAATAAGGTTTTTTTGGAAGCTGCAAGGTGCTGTGTTCCCTGTTGAGAATCACCATGCACACCAGCATCAAACCCTCTCCTGTGCAGACTACTAACAGGCAAAATTCAAAGCAATCTCTATCTGTAGACTTTCCAGATTTAAAATATCCAGCAAGGTGAAACCTGGAAGCATAATCTCACATCAGGGATTACAACCTCTTCCAGAGATCTTTCATTTCATTTCTATACTCAATTGTAGTGTGTCCCTGACCCGTATTTTCCCACAGTGAAGCTAGTGGGAGCAGGGTGATGAGTCCAAAGTCAGGATCAATTTGCTTCTCTGAAACTGCAATGGTAAAAAGAGGGCAACCACAAATTTCACAACAGGGATGCTGTGTTTGGTCCAATTTACTCCCCCAACTCCTGGCTTCTGTTACTCATCTCCTGGCTAAGGCAGCAGGAGGCAGTGAGTAAGAGGGGCTGCTTTGCTGACCTCTAGACTGAAACAGCCCTTGTCTCCTGGCCTGTAGAGTTTAATGTCTCCATCAGCTCTGCGGTGTGGGTCGGTGGTGGCTCGCTGGTGGTGAATCTCCTGCTCCTCTCCACGATCTTGTTTGAGCTGCCACTCCATCTGATCCCTCAGTTTGGACTGTTAGGTGCATGGGCAGTTTATAACAAAAAAAAAAAGGACAGGAAGGAATAAAGAAAACAAAAATGGGTAAGGTAGACGACTGAAAAACTACAAGACAAAGAAAAGCGTGAACAGAAAAAACAACTTAAACACAGTGGCATAAGAAAGTGAAGAGAACAAAACCAAAATGAGGATGAGCAAAATGATGGGCTGAAACATCTGAAAAGCAAAAAAGAGAAAGAGAGGAAAAAAGAATGCAAACACTGGTTATGAGGCGCATGCAATGAGGATGCATGAGTCAAACCAACAGCAAGCATACAAGTCATGAAGGATACCGGGACACAAGGCTCTTCCTTCCTTACTTGTGTTGTGCAGAAAAGCCATATCCAGTGTGGCAGCTGTGGCAGTTTAGACATGCGCCCATGGGCAACTCTTTAGGCAAGGCAGTCCTTCGCTGGCTACAGAGCTTCTCACTCGCTGCTCGGTTAGGGGAGTGAGCTGTAAGCAGGCTTTTCAAAACACATCACTTAAAAAAGTGCATTCAGTTGGGTTCTTTTGGCAAGGCTTTTGAGAACACGCCTGACCCTTTTACGAGACAGCATAAGAAAGACCTCTTCACATTTCTCAGCAAGGCTGCTAATTTACATTCATCAGAGTTTGTTTTTATTTTTAATCTCCTCTTTCACAGGGGAACACTGCTGTTACAGACAAAAAGAAGACAGATCTCTATAGTACCAGTGAATTAGCCTTTTTTGCCATGAGGAATCGCCTCTGAATCAAAGGAGTTGTGCAAACAAATAAAAGAAAAAATACCTATGAAGTGTTCGTTTAACATTACACACTTTAATACATTGCAGATCTGAAATCATAACAAAGCAGCTGTGGGGAAAATTAGCTCTAGGGTAGCGATGCCAGAAAGAAAGAGACAGGATAAACAGAAAGAAGGCAAACAAGGGGCCAACCTACCTGGAAGTCCGTAATTAACTCCTTCCCCAGGTTACCAATTGGAGAGTCTCGGGACATGGATGTCATTGTGGATAGAAAACTGGAAGACTCTGTGAGATGGGGAAGAGGGGAGAGGTCCTCCATCTGCTCCTTAAGGCCCTCTCCAATGTGATCAACCTTCTCCAGGAACGTCTGCAGCTCCTTCCGGAAAGCTTTCATCCTGGAGTTGACGGTGTCCAGAAGCTCTGGTTCATGCTTATCTTCTCTCCTTTCCTCACCACTTCTGAAATCCTGCTGGGTGGATGGGCTGCTGGTTACATGCACCTTTGCGTCATAAATCAAACTGTCTGTATCAGTGATAAGGCGGTCCACAGTCCTTTCGAGCCGCTCAGCCTCACGTTTGATGTTAATTAAAGTCTCAGTGTCCTCTTCCACTCTCATGAGTTCAGCAGAGCACAGGTCGCTGACTTCTGAAGGCTTCCCACTCCCAAAACCTGATGTCTTCTCATAAACTTCTTCAGAGTCACTCTCACCCCCAATGGGCCCCTCTCTCTTTGGCTGGGGCAGACGACCCTCTTCGCTGTCACTCTCTTTCTTCCCAGCATCGCTGTCAGCATCACTGTCCCTGGGGCTGGAAGTGCGCAAGCCCAGGTGAGAGGCAAGATCATAACGCTGGACATTGGACATCAGGACTCTATTCTCATACTGGAGCTTCATCACTTTCCCGCTCAGCTCGTTGATTTGCAACCTGGCCGACTTCAGCTCCTCTTGCAAGGTCCCGCCGCAGTTGGATGCCATGTCATCCAACCAGCTCGGCTCCTGGCCTGGCTCAAACTTGAATTTGTTCAGCTCATTTGTTAGCTGCTTGTTGTGATCCTCGATTTCAGAGATTGACCGTCTCAGCAGCTCTGCTTCCTCCTCCACGAACTGCAGGTGCCGGCGCAGTTCCGTGGCTGACTCCACGGAGTCACCATAGGGCGAGGTAGGAATGCTTGAAATGTGGTCTCTGCTGAGACACTCTTTTTCATACTGGCACCTCATATCCTCCATCTCAGCTTTAATCCCTCTGTTCTCCACCTCCAGTTCCACTATTTTTCTGCCCAGTATGTTGGCTTCCTCCTCTACCAGCTTCAGACGAAGCTTCAGCTCGGCCTCCCTGGTGCTGGGTGGGCCCCCTGCCTCCCCAGTAGGCAGGGGACTGTCCACATCTCCATAGATGGACTTGTACTTCTGGAGCTCCTGCTCCAGTTCGTCCTTCTCCCTCCCCAGTTTGGCCATCTTCTTACGCATCAGAACTGCCTCCTCTTTGGCAAACTGGAGCTGGCACTTCAAATCAGCGCTGTCCTCCTGCCAAGAATAATCAGCCCCCACCCCCCCACC
>JANZLQ010000050.1:1490711-1534341 GCA_026212715.1 Elanus axillaris | reverse complement strand
AAGCACAATCTGTAGCTTATTTTCCAAAACCTCCATGCCCCCACCCTCTGAGCCATATCTGTTAGGTATGCAAACAATACACAGACAGAGCTGCGCAAACCACGCAGTTGACACATTTCATAGCTTGGTTCTGGTTAAATTGGCAAAGCAGACCAGGGTTAAAGAGGGGGGGAGGGAATCAAGTAGGCCTGTGCAAGTGTTTGGTGATGCAAGAGTGCCAGTGTAATGGTTAGTTTTTCTCAAATATCAAGCTAATTTTGTGGAAAATAATGACTCAAATGAAAAGGCTCCATGATTTGTTGGCATTTTCTGTTCCATTTACGTTTAATATTACATTTGCTCCTTTTTAGCATCACAAAACAAAGACTACTCAGATGAATTTGCTCATCGTAGTCCCAAATCTCGGGCTCTGTCAGCTACAAAGCACAAAAAAAGTGTGCTAAACTGTATGGTTGCCTTGCAGGGCTTAATTACTCTGATCTCACAAGACTGTGAAATAGCCAGAGTGCCTAACTTGCTTTCTGAATAGGAAGCACACTGTTGTCTCTGCTGCTGTTATTATTAGGATGGACCAGATTGTGATCACTGTTTCTGGTATGGACAACTGTTCACAAGGGAGATTGGTGAAAACATGTGAAAAAGGAAAGAAAAATTCATTAAACCGTGGTTACATCCAAATCCACCCCAAAGTCAAAACTTGCATTTTTCAGGAAGCACCACGGTATTAAATAAGGGGTTTATTTTTTTTGTGTGTTGAGCATTTTAAAGTACTGCATCTCAACTCAAACGAAAAGTCCAGTGTGTATTGTGCTGAAATAAGAGACAAGGTTAAGTAAATTCTAAGCTGGTGAACAATTTCTTTGCTTGAATCCCTTCCATGAATTGTCATGGAGATTCAGGCACTTGGCCTTGTAAGAGACACATTTATCAGCATTAGCAGTATAATGGAAAGAAGGCTTTGAAAGATGATCTCTTGAGACAGCAGATTTCATCGTTGTTGGTACGCCATGTGGACATACGTGCAGTTATCTATGGAAACTTCATTTCAGTCTCCGGAGCACTGTTATCTTCCACAAGCACCGTTTTTTTATAATTCCTAATAATGGCAACCAAATCCAGCAGAAAACAAGACTGATTTTAATTGTTCACCCAGATCAGGCTATCAGAAAAAACAAAAGATTTACACAACTAATTATGGCTCAGCAATCTGAGGAAATTATTTAATTTTTAAAGCACATATCCTTGTACGTTGGTAATGGAGTCTTTTATGTTACCTAGATTAATTTCACCCCAGTCTATTTAGATACATACTAATTATATCTTAATTTCAGCTAATAACTAAGCAGCCACAAAAGTAATTCATTTTATACTTCTGAACTCAAGTCACCTTTCTTAATGATTCTGCCTGGCACGGGTTGGGACTTTAAAATAGTAAATAGTAAAGAAGTTGTCTTAAATGTTAATAATGTGATAGAGGTAAACAATAGTCAAGGTTTCTGTTATTATGTGGTTTTCAATGATAACCAGAAGTTAAACACAACTGCATTCAGTTGATCAGTTGACTGACTAAAACCCTGGTCATTGTGTTTCTGGTACGAGAAACTTGAGTTTTCTATGAATACAATTGAGGTGCATATAATTGATTAGAAGCAGAGCCTCTAGAAGATGGGCTTTCTTTTGTCTCTATCATCTCCTCACACTGCCCCCCCTCTTTTTTGCACATATATTTGCAAATTGCTTTTCTCTTTATAACTCAAAACTGCAAATTAAGTATCAGACTAAAAGCTGGCAAAACTCCACTGCAGTCGCCCTGAGTTTTGGTTGCTCTGGCTGGATAAGGCTGTATGATTAAAGCATCATCTTTGGTCAGGGCTGCACAATACATTACCTCTGTTTTTCCCATCATTGAGAATCAGTTTATCCCCACAGCTTTAGGTTTTGCTTTTAGGGAAATACAAAGATCACAGGGGAAGTTAGAGCCAGACCAGTACTGCATATCAGGTCTGGTGATTACTCCAGTTTATTTATTTATCTGTTAATAGCTTGGAAACAATCACATCTGACATTTTCCTTATTCTGTCTTTGTAATCTAGCATTCTTCCCTGTGCTTCTTGTCTGCCTTTGGCTGCAAGTGCCCAGCTGGCAGTAGCACTAGCTGGCTCCTCGCACCTCCCTGGCTGCAGGCAGCTGGACCGATGCCCATGGGGAAGGGCCAGCCTGCCATACCCCTCTGCCCCAGCGGGGAGAACGAGGGGCCATCTACTCCTCCCTGGGACTCAGAGGGGGCTCCAGCCTGACACCCACTGTGTTTCAAATAGCATAAATAAAAGTCACCGAGTCACACTTGGGACAACACACTCAGCATTTTGAAGCTTCTGAAGGAAAAAAAAAGGGAAGGGCTTCAATGGGTTTGGGGTCGGGGTCCCAATGTTTTTGCTTGGCATCACTGCATGACTCAATGCGTCTGTGGAGTTAGCACACGTTATTATAGCAGGACAAACCCGCTATTGACTTCTTATAATGGCATTACTTTATTGCTAGGTTTTGTCTATAAAAAAAAATCACATTTGTAAGTTTTGGTTTTTGCAAGACCTAAAACAAACAAGACTTTTTTCATTAAACGAACACAAGCCTCATACAAAACAACAGAGCTGATGGATGTTAATCTCTCCTTCTAAATATGGATCCCATTTGGAAAGGTGAGAAAGCTCTAGATCTTCCCCGCTTCTCTGCCAGGAAACATGACTACTGACAATCCCATTCCCTGGACAGTTTTTTTTCCAAAGGAAAAGAATGGTCAGGAGAGATTTATCAGCCAGATCTAAGCATGCCAGAAGGGTAAGACTCCAATCTTCATGCATCTTTCCCTCTGAAACTTTGTGTACAGAAATATCAGCAATTTCTTGAACAGCTGAAACCAAGTAGAAGCAGTAAGACAGCGAGACCCCCACACAGGCAAGTAGAGTTTTGACATATAAGGCAAAGTAAGGAGAGGCCAACTCACCGAAATTAAGAACAGTTCATTACTAGTTAAATCACAAATGAAAAGAAGGGAGAAAAAAAAAAGGTGAACGGACAGTCTTTCCATCTTTTTGGAGGAACAAGAGGCTCAAATCCCAGGGGCTGAATCTGGGATATGGCAGCCTGACTGTATTATACATCCAGTATGTGGATGCTTTCCTAAAATGTGTATGTAGGGCAGGGCGTATAGCAAGAAAAGAAGGAACCACAGTGCAAAAATGTTCCATCAGTCATGGTGCTTGTTGTGGACCTTAAGAGATTATTAAGGATGAATGGGAATTAATGATTACTGATAGTGAGTATTTGCATGCAATCGTACCATGACTCTGCATGGCACTTCAGAGGGATGTTAATGGAAAAAAAAGTAGAAAGAAAAAACTCAGATCCCTCTCTAGAGAGTCCGCAGTCTAATTTAGACAAATGTAGAATGTGGAGATAAAGAAATTAAACTTAAAGGAAAGAAATGAACTTAAATCATTATGCAATATAAATGATGTGATGAGAATGAAGAGCTGATAAAAAATTCCCAAACATGATATTTCTTTTCTGGCAAGAAGACACAAAGATAGATAGAGACCAACACCATCTCCTCTACCACCACCACCAGCTCAAGGGAACTGCCAGGCAGAAGATGGGTAAGCGGTTTTGAGGTTGCAAGTCTGATGACAGGGCAGTACAACCAGCACCCAAGCATCTGGCCGAGTGCCAGCACTCCTACCTTGCGCTGGAGAACCACTTTTCTTTGTGTTTTGCCTGGTGCCTGGCATTTTCCGAGAAGCTCCGTTTTGCAATTCTGCTGAATAAAAACTTTTTTTCTTCAATACTGCTAGAGGTGGGTAAGTGCTAGGATGAATTCTGCTTCTACATGACTTCAAGACAATCATTTTCACAGGTATTACTTACTCAGTGTGCCCTGCGGTGGGTGGGTGTTCCAGCTAATTTTCATGATGAGCTCTCAGTAAGTAAAAACACTAGTCTTGCTATATGCTATGCATATCTGTAAGCATGTGGATGCACAGAATCTAAGTTTGTGGTTGCTTTTCACTCACAAAATATGTAATGGATATCTGAATTTATTTTAGGTATTTAGAGCAGCTGTCCCTGAAAGCAGCATTTTGAACCTCCCGGGCTGTGTCTGTACCTACTCCTTTGGTTCATGCCCCAGGACCTGGTGGCTGTTTGACCAGACTGTGCACTTGCTGTGTTGGGCTCTGGTCTCAACCAGCACATACCTCTGAATGGATAGCCAGGTTTGGAGACAGCTCTGGGTAACACCCTAGAGTTGGGAGATAGCTAAGACATGCACCTATAGGTTGGGCCATGCCAATTTATAAGATTGTTTCTCAGTATTTCCTACCCTAAAGAATTGCTGAAGAAAACTGAATGGCCACCTTGCACAGTGCTGTTGCAATGGTTTTCATCTTCAAGCTCAAATGCTTTGCTTGCACGAGTTACAATGTGTGTGTACAGCATAAAGGTCTTTTTTCCCTGGGTGGTTTGTGGGTTCACTTCCCCACATTGTGAGTGGTGCGGAGCTGACCCATGGTTACATGGTTAATTTTGTGAAGTCCTTTTTAAGGCTTTCCAAGGCAAACTACACTGCTCTTAATGCGGAGGCTGATTTGGGCAGAGGAAGCAAGCACAAGGAATCCATTCCCTCTGCACTGCTCTGTATTTCCGGAATGAGGATATGAATGACAGTGCTGCCCACAACACCCAGTGGACGTAACTGTGCCTTCACATAGCTTCATCTGTAATCTGCATGTGTGGGGGTATATATGTGTATTTCATGCATGTATTTTACAGACTTGCAGAAAAATAAACTCTCTGACCTGACTAACAACTTAAATAATTCTCTGTAGCAGGCACTGCAGGAAGAAAGCCCAGTGCCCCATTTTAAGGTCTGATTAAGCTGTGCTTGTATCATTTTGGTGGGGGTGCTTGGTCTCCTGTGTCCTAGGAAAGCAGCCTGCAGCCCCCAGCCACCACCTCGGTCTGCTGACTCAGCTGCCCACCCTATGCGCTCAATTGCAACATATTGCAATGACTTATTATGGTTATTATTGCAAATCAATGGATTTTAAGACTCCATCGACTCAGAGACAACATGTAGGTCTTGGCTGTATATACTGAGCCTGCCAAGGAAGCAGCAGGGGAGGTGCAACCTCTCTCTAAGGCAGGCACAACGTCACTCAGGTCCTTTAGTAGTGAGGTGGAACACTATCCCCTTCTCTCCAGCTATAAACAGTAACTGTACAAGTGCTATGAAAAGCTTTAACTCCTCAGTCAGCGCAAATAGCAGAGGAAACCAGGCAGACCACTTTCCTGAGAAGGATCAGCCTGCAGGATTTCAATAAAACTGGTGTCCTGTGTTGTATCTCATCTTGAGGGAGCACAAATTCACATGCTGCCCCCTTGACACCAGAGAGAGATCAAACCCTAGGCTGAAACACAAGAGTTCACAAGGTGTTGCTGCAGTGTGCGAACTGCATTCCCTGCCAAGCTGCTCATTAGCACAAAATCTTTGGCACCACGTATAAATTTAGTTAGTCCCTAAGCTGCGATTCGATTACTTTGTGAGGCAAGGTGATTTTCTCTTCTTGTAGAAAACCTGCAGCCCAAATCTATGGATACAAGCACGATCAGCCCAACAAGCTGCATGGTTTAGAGATCACACTTTTGTCCTAAATTGCTTCTATATTATCTCTGGGAAGTCTCAATAGATTAAGGCCTAATTGCACTCTAGTTAACGTGCTTGATGGCCTTGTCAACACCCGTAAAAAGAAATTTTGAGTTTTAACATGTGATTTTGCTCGAAATTGCACATTAATGACAACCATACCTGGGTAAATGCCTTTTTTTCTTTGTGCATTTCTCTGCTGCCTCTTCTCTTCAGGGAACTCTGTAAGAGAAGAAATACTGAGTTATTGATAAGCTAAACACAAAGCCTACAAGTTTGGTAGGGCTCACCACTACAAAACTAATTTAGGAGAAAGCAAGAATATATTCCTGAGCGGTTGGGGATTTAATTTTATGTAATAATCACTAAAACCCCAAGATGATCAGGGCCTTATCAGTGAATTTTTCAGTGCATGAAATTTCCCCCCCCCCAAAAAAAAAAAAGAAAAAGGAGTAAAACCAGTTAAAGGTTCACAGAGGGGAAAAAAAGCACCCTCTTTTCTTCTCTGGACCACCACAATTTTTTGGCAAAACTTTCTTTTTGCATGGGGCAGTGATTTATGTTTGATTAATCCAGGGCAGAAGTCCAAAGATGTTACTCACAGTGGATGTGAAACACATTGTGGAAACCTCAGAGGAAAGCAGCCCCTCCAAAACAGGGAAGGATATGCATGTTTAAGCTATGTGGCATAACATTACTGGTTAATCCATGCTAGCAAATGTACTGAGAAGCCCAGATAAAGATGAGGTAATTCTCCAGGTATTTCTGAATTTACTTTATAAACTAGATTTGATTGGCTTTGCAAATCTTTATATCCCTTTATAATAAGTTTTTTTAAGACATGGAAATGATTTCATCACCACTGCTTGGTTTCCAGAAACCTCTCAGCACCAAAATGGAAAAGCACAGTTTTCCTGAGAAGTGGGAGGTGGAAGACTGTCAGGGTGTTACCAGTGTTTGCACTGACTTGTGTCTCAGGACTGAGTTCAAATCAGTGTGAGCTGGGTCTATTTAGAAAATGCATAAATTTGACTTTTGCAGGTTGATGTATCAGAGGGGAGCAATAGTTATAAGGCAAAAAAAGTGGGAAGCTAGAAAATGCAGAGTCATTTGAATTCAAAGCTGGCTCTAATTCTTTGTCTGTGCCTAGAGCCTGAAGGCTGATACTCCCAGCAATCATTGTGGCCTCTTTTATTTACTACTTTTGTTCATATTTGCTCTGCAGGAGGCAATTTCTAGCTGAAGTGAAGGCTGGGCTGTCATGGGCTTGCCCCCAGCGTGCCTCCCCTCCGCCCCATGCAATGGAGCAGTGTGCCCGGACCACTGCTGGCTCCTACATCCCATGGGCTAAATCCCATTCTGTGTAACCGACATTAACCCAGCACTGCAAAACATGAGCCCAGCAAAGAGGAAGGGAAAGGAGAGAGAGGCATCCTGTTAGTTAGCTAAGTCCAGTTTCGTGCCCAGCCATCAGCTGGCAGAAAATGCAACATGAGCTTGGGACAAAAGCACACACCCCATACAAATCCAACTGAAAGCTTTCCGTGGCTTTGCGGTTTCTGACTGTTAAGCTATGCAGCTACTGCAAATTATAATTACTGTACACTAAGACATCTCTCCTTCTGCTCTTTGTTATACACAGTTAAGTAGTTAAAATCCATTCATTCGTGGCACCATATGCCCAAGGCATACTATAGTCTATTTTTGCTAATCTGCTCTCTACTTTAATCCAGTGATTTCCTATAACTAATGAAGCTGAGTAAAAGAAATGTTTTTTTCTGGATAGTGAAACAATTTAATGAAAAAAGACTTTAAACCCTAAAAACATCACATGAAAACCTGTTACACAAGCTTAGCCAGGATGAACAGTTACTGTTTTTTCTTTTTTTTTTTTTTAAATGTGGTGTTATTCTGGAAGCAGATATGTAACTGAAAGCAGTCACCAGCATCATGCCCCGGCATACAAAATGGGTCACTATGGTTGAAGAGATATAGGGCATAGCCCTGGCCCTCAGACTGCTTTTCTGTGTGACTTCAAGCAAAAGTAGCTTGAGCAAGAGGAGGTTGTCTGGTTACTGCATTTAATTTGTAAGCCCTTAGAGTCAGGGATGCGTCTACCAATTTCTGTAGAGGCCTCAATGCATGATTGTAGCAAACAGCTACCAGTGATGCCAGAAATGCAAAACCTTGTGTCAAATCCTAAAACCACATCCAACACATCCAACACATTAGACACATCCAACTTAAGAACCTAGGGGATATAAACACATGGGCTACAGTGTGCAAGAGAAAGTAATAAAGTCTTTGCTCTGTTGTACAGGATAATACGTGGAAAATAAGGAGAAGGGAATGAAAATTTGGTAGGAGACGTGGATCAAAGGCTGAGAAACAGGCAGGTAGTGATCTGGCTTTGGAAGGTGTAAGCTCCACTCCTCACTGAAAAAAGGGATTTCACAGCAAGTTTGTAACATACTGCCCTATATGGGACCTCGCTTTAAGCATTTTCACACTGTCCTGTTTGGATTTCTGTAAGAACAGCCTTCTGATCAGTGCTCAGGTAGGAGATTGCTTTGTATTTCCATAAGGCAGAGGCTCAACCTTAAGACTTAGTAAGAAAAAGAATGGGATATTTACCTCTGGGGGCTACCAGTAGATTACTGGGAGAAACCTCCCTCCCATTTGTCAGTGGAGGACTAGAAATACAGGCATGGCAACAAGGGACCAAACCCCCTACTCCCTATATGACAGCAAGGAAAGATGTCCATTTCACCACTTTGGGACCAGACTGCATGTGTGTATGGAACACCAACCAATATAGCTGATATTTGAGTTGGACTAAGGTCAGAGGGTGCCACTGCAAGAAGTAGGTGGAAGGCGCGACAAGCTTTGATTTAAAATGTAAAAAGGTGCAATAAAGGAGCATTTCTCTTTGATGTACAGGAGATCAGCATCAGAAGTTGATAAGAATTAATGCTGGAAGGAACATTTCTATACTACTTTTTATACTCAAGAGACCAACGAGGGTTGGCTGTCTACCAAAAAGTCTTTGAACAATGGTTAAACAAGATTTTATTAGTTGTTTGGTTAACACAGTCTCTTAGGAAAGAGGTTAGTCACTGGACATCTTCTACCTTTACAGTTTCACTGCAGTTTGTTGCCATACCTCTTGGCTACCAAGAAGAGTTAATATACGGGGGTAATAAACTGCCCAGTGTTTCAAAAGTTAAACTTCCCCAAAAATTATTGGATCTAGCAACTACAGTACCAACAGCAGAAAGAGACACAATTATTTTCATTTTCTGTAGGAGCCCAGCACAGACAGGAAGAGATAATTTGTGTCTTTCAGTGAATACCATTTTTAAAAGGTCCAAAAAGAGTCCTGCAAACTGAGCAGTGAGAGCAAGACTACCCACAGGGGGAACATCAAGCAGGAGTCAATGCACTGGAATTAGAGGTTGAACAAGACAGGGAAATAAAGTTTGAGTTAAAAGATATACATGTAAACACATGATATGCCCAAAGTTTTCATACTGAGGCAAGTGCTGAGTAGGATGAGAACAAAGCTGTGAACAGGCAACAGTTAAGAGAAGGACTTGGAAAATAGGAAGAGAGAACCAAGAGTCCCTAAGAGCTGACAGCCTCTCACTTTATTCACTGCTATTAAGAGAAGCAAGTCATTTTGGGTGTAATCTAGCATCTGCAGGCAAGCGTGGGCTTGCTATCATATCTGCATGAAACTGAATCTGCAAAATAAAGTTGTCAGCCATTGAAGTGACAATGCCTGCAACTTAAAAACAGAGATGCTGGCTTGGAAAGCCCAGACCTGAAGGCAGTTTCTACCACTATGATGTGTGACGAATTATGCACGAGCATCACTGGGCCTTATGAGCTGTAGAAATAATGTCCTCTGTGCAACGATGGCTTGCTACTGACTGCTTTGAAATGGATAACCACGATTTTAATTTGCATTCATTAGAAAATAATGCCTGTGAGAGATCTGACAGTAGCTTTAAAAAATATATCCATGAGTGACCAAACCTGCTTACTCTAAATACAGCAGTAGGTGAAGCAGATTGCTTTCAGATTATCAGAATCTGCAAGGCTAACAGCTTCAGAGTTGCACACTGGCATTTCATAGTAAGAGCTAACTTGCTAGCTGTTGAGCCTCCTCATATTCAAGAATGAATAAAAAGTCCAGAGAGACATAATGTCTGCCACACAGTACAGGACTCATTGGGAGATCTTGCCAATGCACCAACTCTTTCATAGTGGCTACTCTCCAAGAAACACCAGTGATTTCAATGAAGGTAATTCTGCTTGGCATGAATGTGAATCAGAAGAAAACCAGATCCACTTGTAACAGATGGTCAGGAGGTGGATTTATCCCCAAGTGATGTAAACCAGTGTTCATTAACTGCATTGCTAATCACTGCTCAGGAACACTTCACTGCAAGCGTTTTCTGGGCATTGTGCAGGACTGCATGGGAAGATTGTGGCAGAGGATGAAAAAAGCAGGGGATCTCCAAGCTCCTTCTCCAGCAACACCCCTCCACGCAAATCCAGCTCTGCTGGCCCACTACAGGCAGTTTTCCTCTCAACTTTTTGCAGCTTTGGACTTGGCAGACCCTGACATTGAGGAGGTGCAGGATTCCCCTTCATCTCACTGCTTTAGAGGTACTCCCGATTGCCCAGTCTGGTAGATAAAGAAAATACCCTTTGTGCAGAGCTCTGTCACTCTCAGACCAGAATGAATGAACTCTTCTAACAAATGCAGCACTGAAAGAACATGACCAGGACCTGTTTCTTTAGGAGGGGCAGCTTTCAGCTATCACACTGCAGGTTTCCGAAATCACCTTCCCAGTACAGTTACCTGCCCATTTTGTGAAAATGGAGCATTTCCCATTCCTGTAGCAACATCTCTTTTTTTAATGGTAGGACAAGGTGCCTTTCCATTCTTTCTTAAGGCCTGAAGGGTCTCTAATTCCAAGTATCCAACTGAAGTTTTGCTTTGCTGCCATTCCATGCTTCTGTATTACAACAGCTGTGCAGTGAAAGTACAGTGGCAGCTTTTTCTATGTGGACTCTAATACCTATCTACAGGATGGTTAATGGAACTGCAAAATACGAGGAAATTCTAATTGCTTTCCAATTGCTGTAGGCCCTTGAAAAAGATATCTCACCAAGCCCTGATAAAGCCGGATTTGACGCAAGTGATCTGTATCTGCATTCGTTCCCATGTGTGTTTCATTTACTAGAAACCTCTAAATACTGTGATATTCATCATTCACATGACCTAGCAAAGCAAGCCATGTCTGAAATATCATAAGCACTACAGTTCAGGATAAAAGACATCCTTTGAGTAAAAAAAGCAGCAAAGCACACGAGCTTTCAGCACCAGCTTAAATTTCCCTAACGTAGTACTCTATTGTGCTAAACTTATGAATAGGGCTTTGGAGGAGCCTCTTTCTTTTGCCTCTTACTACTAACACATGGCACCAGCTGTCCCTCATGGCTTCCTGGTGCCCTTCGCATGTGGACTGATACTGTCCTGATACTAGCTGGCTTGGTGTTTACAAACAATTTGGTGTGACAGGTGTGGCAGCATGCTGTGGGGAGGGAAGCAGCAGGGTTGCACCCATTGTCTGAAGCCCTGGAAGGTGAGGCAGTAGGTCTTGGGTGGATGGGAAACAGCTGGGCTGGCTTTGCGTTCAGCTCACAACATACCATTTGACATAATATTTTGTCTGAAACTAATATAATAATTCTTATTAATATAAGAATTTCTTAATAATTATAGTAATAACTGGTAAAAATTATAGCTGAGTGATGTAATAATTATTAATATAATAAATGAAATCCTCAAACTGACAGCTGAGATCCTAAACTGACAGGTGTATCACTGTCTTATGCAGTCCTTCTGCCCAAACACTTTTCTTAATAACTTCTTAAACTCATTGAAATGTATTTAAAAGGTCCCTGTCTGTCCCATTTTGTTAAGACATAAAGTATTCAAATTACATCACATGTGTTACAATATATAAAGAAACTGGTAACACACTGAGACCAGACTTTCCTTTTTTTTGCCATCCTATTTCAGGTGAAGAAAACCAGAAAGAAGCCGGGTAGATTGCTGCAGAAAGTGCTGCTTCTCCCCCTCCTGCTACACCAGTGCTGTAACACTAATGTGCCAGGATCAACCATGTCCCTCCAAGCCTTGTCACTCCTCCGTTTGAGCAGCTGTTAAATAGGAGTTCCCCACACTGTGCCCATCCCTTAACCCCCACATCACAGGCACACTTGCTAACCCCCTGCAGTGGCACCACCTCGCTTTCAGTCCCTGCACTACAGGATGAAACCACAGCCACACAACCCTCACAATCCTGCCAGGCAGGAGCGGCTGCAGCACTGACCAGCAGCAGGGGGTTGCTGCCAGGCCTCTACTTCTCCACCTCCCACCATATTATGCCTGTAATGCCCACGGTAATGTGTGCTAGTTGGGACCGCCTGCTCTCCCCTCCCCACCAGTGCAGGAGGCAGAAGCAGCACCCCAAATTCCCCTCCATCAGCTGAGCCACAGTCACCAAGCACCAGCCCACTCCTAGTCCCTGCAAACAGGCCGTGAGCCACAACAGCTTGCACCCCTTTCGGAAAGAGCTTGTCCAAGAGCCAGACCTAATGCAAGTGGTATGTGCTGCGCTGACACTGCCTGAGTTTTGTAATTACCTTGCTAGCGTTATACCATAGGAGAAGAAAAAAGTGCCGGGAACTACATACACACAGAAACACACTGGTCCTGAAATGGCTTGCCAGCAGGAATAGTACTCATCCTTGGCCACAAAACCCTACATAATGATACACACCTGGTGCCTGTAGCCCAGGCCAAGCATCAGCACACTGAGAGAGAAACGGTGTCCCTCGCTAGGAGGGTGGGCGCCCAGCCTCGTGGCCACTGGTGCGGCTGGGGCTCTCTTCTACACCTCTCTGGGCAAAACTGGGTTTGCAAAACTCCCAGAGAAGACAAAAAAACTTGTATGACTTCTTTAAGCCTTTTTTTGCTCTCGTAACAACACACTGCAGCAGCCTGGGCAAACCAGAAAACTGCTGGAGAAAGCAAATCCTTGGAAACAGCCCCTGACATACCTGCCAAGCCATCCACCATCCACGTTGCACTGCTTGGCATTGCCTGCATCGCCCAATGCTAAATGCAGACTACCTGAAACTGGAGATGAACTGCCCTCCCCTCCTCTTCTCCCTGAAACAATGCTTTAAAACCCAAATCTTTTCCGAGGAACTGCAGCAAATGTACTGCTGTCACATCACAGGCCCTTCAGTTGGGAGCTGCTGGTGAGCAGCCAGCCGGGGTGGGCTTTACAAAATTGGACTGCAGGCCAGGTAGTGCTCAGAGAGGGGATTAGGAGTTTACATTGCTGAAGGAAGACTATATGAGCACATTTACTGCTGATCGATGCACAGCCAGCCTGGCATTTCCTGTAGCATAGGCAATCTATTACAGGCATAAATGTGTTTGGGTTGGGTTGTTGTTTTTTTTTTTTCAGAAGAAGACTAAGAAGGCAGTATATGCACAGGGACAGATACCTGCTCTCCAATTGCAGAGACAGACCCCGCTCATTCTCTGCAACCAAGAGCATTTAGAAATCAATGCTACATAGCTGGTGGTCCCAGTATCAGGACAGCCTTCAGTACACTGGAGAAACAAACTGGAGAGTGTGAAAGCGATGGGACAAAATAGAGTCAGACACAATTTGGATGGTGCTCATAAAGGAGAGGAGGGGAGCTGAGCGAAGTCACAAGCTCGTACTAGGTCAGGAGGTTACTGCAGCAATTTACAGCATTGGGAGAGGGAGAAAACACACAGTTCTGCAGTCTCTGTAGTAGTCAAGGTATAGGTGTAAAAAGCAAATCTCATAGGATCTAAAAAAAAAAAAAGAATATTTTTGGAATAGAAAGAAAGATACTGAGAGCTGCCCAACATTGTGCTTTCTGCACTAATAGATCGACAGCCACAGGATTGTTTTTTGCATTGGGGATGGAAATCTTCCTTGAGCAGACAACTATAAATACAACCATATTCAATCTCCCCTGGATTAGAGCAACTTGGTCTTTCTATAAAGTATTAAATGAAATTCTGAAGAAGCAGAAAGATTATAGGCCAGCTGCAATGATACCCAACAAATATGTCCCAGATATCTTTGTAATCCTCGGTTGCCCGTCTATTATTTTACAATTTTAAGGACACTGCACTCTGAAAAAGGGGTTTATAAAAATAGAGCAAAAAGACAGCAAGTTCACACTTCAGTAGCTGGTGACATTTTTGAACCTCAAATAGCTGCTACCTGTGACACAATTTCCTATACATCATTCAACAAAGACAACCATTCACTGACAGGTGGTGGGTCACCCCCAAGACAGCCCTATTCAGCAAACCATAGCAGTCATAGTTCAAGCACAAATAAAGTTAGTTCTTACAACAAACAAGGCCATCAGTATAATTGAGGAATGAAATTCAAGCCAGAGTGTAGCACTTGTAATTAAGAAACAGTGAAGCCTGGGTCAGGGCAGGCACAGGTGACAAGAAGGGGATGGAGGTCCTGCGAACATGCCAGCCCGCTGGTGAGCTATAGCACATGATCCTCCAGGAGCAGCAGTGTGGCGTCCACCCACTCTCCCAATATATTCTGTGAGCCAAGAATTACCTTCATGGGAGAAAAGTGCTAGGCTGCCTATGAGTCCAATTGCAGCTGGAAATGTCCAGGAGGGAAAGAAATTGTTAGGAGAGAGTATAATTGCAAAAGCCACATTTTCTTAGTAAAACTAGTCTATAAAGATGTGTCAGGAACAACCCTGTAAATACCAAATGAAGAATTCTAAATGATGGATATAGCTTCATAAAGATGTACTTGGAAAGGAGTATGACAAGTCCAAGTGGGAACACAAGTGCTTTAAACACTAAAATTAAAAATGCACAGAAAAATTATAAAGGTGTCACAGATGTTAACAGCAAAATATTCTGGTGTGAAGCATATTTCTGAGGAAACCTCAATCTGGGTGGCTATTTGGGTTATTGATAACCATTTTGCCTGCTTCTGGGGCTGGCCCATGATTGCGTGGGAACCCATTCCCATTGCTTTTGGGGAGCTGGGACGACACTGAAAGTGTGCAGGGGCTGTGCTCTCCCATGCTACTGCTGCTTTGAAGCCTAAATGAGCGGCCTCGGCTCCTTGCTGGGATTCGTGGTCCCTGCCTCTGAGTACAGAGGGATGCTCCAACCCTGAGGATCAGAGCACAAAATGAAAGGCATATTGTGCATTACTGGGTCTTACATGGGGAAGGGTGACCTGGAGGGAGAGGGTCTTCATGCTCTCAAACCTCTGAGAGCAGCTCCTAGGGAGGTGGGTGAAAGTGGGGTAAGATAATGCTTCTTGGTGTGTTCTGTAGCTCCTGGGAAGGACAGATGGCTTTCCCATCCCTTGGTGCAGGAGCTGACTGCCCTGAGCCTCCCCACTGCAGTGCCTCAGCACTTTGGGGTGCTGGTTTCTGGGGGGGTGATGGTCCCCCCCACCTGCCCAAAGGAGGAATTCACTGCTTCAACTTTGTTGGTATTCATCCCTCTCTAAAGGCATCCTATTTGGGGCCTAACTGTTGTACTCTGTTTGGATACAGATTTGCTATGAAACACGGTGTTTTATCTTTTTTTTTTCCCAAACCAAATAGAAGAGAGTAAGAGGATGATCCATCTATATTCCTTTACACCAGAAAAAGGATTAGTTTCCAGACCACTCAAGCAGCAATAACTCAAGGCAAAAATATTCAAGCAACATACTGATTTTAGGATACATGACTAAGGGACTTGGATCACCACTTCTTAATTTAAGTTGTTATATGAATGAAACATTACAAAAATGGATTAGGACATCTCTGCTCAGACATGTGCTTTTTTCCTCACTGTATATTATTCCCACATTTTTGTTTAGTCTAATTCATAACTTCCAAATTTCATCACTCCTCTTGACAATTTAGTCATTATGCTTTAAGTACTCCTGATAGAGGAGGATCTCTCATCTCTGAGAATTTATCCCGCCGTCCTCCTCTCTGCCTCTTTTGCTAATACCTAACCAAGCACAAGAAACCTAAAATGGCAATATGGATAGACTTTTTTAAAAAATACAATCATTATGCCCAATAACACCAGGTATTACCATTCCCCTGTGTGGGGTGAGTTGCAGGCACACAGCCAGGGCTGGTTTTCAGGAGCTTCCTCTGCATAATAAACATTGTACCCTTCAGAAACTGAAGGACCTACCAGAGCAGTGCAGGAAGGTCACTGCAGCCACAACCAGCCCTGAGCCAAGGTAGCAAGCAGTAAGGGACCGTGTCTGCACTGTGTTAGGCTGCTTGAGAAACCTTTTCTACTGTTTCCTAACCTTTTGAGTGACTGAATTTGTAACCCTAGTCACGTTGTACACAGTATTTTCATCATGATAATTATTATGATAACAAATGAAGACTGACAGCACTTGGGTTTGACGGCTTTCTCTCAAAGGCTATAAATTTATGCCCTTTTCTTTGTATTTTTATATACCAGCTGTAAAATGTGTGTTTTACTGTGAATATATACAATTAATTAATAAAGTGGCAAAATCCCACTTCAGCTATCTGCATTGTGCTGCTGCACATCCAATCCCAAATACAGTATGAAATACAAAAAAGGTGAGCAGCACCGTCACCTTTACAAGTTCCTGAAAGCTGATGCCAGTTGGTGTGTCTCTTTGTTGTAACCATGCACCAAAACACATAAATTACAGGGAACATCTTACTGATCCCATTTGCACAGCTTGTTGATGCTGTTGCCTAGTAAAAGAGGTGTCTGAAGATGATTCAAGAATTAGCTTCTGAAAAATCATCTTTAGACAGTAACTCCAAAGTCCTTCTAATCTCTGGGTACTTCCTATGCCAAAGTACATCAGAGCAGAACATCCTTATGTGCCTTGTATTAGCCTACTCCAAAGAACCTCTTCGTATGTGGAAAGCTTTGCAAAGCACTCAGTAAGAGCAAAGCAGCAATGACATGCTCCTGCTGGGGACTGCAAGCTGGGAAAATATTTAGAGGATGTACATTTTTATTATACTTCTTGACCAAAAAGAAAAGGAGGCACTTTTTTTACTATCAATCAGCATATGAAGTACAGGGATTTAACCATATACAAATGGCTAAATGTCAGATACCACCATGGAATATAATTCTGTGCCAAAATCACACCAATCTCCGCTTTTTAGTGATTTTTTTCCAAAAATTCTCACATTTTCATTAACTTCAGTGAGGCTTGGACAAAGGCCTCAGGCAATGTAAGGCCTTCTTTTTCTCTGAAATGGAAGCTTGTAGGAGACTGGACAGCATACAGGGGTTGCTACAGAGAGTTGTCTAATGGTCACTAATCCACAACTACTGTTGTTCTGCTGTGATCATGCAGATTTATTAGGGGACTTGATAAACCTTCACCTCTTTTCTCTGACTAGCAAAACAAAACAAAAAGGGGAAATTAAAAGGAAAAACCTCAAACCACCTAGCTAAATATTCTTTCTCTACCACTGGTCAAGGCAAGGGTTTCCAAAAAGCTGTTACTCTCCTGGCAATAACAAAATGGAAATGTCTGAAATACATCAGTGGATGAGCTTTTCACCTGAAACGTGGCAACGAACAGCAGAATAGGCTTTATCCCAGCCTGGGTGCAGAAGATTAATGACTATGAATAATACGTATGTGTTAGAGTGAATAATGACAGCCCAGTGGAAAGACTGCCAGTGACCTGCAATTTTTTTAGATCATTATTTCTCAGATGACAGAAACTATTACAATGAGGAAATTCATGTACTTTTCATTTTTCTAATTAAAACCCAAAAACTGTTTCTCTCTACCATTTAATTCATTGCTTGCTCTTTCTTTCTGTGTCCTCAGCCACCTGAAAAAAGCAGCTCCTCACAGGTAAGCTGTTTCTTAGCTGAGGGCCCACCCTCTCAAAGGGTGCTGCAGTGTCAGTGCTTGAAGTAAGGGCATGAATAACTGCCTTAAGGATTCCCACAGAGAAGAACCACATAATTTGAATTCCCAGTGGTCCTAAAGCAGGTGTGCAAGCTGGGTGCACACGCTCTGCCCACTGACTGATAAAGAGGGGCAATAAAACTGCTTATGGGACTGATCTTCCAATGCGGCTGCTGATCAGCAGCGAAAATTTCATGTGATCACAGCTTTTACGGAGGATCCCAATGAAAGATGCATTTATATTCTGTTCTTAGAAATCTTGGTGTGGGGTTTTTTTTTGCTTATTTGAGAAGCCTGAAGTCCCCAAACCCTTTTGGCAGCTATTTTCTAAGATCCTGGCAGTCTTGACACCTAAAACATTGTAAGGTAGAGAGTGAATCAAACCACAGGCAATTAGCAGCTGGTCTCAACCAAGACATCACTTCTAACTTCTGCTTTTCCTTTCCTTGCTGCCCTACCTTGCCAGGCTCACATGAGCACTGAAGTGAGCTCTGAGGCAGGCTTTGGATAAACAGAAACAGAGAAGCAGGCACTTTTTCTCCCAATAGATCTCTAAAGTGTGGCAAAGCCCAGGTCTCCCTCTCCAGACACTGATTCTCCCCCACCTTTTGCAGTGTTTGGCCCCTAAATACAAAGCAGGAGATGCAGTGCCCTTGTCCTTACAACTGATGGAGCCTCACACATGTATACTGAGGCGCTTTTTTTGAGAGAGAGCCTTGTGGTGTGCATTTGGAACAAGTTACTACACACAGTGCATGAAGGGGAGGTTGGACCCCACCTATTGGGATGGGTGAGCAAGGAATGAAAGCCCTCAGAGTTGCACCGCATCTCTTTGAAAAAGACACACCCCCCCAATAAAAAAGAAAAAAGCAGGAAAAAAATCAGGCAGAAGTTTGCAGCATACACAAATAGCCTGAAAAATACTGACTGTTCAACACTTCCATATCTGCAAATTCACTAAAGGGACATGAAGTTATGAAAAATAAAAAAAAAGGACCTCAGTGAAACTTAGAAACCTTCACCTCATGTGCTTATGTGTTCTCTCATACAGATGTGCACATACACATGAGCATGCACCTTTCCATACTATTTTTCCATCAGCCAGCATCATCGTGGCCAGGCATGCAGTGCTATCCCTCTCCTGCACACATGTCCCTGTGCTACTTGAGTCACCAGTGTCAATGTCAGAAAAGCTCTTCCTAGCAACCCCAAATGCCCTGAACAACACCCAATTTCCTCATCTGGCTTCGTTATTTTCTCTTAATTTTGCATATAACTGAAGTATGAACTTCTAATGCATTTTCATTTACATGGGAAAACTGGAGAAAGCTGTGTGTGCCCCAGAAGGAGACAAAGAAACTTGATGCAAAAGTAGATGAAGAGTTAAGCAAAATAAAACTCTAATTAAGATAATTATTTTTAATGACTTGGAACCGAAACTTATTTGGATGAATCCACTTCAGACTTTGCCTATTCATTTCCCTGTCAACACAAAAATGGCAGGTTTTAGCCAAATAGTCTACCCTTACAATAAAAACTAAAGTGAAAGCTTGTTGCAACCTTAAATTCTAAGAGGCATGAACTATCAATTTCATTAGAAGGCATACACTTATCTGAAATCTCTTCCCACTTTTCAGGTAATAAAACTACTCGCACTTTAGGAATATCAAATGATTGATTCTGACTGGTGCCTAAAGAAACTTTTTTTTTTAACTGGGCTGCTTCTTTTTTTTTCTGCCACTGGGGTCTCTATAGCATTGTGTACGCTCTGTATCACTTGTTGCTATGATTCCAGCAGTAACTTACAGATACTGGAAGATGAAATAAGTGGCTCTGCATTCCTCCCAAGAGATTCATCAGGAATTCTCTTTAAAAATAAAATTTTTTGAACACCATTCAGCACTACTGAGACATAAAATAAAAAATTCTCTACTCCCAAATGAGACAAAAATAATAATAAACAAATAAAAAAAGCCCCAACCAACAACCAAAATTCAATAGCCGTTTTTATTTCTACAGAGCAAAGTGACTCTAGTATTCGCAGTTACCCAGGGTCCAAAGTTGTGCTGCATGTAGTGATGTGAGTGGTTCATTATTAGTCATGCAAGGCATCCCACTGACCTCACTTCAGTACAAACTGCAGAATCACAGCCCTATTATGGGCAGGCCCAGTATTTATGCACCCTTGTCAGATTTCACACGGCTCCTCTGAATGACATGCTCTCCTCTGGCTCTGCTTTTCTTCTCTTTAGGCACTTCTTTCTTCCCTCTGCCCTTTATGTGGCTTTTCATAATAAGTGAGAATTTAACCAGCAAGCCTCTCTGCAAAGTCACATGTAGGATAGTACAGTTCTCACAAGGAACACTAGACATATTCATTAAGACCCCGGGCTGAAATACTGAGTCACACAAACTTGCAATGGAAGGATGCTCGCTGGCCAGTGCTAAAGAGCTGGGCCCAGGGTAAGACCTGAGGGACTGGAAGAGACTTTTGAAACTTTGCTATTACTGTCTGCAAATAGTCTGCTGAAAATACTCCAGGCTACCAGCTGATCATAGTTCCACTAAATATTTTAAAAAGCAGCTTTGACAAGCCTTCCTCTGAACCAACTGCCCTTCCTCCTAAATTTTTCTGGAAATAGTATTCTCCATAGAAGACAGGGGACTCTGATTTTCCTAAGAATAATAAGATTTTAATACATAAAGCATTGGAGAGAGGAAGCAATGCCAGGTGTCCCTGCACGCTGCATGGATTGAGCAATGACCCCAGCGCTGCTGTTGCATTAACATTCCCAGTGCAGAACAGCGCTTCTGGATATATTTCATGGCAAGAAACTACACGAGGTCTAATGTGGGAATATTCTGCAGAAGCAGTATTTTCCTTTCAGCTGGATTTTAACAATGAATGCAAATGCATATAGGCTTTTATAGTCTGAATGTTTCTATTCAAATCCTTTGATTCAAAAGGCTTTTTTTCTCAACCACTGATCATGAAAACAGAACCTAAAAAGCAACCAGTCAATTTCTAAATCAATTTTCTGAGTACAATGGTGCAATAATGTCACCTAAGGGGTTACAGTCCTTAACATCATTGCTAGCTCTTACATTTTTACTTGGCTATTTCAGTCTTTTAAAAATGTAGACCTAATAACCTTAACGTAGAAAATCTTGCAGTTTTGAGGTGTTTCTTAGGATACTAGCTTGGTCATATACTGTCAGATGGCTGCTCCCAGATTAGAGAGAGGCTGGTATCTTCAGCTCTTCTGGCAATTTTTTAATTTTGATTCCTTATGATCCTACTGTTGCTTTCTTATCTGTCAGTGTGTCACCACAGAGAGATTAGCTGAAATTTCAGACTCCATTGAAGTCTCTTTGTCCTGTCCCACATGACGTATTAGCTGCACATTGCAGTACCCCAAACAAAAAGGGATAACCGGCAACAAAGTGGCCCAGTGCCCACACTGCTGATGCAAATTTCTCCAAACCATGAGTTTTAAATCTCATTACTCTTGGATGTTTGCGCACACGTGCCTGGATGTTTGCGCACAGTTGCAAGAAGTTGCTAAATGAAGAAATACTGATTTTTCTCTTCTTCCCTACAATTGGGTATTTATGGTGCAAACAACCCCTAAAATATGTAGACTTTATTGCAGAGCCTTGAAGAGGCTGCATAGTCAGCAGAGTCTGAAAGTTCAGCTGCAAAGGTCAAGCAGACACAGAAAAAGGAAGAAAAATGTCCTGAGACTACCCCCCACTTCGGAGCAAAACAAGCAGATTATTCTGCAAGAGAGGTCATGATTTCGATTTCTCTACCGCCCACTATTTCTACCCCATACAGATAGACAACAGAAGCAGCAGATGCAAGCAAGGATATGGTAAAGAAGAATGCTGAGTTCTAGTTTAACACCGATTTTCATATCACCTAATTTCTGAACTGCAGTTTGCTCACATATGTACCTCACAGGATTGTTGCAAGGATTAAATCTTTGCGAGAATTAATCTTTAAATCTGGGTTTTGAGAAGTTCTGCATATTATATGTAGAATAACAGCCATAGTTAAAGTCACCTGATTACACTCCAGCCAACAGAAATTAAAGGATCAGATGATAGCTATTATGTAATTATGTTACATTGCATTTAGAAAAATTCTCTCTATTATCCTGGGATAAAATCTGTGCATAATCCATCATAATTTAAAAAGCAGACAGGTATTGCAATAAATATACCTCAGATGATTTCACAGTTACACAAATAGCTGTCATAATTTATTCTTCAACTCCCTTTGATGTTCCCCCACACTGAAAACACATATGTCATTTCACATTATGGCAGCTATCCTGGAAATGAGCCAAATTCAGCATCGGTGTTAGTAGGTGCAATCTGGCATAAACCAGCCATGATACAGCTGCTGCCAACAGGGCTGAAGTTGGTTCAAAGCTCTGTCAGACCGGGAACGTGCCAGTTTTACACCTTTATGGTCACTGTGCACAGTTCTGCTTCCCTATGTAATTCTATACTGCTGCCTTCTTAAATGTGAAGCATTAAATCAAAGAGAAGAGAAAAAGTAAAAACCACAAAACACAATGGCTAGGTTTATATCTCTGAGGAGCTACTTAGCTGTGGTCCTGCAGTCAAGGCCATTCAGATCTCCCTGTTGTAAGCTGTGACAAAAGGCAAGGGCCTTCAAAAAGTGAAGTGTGTTGAGTTCAGTAAAAGAGGCTGCTGCTGGTATGAAGACTTATGCAGACAAACAGGCATGTCATGAGGGGGGACAGGAACATGTTCCCCCGGGGAACCCTGTGCATCTCTGGTGACTTCCACTTCTCGACATCAGATCGTGAAGGCTGTTTCAGGCACAGGAATTTTTTTTCAAGTCACTTCTATTAGTTGCTACCAGTGGCTTCGCAAGAGCTTGCAGAGTCTGACTCCCAGTGGTACAGGCTGCAAGGGTAAGGACATCCCCCCAAAAGGGTCCTACCCTTCATCTGGAAATAGATATGTAGGGAAAGTCTAGCTCAGGAAACAAAAGGTCTATGGTCTGGAGACCTACATTAGGGAAGACCCCAAGAAGACATTAGTTCTATGGTCAACCTAGTGACAAAAGCAACAACAACCAGAGACTTGTGTAAGTGGTGAGAGCAGCATGACAGTGGTGAGAGCTATCTGGCAGTAAAAGACAGTAAACACTTAAATCAGATTTATACTTGGAAGTAACACTGACCAACAATTAATGAGGCTACTCTAAAGTCTGCCCCAGCTGCTACTGATTTAGTTCATAACTAAACTAGCTCTTCCATGTCCAACCAGTTCTTCCAAGCCACTTCTGGAAAAGCGAGAGAGCGAGCGTGTTATTCAGTCACATAATTTGGTAGGGAAATGCTCAGTCCCTGCTCTCTGCAAATGTCTGTAATCTCCACATCACAAGAATAGCAAAACACTCTTCCCTCTTATCTGTGGACCAAAGCCTGACATCAGTCCCAGGCTGGCCTGGGCCCCTGAAGCTCTCACTGGATTCTCAGGGCCTTTCTGCATAAAAGATGATTGATAAATCTCCACCCATCTAATAGAAGGACACCAGCTCACTCCATGCTACCCTGAATACTATGCAATCATAGGATTCATTTTAAAGTTCCTAAAGACCAGCAATTGGCTCCTCAGACACTGATCTACCAAACAGTAGGGTGCTCAGCTACAGAATAAAGGAAAAGCAGGAGAGGGCATTTCAGGAGTCTATTGCTAATGAGCAAACCATCTGTCTGTCTTCTTTGTGAAAACTAGCTATTTATTCTGACATTTCCTTTCCCCCAAACAGTTTTTCTGCTGATGACCTTATTATTTTAAAGTAATGTAATCTAATTTTAATGCTAGTAATTGTCAGATTTTTTTAAAAAAGCAATAAAGATAACTGTAGCTATTTTTGCAAATGGAAAAATAAAAACATACCATGTCCATGAGATAGAAAAGGTGCAAGCTATCCAAGCTGTGAATTCCCACCACAAACAAGCCTAGTTGGTGATAATTGCATTCATTATTAAGAAAGAAAACCATGGGCACAGCTGTGAAATGAATGACCAATACTGAATTCTTCAAATGGGATCATTCTTTCATCACAAATGAAAAAAGACGCTGAATACAAATTAGAAAAAACAAAGGGAAGTCTCACTGTTGGCAAAAGCTTATCAAAAAACCATAAATTGGGATGGTCTCTCCCTGGTCTGCCTTACCCAATTTACGTCTCTCAAAGGAATGGGTCCATTTCAGGACAGCAAACTGTCCTTGAATGCCTGTAAATGTGAACACCATTTTTAGCAGAAATGTAAGAAGATGATACAGAGGCTAATCAAGTTGTCCATCTATCTTCTGGTATCACGTCTCTACTGCAGACACCACCAGCTGCTTCAGACAAATGGGTAAGAAGCCTGATGGTATGTTAATAGGGATAGTCTGCCCAGACAGGAAATCTCCTCCTTATTCTTACCAGCTATAGGCTAGTTTCAGACCTCAGATAGGAAGTTTTGTTTTCAAGTTTTCAAGACTTTCCTTCAGATTTTTTTTGCCTGTTTTCAAGCAGTGCCATCACAATCCTAAATCTGAGCAGCTAGGTAATGCCTATGCACTTCTAGCAAACAAGAGTATTTTAAAATGTAAAAAAACAGAGTCCAGTGAATTGTAAAATGAAGTACACTTGAGTGGTTATTTTTGGATCCACTCTCCCTTTGATCTGTTGTATCAAATCAGCAAGCATGGGCCAACTCAGACCTCAGAAGTGAAATCAGGGAAGGCTGCTTCTTTGGGTGGGAAGATAGAACTTGATAGTATTTCTCCAACCACCTTCTGATATTAATTTTAATCTCAGCCGAGCCTATATTTCTTTGTGCACTATTTTATGCCAGGAAGTAAATGAAGAACGCTGCATTTGGACTCACATTTGGACTTTGGTGAGGCAAGCATTTACCCCAAACAAACACTGCTAAGGAGCTTTGTCAGCAGTGGCATTTTCTGATGCTTAAAGTGAAGTTAAGTTTACCAGACTTATGGAGTGAAAGGAGAGGTTTATGAAGAAATGACTGATGCATCCTGCTGCCATGAAGGTTTCACAAGAATGTACAGTTCATAAGCACATATGGCCTCTCTTTTTTCAGCCTGATGCCTTCCCTGTCAGCCTTTGAGATGTCTGTGACATGCAATGAAGAGGCATAACAAGCCTTGATCTAGTACTAACCTAACATCTTTGGGATACATACCAGCTGTAAGGGATCAACAGCAGCTCTAAATAACATCCCAATGTACAAACCAAGGTGGTACAAGAGCTACATATCTTTTAATAACCTATGTTTAATGAGCAGAGTCCTACATACCAGGAAGCTGGATCAGACCCCTGTATTAAGAGGAAGAAGGTGATCACCCCTGGTTTGTATAGTGTGCTACCTAGTGTGCTAAACAGTGTGCTAAAGCACTGCATAAAGTTGACAGTAACCCAAATTTTTCTTTGATCAAGCAGCAGAAGACACCCAAACAGGAACTGCTAAGAGCAACCAAACTGGCACAACATTCCCTTCTGATGGTGAGTAAAGCTTAAGTGACTCTTGCTTATCTGGTGATATATCTAAAGAACCTTGACTATGCCCACTTGTCTTTAAAGGCACTGTGGACAACTGCTCCAAGCAAAGCTGCTTCACTAAAAGGGGGCTTCAAAAAGCATTCATCTGTTCCTCATTACTCCAACTGAATACTAAGTCTGAACACATCTGGAAAAATGTACTTCCTACACAGACATTTTTTCGTCATTATTGTCTCTCTAAGTACTGAAAATGCAGCTGAAGGCGTGAACAGCTGCAATACTGGAAGCTACAAATATGTTACTTATGCAGTAGTGGTGCTGGAACAACCAGAGCATGGTGCTAGACTTTTTCCAAAAGGAGAAGTTATGAGAGAAAACTGGTAGAGCATTCTCCTGCTCCTTCTAAGAAAAGTGAGTACTCTGGGGGCATGTGTTCACCAAGTGACAGGACATATATTTCTGATTTTACACTCCAGTAGAAGAGGATGAAGGACTAAAATCTCCACAATAACCCAGAGATGTCTCGGCAGCTCTATTCTAAGTTATTCCTTCTGGGAACATTAAACAACATGACAATGTAACTTTTTTTGTTAAATGATGAGCCCAAGTGGTATTGATGGCAGTGTGACCTGGAGGGAGAAGGACTCAGGACAGCCTAGTTACCCACTGGCATCCACTGCCAGATTGATAATTTTATTTGGTCCGAGAGTGACTGACCCAGGAATACCAAAGCTATTGTTATAAAAAAGCTACAGCTCGAAAAATGGAAAAAAATCAAAGAACAAAAAATGAGGGTGTAAGGTTATCTCAGTAAAGGCTTTATCACAATAAGTATAAAGACCTGGAGAGGATGAGAGGAACCATGCAGGTGGAGGAACCCAAGTAACCTAATCAGTGAAATCAGAGCACAAAGACAAGTGCTTCACCGAAGGAGAAGATTAAGCTGTTGTCCCTGGAGTGAAACCCATGAAGAGCTGATGGGAAGAAACTTTTTTCCTGATTGCCATGCAAAATATTAGGCTTACTGCCTAAAGAGGCATACAGCTTATTATGGGATGTAGGGAGAAGCAAATTTGGGGGTGGTGTAAAACCTATCCAGTTGGCAGTTTTTCACCTTAAGGACATGAAAACCTGTATCCTGCAGATCCACCTGGTTAAAGTGGGCAGAAAAGTAAGTTTAAGGAGACAGATGGTGCCAGTAGACAACCCTTACATTTATGTTCTTTTTCTACCTGGCATTGCATATCTATCTCCATGGATGTGCCCACAAAGTCATAAAGTGCACTATGGCTATATATTCTACATATCCTACATCTGCACATTTTATTTACAGAGCTGAATAAGACAACATAGATATTTTTACTTATCCACTACAGTCTGTACTAACAGTGTTCAATTTCACTTAGGCATTTCATTTTTACATTAATGGGCTGTAGTCAGGCTCACCTGCTCTGTGCTCACATTGAGCAAAAGGTTCCAGGAATGAAAATTCACTCAAAGAAAAAGGATCGAGGCCACTATTGTATACGATGAATAGGAATCACATGTCTGTTTCCAAAACTGGAAATCCCATTCTGCGGTTTCTGATGTTCTGGACAGTAACCCAACACAGTCTAAGATTACCTCAAATTATGAATGCCAGCTTACAGAAGGACTGTGAATCAAGAAATGTTCAGTGGGTTAAAAAGATACGCAACTTCAAAGGACTAATTTAATCACTCTTCACATAATTCCCCAATATGGTCAGAACATGAGAAATCACAAGGCCTTTGCCCATTCTGGCCTGAATTTAAGCTTTCAATACAGAGCACCCAGTGTGAATGGAGACGTAACCTAAGGAGCTTTCTCTACCTCTGTGTATGGTGACTAAGTAATGGTGACTTACCCCTGATTGCTCCTCAGAGGCATTCCTGCTATCAAAAGGTGTCCTAGGACTGGCCATTAGCAGCACATACACCCCTCAACAGCGACATGGCAGGAGGACACTTCACTGGCCATATGCATTACTGCAGCTACAACTTCAGATCACCCTCATTTTCAAGCACTGTATCCACGTAAAAAATACAAAGCAACAAGAATCAAGAGATGTAGACTTAAAATAACAGGCTGACATACCAAGATACGATCACACCTTGGTAAACCCCTGCCTCAAGTAGCTGAAAGACTTCTGGAGGCAAGTGAAAGTCTATGCCAGTCAGGAGCATATAGTGGGTCTTTCCATCCAAGCAAGTGTGATGTCTTGTGGCACATAAGGAAGGGCGGCACTGCAAACCTCCGCACTGTGTTTGTTACTCAGCTGGCTGAAGCCAAATGCACCTTCTGCTTTCACAAACTCTGTAGAGGCTTCTGACTTGGATTTGTTTGTTTCTCCTCTTTTGGGACAAGGGCCTCCTTGAGTTAGCCATGAATTTTGGAAACAGCACAAGTTATCTAAACTGCAGCTGAGATCTTAACACATTTGATATACACACATCCTTCTGGAAAATGGCTGGAACAACCCCTACCAGAATGTAAAAAGCAACTGAATCAGATGGAAACCAGATTATTTTTTTAGATCTCACTGCCACTGTGCAGGAGGTCAGCATGAAACTTCTTGGTTTACAGAGTACTTTATCATCGCTAAATTAAGAAAGAGAGTTTGTTAGGGAGAACAATGCTGCAGCCACATTACAGGAGAAAATTGGAAGACAGACTGCAAATATTGTTCGCCTTTTCACAGTTGGCAATATATTCCCCTGACTCGCACATACGTAGGAGACCTGCCCACAGTCTGAGTCTATGCAGGAGCTTTGAGTAAGAATTTATTACAACCTCTTTCAGTGTGTACCCATAAACAAGTTTGTCTTCTTGGTATAAATCTTCTTTTACATTATATTTATGCTCCACTGCACGTCTCAGGAAAACATTAGAGGGTTTATCACTGCTAAAATTTCAGATATACTACAGCGAATGGTTTTGAAAATTGTTAGCTGTTAAAACAGCTAATGTAAGCCTCACTTTTAAACTGTAGAGTCTTTACGACAGGGGACCTGTCTTCTGCCTTTTCTGTGAAGTATTTGGGATATTTTGGGGCCACATAAAGTGATATTAATACCCTCGCATTCAGGGTAGCGAAACCTAGCATTCTATAATGGTATCTTTAATAGAAAAAATGTTCAAGAAAAATTTGGGCATACCTATCTCTAACTGGAAATTTTATTTATAATAAAAAAATATTTCTACCTTGCCAGATCTTTATTTCATCCCTTTCTACTTTTAAACAGGTTTTCACTTTAAATCATACTTCCACAGGAATAAATGTCTTCAAGTTGAAATCTCTTTATTCTTTGCTTTCACCCCTCCCTTATGAAAAAATACCATGGAAATAATGCAAATACTAGCCTCCTTGCAATAAGTCAGCACCAGAAAAATCTAAAAGCGTTAACTTTTATATAATACTCCTTCTGTCTGCTACATACATTAACATTTAAGATGGAAAATGTTGAAGACCTCCCACCTCCAGTTGTTCAAGAATTTCTTGTTTAGCATCCACTGCATACTATAACAGATCTGCTGGAATACAGATGAATACTCTGTGTGTTTGCAAAGGTCTAAGGGATGGGCATGCCAGAAAGTGAAGTTTGTTAACAGCTCCAGACAGTTCTCACTGGAATTTCTGTGTGCATCTAATACACCTCTCAGTATTCACCTAGAGAAGACCACACGTAATTTCTCTGCACAGAGCTAGAACCTAGTGGGTCAAAAGAGCCTTGGGGTTGATATCAGTAATACCCTGCTATTCCTTGTCCTTTAATATTGGCTGAAAGGAATAGCCTCCAAGGAAGTTCAAACCTTTTTCTGCCTTTTTAAACTTTCTTGTAAAGACCTCCCCATACCACCTTTTACATCTACCACTTGAATTCCTGCTGGACACAAAGGACGTAAGTCAGAAGTAGACATGTGAAGCATAGCAAATGCCTGAAGAAGAACAAAATCACATCTCACCACTAACCTGACTAATGAGGTTCTTTGCAAGTTAGTGATTAATCCCCCTTTGTCTGACTTGATTCAAAGGGAGGGTGTGATAGGAAGCACCTACTTCCTTCTCAGGCAGCCTTCAAACTCCCAGATCCTCCATGCCATTGCCACTCTATCACATGTGCAAGGACTTCTAAATCAATCCTACTCACAAAGAGGACTGTAAGACTCATTTGAAAACTGTCCTTGTTTCCAAGTTCCCAGTTAGTGCTGGTGGCTCCTGCCTAGTCTTGGGGCCATTTTGGGTGCAAACAGCAACGCTGCTCCATTTTCCTTTGATAGAAGCAGGGTGCGGGAAGGAGCCCAGTGTTGCCATTGGGCAGTCCTCTCCTAAGGGAGCAATCCTTCAGGGAGGGCAGCATTAGAAGGACACAGTAGATGCTGCCTTTGCAGGGATGGGCACATGCCTGCTTCCCAGGGCTGCTGCACAGTTTGGGTTCGTTCCAGCTCCAGGGGTAGCTTTGAGTCACAGGGTGACTCCCTGTTCCCAGGGATTTACCATGCTGCAGCCCTGGCCCCACCAGCATCAACCCACCATGCATGCTGTCTCACACAGGCACCATCCCAGTGAGCCTGGGCAAGCAACTCCAGCACCCAGTGAGAGCAGTAATGTGTGTCCATGCACTGAGGGGTAGGCAAGCAGGTCACTCACACGTCCTGCATGCTAGCAGGATGATACAAGTGTACATCCACAAATGAAATAACTACAAAGGGAGCCCACATTTCAAAACCACAGCTTCTTTGACAATGCAGCACTCTTTAAAATTGTAGCAAAATACATGAGTATTTAAATTAACCACACATATTAGAATGATAGGTGATCCAAGGGACTAACCAATGACGTGACCTATTTCTGGGGAGAGGAGAGGAAAGTCAGGCCAGTTTGCTGTGAATGTCTGCCTGGAGACCAGCTGTTTGTAGGAAGCAGTTAAGCACTGCTTTATTTATTGAACTCATAAAAATATATTTTAATCCTACCTACCCATCAGTTCTAGCCTACAGAAGATACGGGAAACCACCACTGGTCCCTTCCCCAAATGACTCAGGACGCTATGAAATTCAGCATAATAATTAATAAAGATGCAATAAAATACCAAAATCTTCTGGGTGGAGTTTTCCAAGCAGTGCTGGGGTGACATGGGATTAGTTCTCACCCTCTTCTCACTTCCTCAGGGATGCCACTAACCTGTACACCCAGCATGTGGTCTAATTCATTTCTTCCTCTTCCCAGCTGTGTGAGAACAACTCCTATGCCTTGGTCATACTTCCTACTCCTGTTTTTCCTATATTAGATCTGATAAATGTAAAAAGGGGACCAATAGATTTTATATAATCCCTGTCCAAAGGATTTAAAAAATTTGGAAGACACTTGTTAACAAGTTTCAGTGATCAAGATAAAGGACTACACATCTCTGCATGGAGCTTGACCCCTCACTAGATTCGCTTCTCCAAACTCAGCACAAAAGCAGTGCCCACTGGGCTGTGCAGAGCTCTGCCACACTGTGTCCATCCCTTCATGCCCTGGAGAAGGAGGCTGGCCTGAGCCGGGCATGGAGCAGCAGCTTTTCCCCTGCATAAACCCAGAGCGCAAATCCCCCATGATGCTGCAGCCCACAAGGTTCCTTCCACAACTGACTGTAGATCTGTTATGCAGCTGTTCCTCTCAGATACCTACCCACACAAATCCTGTTTACTCCAACTCTGCTGGGAAGGTACAGACCAGAACTGAATCCTAGTTTACTACAGTCAGGATTAAGTTTATACATCCATGATGATAGCCTAAACCTTTCTAAAAAGCCCTGTTAAAGCCATGTACCAGCTAAAAAATGGACTCTCAGACTTCCTGGAAATTCTGTAACATTATCTTTCCTGCATTTGCAATTGGGAGAAAATATTAAAAATAAAGACCTTGGTTCAATTGCGTTACTGACTAGATGTTCATCTAGCAGTTTCCATTAAAAAAAAATCCATCAGTAAGCAGCAAGATGATACAGCCTACTTAAATTTAATTTATTTTGCCAGAGAAAAATTACACAAGCAACTGCATTATTAGGATGTACTATTTTTAATTAAAGTTCCTGAGGAGAAGATAAGCATCAACTAAGGAAAGCCAACCATATCTGGAAGCTGTATTGAAAATAAAAAAAATGAGATGCCAAAACACATTACAGAAATAGACTTTTGACATTTGATTGAGGATTTCTAATAGCTCAGATGAAGGAAGAATATGAAACTGGAGTTTCAATCTAATGCCAATTCAGATGTAATCCTTTTTATTATGGATTTGGAGCTGTGAAGCTTCTCAGCTTCATTGAGTATGTTTTTAGCAAGGTAATGCATATCAGACTGAGAGACACCTGCACATTCTCTTTGGGAAGCAAGCTGGGGATGATCACTGACAGTACCCAAAAGAAGAAGCATCTGCAGGAAATCCCTTTAAGCTAATGAGACCCCAGGTAAATCTCCAAATTTGATGTGCACTTAAATCCTATATCCCTTGTTGCCTTCATTCCTAAAACTTGAGGTAATATTTGCACTCGTATGACAGGTCTGGTTGCTCATTTCATACAGGTGCAAGCCTAGTCTCCTTTGAGTCTCCCTAAATCCTTGCCCTTCAGTGGTAATCATGTAGCAGTGAGTTTCACAGACTGATGACTTGTTTACCCTGTCTATCCAAGAAGTTACTCTGTAACAGCTTCTGCCTCGGCAATCCTCTGTGCCAATATAAAAGTCAGTTTGTCTTGGACTGGGGGAGCAAGTTACGCAGCAGCAGAAACACTTTTTCTGCAGTACACACTGAGGAGAAATGCTGGGTGTTTAAAGACTGCTGTTAAAAGCTGTGATTTGGAGTGGTGTCAATGAAGGGATACCCAAACCAGGCAGAAACTTTTAGTCACACAAGTATATTACAATTCTAATCTAAAAACCAAAATAAAATACAAAGCTGCTTTTCAAACATATCCCCGGACAAACTACTGTAGTTTCACTTAAAGAATAAGAATTCATTGCATAGTTGTTGGGCCTCAAAGCCGAATGGCTATCTCTACTCAAGAGATCAGGAACAAAAAAAGTAGTAGTAGTATATGTTTTAAATAATCCTGTGCCTCACTTTCCCCCATCAGTAAGCCTGGGTAACTCACACAGACAACTCCATGATGTAATTTATTAACTTTTATGAATTACAGTGAGGGTCTCTGAAAACATTTTGATAGCCCCAAATACATTACTAAATGTCAGTAAACGCTCTGAAATACCTTCTTTTCATTGTTATGAGTATGAAAGAGCTACTCTTACTTTAAGTAGTTATACTGGCTAAAAATCTGTTTATGATTACATAAAATTATTGCATACACAACAGCCCTGCAAATTCCTGGTTTTTTTCTAAATGATTATTTTCTTTGTGGTAGCTGTAATAGTAATCAATTGTAGTTTAAATTTATTTTCAGCACAGTCTTCCTTCTTTATTAATTTATCTTTTCCCACTACTGTTTAAATCGCCCTGGAACTTAGTGGAGACAGTCCTCAAGCTTGACGGCAGTAGCAGAGGATCTGCCTTGTGCCTGAAACAAGTTTGAATCTGGCATTAGATTGCGCTCTGTGGATGTGGCCGAGCTGCAGTTTGCTCGAGGCTATTCCCTACCACACCCGAATGTGCAAACAAGGCATCAAGCTCTGTTTATGCCATCACAAGGAATGCTGTAAACATCATGAGATCATCACAGGAAATTCACCTCATAAAAAAAGCAGGGAATGAATAATACAAACAGATTAATGCTTCCAGGCAAATAAACTTCATAACAAAAAAGGGGGGGAAGGTGTCTTCCAACCTCTGCCGCACCAAAGAAGAAATGCCAGTTACAAATTAAAACCAGAGCGCTTGTATTTCATTAAGGTTAGAAGGAAATTCTGTCTGCCCTCTGATAGCTGGCTGTGCCAGCCAAAAGTGAATTTATGGCATAACTAAAATGACATTCCTTTTCTGCTACTCACTTCCTTCTTCTGAGCATCATTATGCTGATGCAATTTATCATGTTTTACATTTAAAAGAGCTGTTCTGTTGCCACAATCCCACCCTTTGTACCATCACTCTAAAAATCTGGGCATTACAATCTTCATCCCCCTCCTGGTTCCCTTTCATGAAAACTCTACAAACAATTGTGAGACAAAATACAGAGGATGCACACAATCCCAGATATTAAATCTGAGAATTAAGGCATACTTTCACTGTCACAGGCAAATTTTCACTTTGAGCTTTTGGCTCCAGTGTCCCTGATCTAGCAAATGCTCCAAACTCACCAAAGAGCTGAAGCAGGTAGCAGAAGAGAGGCAGCAACCTGCAGCTGATCTATCCGTAAGTTGGTAAGCACCGTGCAATTGCCGCAGGCACCGGCCAGAAGGCAGATGAGGTGACTGTTCTGGGAGAGGAACGTTTGTACATGTAGTTCCCCCTGAAGCTCGGCAAAGAAAGGAAAGGAGGTGTATCCTTTTCCAGGCAGAGTCCTGGCAGACAAATGAAGTAGCATGCACTACCGAGAGCAGAAGCTGGTGGGTTGGCCGGTGCCCTAAGATGTGTTACCATAAGAAGAGGCTACTTCCACTGATCACAGAAGAGAACAGTCGATCCACACCAAGGAATACAGTCTGTTCAGCAGAACGTTTCTTTTTTTACTGTTGTTTATGAACGAACCTCATCCCATGCTGAGATTTCAGGACTTGTAATCAAAAAATACACTAAATAGCTTTACTTTGAAGGTCTGCTTGATCTGCAAGCCTCAGATGCTGCTTTACATACCATTTTCAAGGACAGAAATACCCTTTTAAAGTAGCATGCTCAACCTCACCTAGTCCAGATTTTACTTTGTTACCTGTTGCTGCAAAGCTGAATTGACAGTCTGGAGTTGACAAAACAGTACCGCAGATGGGGAAAAGGGACTGTGTGGTTGCTGGATCCCACATTGTGTGGGTAGGAGTAGGCACTCCCCAGAGGATGCTAATCAGAGGTTTCTAAAGCCAACTATAGAGAGTATCCATAATTGCAAGATACTGAAACATTGATATTTTATTTGGCTATAATCAAATTACCTTATCAAACCTCACACACTTGTTTGTTATTGAATGCCAAACCAAATACCATGCCATACGCTTTGATGCATATGTATTAGGCTGAAGGACTCATTAGGTCTGTAAGAATAATCAACATTTTGAGACAGAAAAAAAATCTTTTCATTGGGCAGTCTGCCTCTGGAGATTGTCACTGTTACCTGGGAAGGCTTAACTTGTCCTCGCCTCATAACCAGTTTCTCTTTAAAAACTGCAGACAGAGAGCAATCAGACCTTTGATATCTCCAGTGATCCAATTCCCCTTCCTCCAGTCCCTTATAAACATACAAGTACTGTCATCAGTTTGTCCCATACTTCCAAATTCCCATGAACTGAACGTTAAAGTCCTAAAAAGCTTAACATGGACTGATTTTTCCCCACTTGGGCAGTAATGTGATATTTCACTTTGCATTTCTTCATCACATCACTCCCGAAGTCTGCCTTTGTAATGCAGTCAGTCATGAAAAAAACTAGGCCTGCAATTAAAGAAAGAAAACAAAGTAAAAAGCCAAAGAGCTAGTACACCATGAGCTTAAAAAACAAGGAACTGCATGTAGCTGTGATCACTCTGACATCTGCTCACTTCTGGTCAAATTCTCCATCTCCTATCAAAGAGGAAAAAAGTTGTCATTGCTATGCATGCTGTAGAGGCAGAATGTGACTGCCTGACTACAATAGCTAGGAATGCTGTCAAAAAAAAAACCCTAAATGCACAGTCACTAATGATTTTATCATGGTAAAACTTTCATTTGAAAATAATAGTTGGTACTTTAATGGATAAAATAGAAACTCAATAAATCCTTAATGATGCCTACTCTCTTTTATGCTAGCAGTTTTACACAGTAAAAACAATTATTCTTGTGAATGTCAACCTGTCAATCTGGTTTAAGGTTTTAAACCTTTATGAAGAATTTCAGAGGGAGAGTAGAAATATTACTTTTAATGGCTTTGTTTGAAATGTCTTGATTATGGATAATCAGCTACGAGCAGTTGTAACACAAGAAGCCCCTAAAAAGAAAAATAAAGCTAAATCAGAAATATTCCAAGGCTTTATATTTCTCATCCCCCATCACAAGTCTCCAAGTGGTTACTTTCATGTCCTCCTCACCCAGCAGTTCCCACTTCTGAGGCAGGAGTAAAATGAGCCATTGGTGGTGGGTGATTTATCTGAACTATTTCCCCTCCTGATTTTCTAAGCGGAAATCTCTTATTCTCCCCCTTCTCGCCTCTGAGCTGCTGAGTAAAACTCAACTCCAGGACCTCAGATCAAGAGCTAGAGTGACCAAGTGAGGAACCAAATCAGTTGCAGACCAGGAAAGGAATGAAAAGACAGCTTCAATTTTAAAGACCAGATTGTAGCATGATAAGAATCACCACCTTTGCATCCTAATGAGTGCACCTGTCCCCTTCAATTATGTCGGCTGATGACCTGGAATAAAGGTGCCAGGATCCAATCAACACCCACATTTAAAACCAGTTAATAGACTGTCAGGTTCAGCTGTGAAAATGCTGTTATTAGTAACCAATCTCAGTCAGTCCTGGAAAGCACTGTCAATCTTTATACACTGAGAATTGCATGCTGGTTGGTTTAGGATACTGAAGATAATGTACAGAAAGGCCTTCTTTTTTCCTCTCTCTTGGTTTGTGTTTGCTATGAAAAATCATGTAGTAACGTTAAAGAGATCTTTCTGTTAATACCAGATTCTTTGAAGAAGTATTGTACTTCCTGTGGAGCATTACATTGTGGATGCTTGAGGGGTATCACATCCACAGCTTTTGTATTGCTCTTTCTTCCTAGGAAAGCATCTGTGAAGACATGAAACTTATGCAGTGTCCATGCTCATCCCCACAAGGTCCCTCTTCCTTCCCTTTGACTAAGAAAATTACTGCCAAATTTTCTCCTGATCATCTTTTAGCAAAAAAACAACAACGCTGAAGTTCTCTACAGTGCTTATTCACACTGGCGCAGGACAGCAGTTCATACAGTGTACCTCTTTCTTTCAACAACCTGATAGCACAAAACCATGTTCAATGAAAGGCAGCTGCAGGTGTGTCAATGCCTAATCTTCCTGTGCAGAACTGCAGAAACTCCTTCTATTTTCTACATTTTTTCCAGCAAAGAACACACAAATTGTTACATATGGTTATTCTTACAACAGTTGTGGCCAAGAGAAGCAAGGGATAAGTCTGAATCTATGCTACCTGAATTACTGCCTTCTCTATATGGCTGTGTGGACTGACAGACTATCCACTCAAACAAAACTGAACAGATGCAAAACTTTACCCAAGGGTGAAATCAACACTTGATCAAAACCACCATGACTTTAATATTCATTGACATATTGTTTTTCTTTTTGTTTGGTCTTTGCACTTACTACAGTCAGGACCAGAATGGAAGTGACAAATTATTCCAACAAGGGAACGTTCTTGCAATATTTCCAGGGAAATTGCAAGAGATGGAACCAGAAATAGCACAGAAAAAACTTCCTGTTTAAAGATTGTTGTGCTTGCCTGAAGCCCTGACCTAGGGGAGCAAAAACTTCTGGCAGCAGCTGTAAAGTAACTTTTCAAACGGTGTAGCTCATCTCCTAGCACTAGAGACTGCTGTCCCGTGTGTCTTCAGGTGTGCCTGAAGTCCTGCCCATCACAGCTGCCCCTAACCTCAAGGGCTGGTTTGCATATACTGGAGAATTGTGGGTTTGACTTAGCATCCGCATCTGTAATATGCAGAGGAAAAGCCTAAGGTGAAGAAGAGAGGGAAGGAACAAAAGATGCGAGAATACCACCAAGAGGGGACCAGTAGAAGGCGAGGGAGGAAAGCTGGTATGTTTGTCCATCTGGAGAGATGGAGGACACCAAAAGGGAGGACTTGTGTGCCAGGCATTTTGAAGATGCATTCCAATTCTTTTTTTTTCTTTTTTTCTTTTTCTTTCTTTTTTTAGAAAACTAACCTTAATTTCTTTTTCCTTTCCCTTGTGCAGGTAATCCAGAAAACAGTCACATACCCTGACAGCTGACCACAACAGTGGAGAACTTAAGAGCTACTCTTCTATAATTTTGATGCATAACGGTCAAAGTACAACAGTAACCTCCTTCCCAGAAGTGATTTACACCATTTCACATCCTGATAAGTAATGTAGGACCTACATCTCAGTACCTCCCCAGACTAATATGGGACCCTTCCCCTATAACTGCCCACAGTTCATGATACCTATGGCAATATGCACTACATCTTCTGGTTTTGCAATAATCAACAAATTAATAAAGTCATCAAAAAAGACACGAGTGTGGCAATGGAAAACCAGCAGGACTCCTTTAGAAGGGAGGACCCTGGGAACTACCAACCTGTCAGCCTCACCTTTGTGCCTGAGAAGATCATGGTATAGATCCTCCTAGAAGCTATGCTAAGGCACATTGAGGACAGGGAGGTGATTTGAGACAGCCAGCATGGCTTCACCAAGGGCAAATCTTGCCTGACTGACTTAGTGGCCTTCTGTGATGGAGTGACTACATTGGTGAACAAGGGAAGAGCTGTGCTTGTCATCTGCCTGGACTTCTGTAAAGCCTTTGACATAGTCCCCCACAACATACTTCTCTCTAAATTGGAGAGATAGGGATTTGATGGGTGGACTGTTTGGTGGATGAGAATTGGTTGGATGGTCACATCCAGGCAGTAGTGGTCAACAGCTCAATGATGAGATGGAGATCAGAGATAAGTGGTGTCCCTCAGGGCCTGTATTGAGAGTACTGGTTAATATCTTCATCAAAACATAGTGGGATTGAGTGCACTGTCAGCAAGTCTGCAGATGCCACCAAGGTGAGTGGTGTGGTTGACATGCCCAAGGGATGGGATGCCATCCAGACGGACCTAGACAAGCTCGAGAAGTGGGCCCATGTGAACCTCATGAAGTTCAACAAGGCCAAGTGCAAGGTCTTCACCTAGGTTGGGGCAACTCCTGGTATCAATACAGGCTGGGCAATCAGGGGATTGACAGTAGCGCTGCGGAGAAGGACTTGGGGGTACTGGTGAATGAAAAGCTGGACATGAGCTGGCAATGTGTGCTTGTGGCCCAGAAAACCAACCATATCCCGGGCTGCATCAAAAGAAGCATGGCCAGCACATTGAGGGAGGTGATTCTCCCCCTCTACTCCACTCTCCTGAGACCCCACCTGGAGTACGGCATCCAGCAGTGAAGTCCTAAGCACAGGAAAGACATGGGCCTGTTGGAGTGAGTCCAGAGGAGGGCCATGAAGATGATCAGAGGGCTGGAGAACCTCTCCTATGAAGACAGGCTGAGAGAGTTGGGGTTGTTCAGCCTGGAGAAGAGAAGGCTCCAAGGAGACCTTATTGCAGCTTTTCAAAATTAAAGGGGGCTTGTAAGAGATATGGGGACAGACTTTTTAGTAGGGCTTGTAGCTATAGGAAAAGGGGTAATGGTTTAAACTGAAAGATCGATTCAGACTAGATATAAGGAAGACTTTTTTTATGATGAGGGTGGTGAAACACTGGAACAGGTTGCCTAGAGAGGTGGTAGATGCCCCATCTCTGGAAACATTCAAGGTCAGGTTGGAGAGAGCTCTGAGCAACCTTATCTAGTTGAAGATGTCCCTGCTCATGGCAGGGGGGTTGGACAGATGACCTTAAAGGTCCCTTGCAGCCCAAACCATTCTATGATTCTATGAAGGACCAAACTCTTGAAAACTGAAATGGGAGATGAACGAACAATCCTCAATTATTATTGATAGAAAAATATATTATATATGATGAAAAACATTAAAGAAAAAAGCAACTTAAAGGCATTCAGTGTTAAATCTGCCTTAGAACTGTGTATCATGTCATTTAATTACTTTATTCCATCCTTCATCATTTAAAAATCTGCTGGTTTGACACCACTGAACTCAGGGATGGGAATTTGTCCTGAACTCTGCACACAGCAACAGTGAGGAGAGCTGCCTTCACCAATCTCTGCACAAGACCCAGTTTCCCTCAGCACAGCTGACTGCAGCAAGAGCACACTGACGAGATTGGACTGTAACTATTTTGGAGTGATCCCTGAGAAAGAGGCCTTAAATAGAACAATACGTACATCTGGCAATCTCAGATGGATCATTGTGCTCCTTCTGCCCATGTAGACGTTATGCTGACATCCCTAAATATCAACACAATTCACCCTCCCCAGCTCCAGCTACTATCACTGGAGCAAGACCTAAAATTTTCATATTCATGTATGAATATCTTGCAATGCTTGTATTCATTTGGGCTTGAGCTTTCATCTTGGTACAAAATGTACAGTGAAAAGAAAAGGAAATACATAAATCAGAGGTAATATACCCATTAGGGGAAGATAGCATCACTTTTCTAGATTGAATGAACCACTGTTAGGGGTACTAAAAGAAACTTCAGGCTTTCTCATATCAAGGCACAAACCCAAACCCAAATCAAGCGAAGGCTTCTCTGTACTTCCTCCCACAGAACAGAAACTATCTCCTTCCCAGGCATTTCTCAGCAGGCTGAGTGGAGGAATGATGTGAAAAAAACATGCCAGCCTTGCAGTGAGTTCTCTGGCGATATAACTGTTGGCAAAACCCATGGGGATATGTGGGGTGTGGGGAGCACTCCTATGGGGATGAGAAAAGGGCTGAAATACTGCACATGCCACTGATTTGGCATGAATTGGGTTTGCAAAAAGAGTGAGATGGGTGAAAGTATCCTCATCTGTGGCACAAAGGGAACAGACTATTTACAGAAAGCATCAAAATGTGCTGATTAGAGGTTGCTTGAAGACTCACAACTGCTCAATTCCACCTCTTTGCCACTTAAACCCTTTTGCTGACCTACTTGCAGCGACCTACTCCATTTTTCCACTCCAAGGGAATGGACAACTTCTTGATGGATCCATGCAACACATGACATGCTGCCAAGCTGGGCTGCCTGACAGCCAGCAAGGCTTTGGGTGGCAGAGGGAGGCTTAGCAGCACAGTGCCAGCCAGGCACAGAGAAGGGGGAAAGCCCAATGCTGTAGCATGTGGCAATGCAAAACTTGCCAAGATGGTCAGATCTTTCCCCCTCATTCATCTTCTGACAGCTCAAGTCGTGTGATGTTAATAATTCATAAGTTATCTGTACAATAAGTTATGTTCTTCTTTTAAAAATAGAGCTAGAGAAGCAAGTGTAAATAATTAATCTGAGAAGAGAAATAATCAATTAACCCCTTCAAAAAAGGACAAAAATCAATAGCTCTGACTTTTTTTTCACCTGACTAAGCATTTCCAGACAGTGCCATCCCCACGGCTGCCAAAACTCTGATGTGACACGTATTTCTACATGCAGCATCACTGCAGCAAAAACGACAGGCAATCTGGGAAATTTGGTAAGAAATTATGCATCTCACAAAGCTCCTCTTCTTACCCTGACAGACTAGTTCTTCCTCTTTTCCATCCTGCTACCCAGAGCTCCAGATGCTGGGGTGAAACTACTGCTAATGTAAGATGAAAACAGTTGGCACCTGTTCACCATGAGCCAGCCAAATCACAGCAGGAAAGCTGCGCCTTGCAGGAGTGGTGGCACTGAGTTTGACAGTGGTGCCAGCTTGCACCAAGCACCAAATGAAGGGTGCTTTTTTTACAGGTTTATACACCCTTTCTCCTTCAGCTGGAGCTCCCTGGTATGCTTGAGGACAGATTCACTTAGGATCTGTGCTGACTCCTCTGAGCCCTGGGAGGAAAGCAGAGGGCAGGGCATGAGACATCTCTGAAACTGTGATGCCTTGGGTACCCATCTCCACCCCAAACACTGTATGACACTTCCCGCGTGAACAGTTGCCAGACGGTGGCCGATGTGAAATTCCACCGGAGAGTAGAAAGACGAGGGATATCCCTAATTAACTTCAGTGTACAGTCAGCTGTGGATATTCCAGCTTTAAATCCCAGCTTCTGCTCACAGAACAGCAGCATGCTGCAAAAATTTGTTTGCCCAGGAACAAATCCCTGCCCAGACCTTGGCAAGGAAAGCAAAAGGTACTGTCTTCATCGAGGACTTATGCCCCAATTGAAATGAGATTTAGAATATGGAGAGCATGCCCTAATTTCTTCCCCCGGAACAGCACTTCAAGGATTTGCTACCAATTTTTTACAAGGGCTTGCTGAAGAAAACCTTTAGTTATGCTGTAGATAGATTAAGGGAAGGAATGAAAATAAGACCATATTTTTCCCATGAAAGTTTTATATAGATGTCAAAGAGGCTACAGTTTGTTTGCACTGTCACTGCTGAAGCCCATGTGACAGACAGCAGGATTATTTTTAGTAACTGGGTGGAGGATGGGGAGACCAGTACACAATTTGAGCTTTGTAGAGGTTATCTCCATGCCACTCTGTTATTGAAAGAGTAGCAGTCTTTTAGTTACTGAAAGACTTTTGCTATATAGTAGAGAAAAATACATGACAAACGGGGCATACAGGAATTTCAGTTACTATATGTTTTGGGTTTTGTGTGGTGGGGTTTTGGTAGCAGGGGAGGGGCCACAGGGGTGGCTCCTTTGAGAAACTGGTAGAAGCTTTCCCAGCTCCAAGTCGGACCCACCTCTGGCCCAGGCCGAGCCCATCAGCGATGGTGGTAGCGCCTCTGGGAGAACAGATTTAAGAAGGGGAACCTGCAGCAGGGGAGGAGATTGGAATGTGGAATGTGAGAGGAACCCAGGTCAGTGAAGAAGGAGCGGGCTAGGAGGGGATGCCCCTGCAGCCTGTGGGCAAATGCAGGCTGTCCCCCCCAGCCCATGCAGGGGGGTGGGGGAGCAAATGCCCACCTGCAGCCCAGGGAGGAGCCCACGCCGGAGCAAGTAGCAAGTGGGTGCCCTTGAGGATCTCCGTGACTCCACAGGAAAGCCCGTGCTGGAGCAGCCAGTGACTGAAGGACTGCAGCCCATGGAAGGGACCCACATTGGAGAAGTTCATGAAGGACTGTCTCCTGTGGGAAGGACCCCATGGTGGAGCAGGGACAAGTGAGGAGGAGTCCTCCTGCCCCTGATGAGGAAGGAGCGGCAGAGACAAGGTGTGACAGACTGACCCCAACCCCATTCCCTGTTCTCCTGCGCCACTGGTGGGAGGAGGTGGAGAGAACTGGGAGGGGAGTTGAGGCGGGAAGGAGGGAGGGATGGGGGGAAGGTGTTCTCAGGCTTGGGTTTAATTCTCAGTATCCTTGTTTTGATTTGGTAGTAAATTAAATTGATTTTATTGCTTCTCCAAGTTGAGCCTGTCTTTTGACCATAACCATCAGTGGTGAGTGATCCCTCCCTGTCCTTACCTCAGCCCAGCAGCCTGCCTTTATATTTTCTCCTCATCCCACTGGGGCCGGGGGGGAAAGAATGAGTGAGCAGCTTTGTGGTGCTTTTTTACTGGCTGGGTTTAAACCACAACACTATACAAAGAAGTTTTCCTTATAACTAACCGGTACCTGGACAATCATGCAGCTATGGTAGGTCATTGTTCTTGCTGTAAATGCCATCACTTAAACCTAATTTCTCCATATGCAAAGGCCAGTTGGGGTCCACCAAAGTATTCGGGAGTGAAGCCATGAAGGAGGTGAGTTAGAGGAAGCCCATGTCTGGGGTGAGAGGCTCTGCTCAGGCTGAGTAACAGAAGAGCAGGGGGGTTGCATGATACAAAACTCTAGATCTGATCAGCAGAGTCACTATTACTTTCTCTCAAAACTCCTCACTTCAAACATTAGAATAGGATTTGGAAGCACTGTCAGATGATTGCTGGCAAGTGTGGACAAATAGCAATACCTAGAAAATAAAGACTAGCTGGAGCTTGGTGGCAATTTAATTGGTAAATCATAAACTCAGATGCAGATACAGTTCTCTGTGTGTGTAGGGGGAATTTATAAGCATAAAAGACTGGCACAAAACATTTTGAGAATTTCAGGGGTGGTTTTTTGCTTAAATCTATTTTTAAAATTTCTAAAAAGAAATATGGATGGTGCATTAGAAGATGTATAATATAATTCCTTGGAAAAAAAAAATTGTTACTGAGTTTGCTTCTTAGCTGCTATAGATTTGAGTTGAGTCAGATCCATTACCATGCCTTCCTTCCACCCTGTTTGTTGGTACCAACACTAAGCAGATGTCCTGGTTTCAGCTGGGATAGAGTTAAGTGTCTTCCTAGTAGCTGGTACAGTGCTGTGTTTTGAGTTCAG
>JANZLQ010000050.1:1468894-1490611 GCA_026212715.1 Elanus axillaris | reverse complement strand
GGTGGGTGGGGGGGGTGGCTGCGTGGTGTTTAGTTGCTCACTGGCATTAAACCACGACAGCAGACCATTTCACTATCTGTACAGTGCCAGAAATGCCATAATGAGTATAAATCATTCACTGTGGTTTAGGTACCAATTCATTATTTACCACAGCGAAAAAAAGATACTGGAGACAAAATGGTGCTGTGGTAAAACTTTCATGCAGTTAATGGTTTTAGTTATGATTATTGCACAAGACTTCATTACTTATAACTGTCACAATCAGTAACTTCTAAGCAGGGTTACTGAGTCAACATGGTGATTTTGCTTAGCCCTTTTAATGTTATTTGAATCTAAAGCTGACAAGTCTTTTTGCCTTGTTTCTCAGCAAATTCCCATTATTTCAGCTCATTGATAACTAAGTCATATATTACAAAAATCAAGGATTTTTCACAGTATAACCTTACTTCACCCCACTGAGTAAATGTCATTTGAGAAATGACTGAAGAACATTGTGCTACCTCAATAAACACATATGAAGTCCTAGCTAATGAAAACATGGGCAGTGTTTTCACCAAGAATAATTTCATTCACACTGTATCTATGTATATATATCAAAGAGAAAAGAGGGAAAAGTGACTTCAGATTGGAATAATCATGCTTCACACACATACTGCATGTATTATGCCCTACTTAAACAGTTCAAGGCAATGAAAATCAGGCTGTCATGCTCAGCTCTAAGAAGAAGCCTCCAGATTTCATTTTGCTATATTATGTTTATAGAGCTAAATTCTTCTGGCAGTAAAATGCTCTCTACCTCTAGTGATGTTAAATGAAATTCAGTCTGTCCTAGAGAGGTGTGTTGGAGACATTACTAATGGACAGTGGACTTGCACTTTTATCCTCTCATGCAGAAATTAATGGAAACTGTATTTCTTGCCTTCTAATTTTGCCTCTGCCTTTCTTCGTAAAAACACCAGCAAACATGAGCTGCAGCCATGGTTCTCCAACAACTGGAAGTGATTTCCCAAGTGAACATGCCTGGAGAAAGGCACTCGTGCCTGTAAGAGTTCCAACAACCTGGAGGGCTCAAAGCACAACAGAAGTTAGGAGCTGGCTCAGAAAACTTCTGTGTCATAGGCGAGGTTGCTGCTACACCAGAGGTCCTTGCAAGAGAGAAAGCAACACCTCCAGTTGCTTCCCCTCCAGTCCTCCTGCTTTCAGCAGCAATTAAGGGAGACTGTCACCTGCTCAGTATGGCCATCCCACAAGCAGTAAATGCCCCTTTCTTCCCAGTTACACAATTCTCATTCATTTCTTGCCAAAACATTTCATAGCACTCATGTCAAATCTTTTGGCAGCTGCTACCCTCATCCCTAATCCTCCCCTCTCTTTGTCTGGTCCAACAGGGCTACCCTTCCACAGCAGCACCAATGCTGCCATGGCCATGCCTTTTTCTCTTTGCTGGTTCACGATACCAAACCAAGACAAAGAATGCAAGAAAATACACATTTAGCAGCTGTGAATAAATGACTGACACATTCTCCCCACGGTAAACAGAAGTGGGTCCTGTATCATCTCAGCACATTTCTACAGTAAGTAGCAGAGATGTTTTATTATTCCCCAAGTACAGAGTTTTTAGAGAAAAAAAGGATTACTCTGAGAGGTATTACTTGAAGGGGAATTAATAATCACTGTACATAAAGGCACCTGACACATGCCAAGCATGATTTTGTAATTGTTTAAATTTACAGTAAAAATAGATGATCTAGTTGTGAAATATCTTTGATGAGAAAATATAAGGAAGACATTCCCTAAAGATGCCTCAGTGGCTCCAAGGAAATTATGTTTGGGATGGGTTAGATGTTGAGCGAAGCATGTTCAGCTCTCAAAGAAAATCCACTCGTTTTTGTCAAGCCTTTGTGAAAAGATCTAGCTTGTAGATGCTCAGGAGAGAATTGGTAATGGTTTTGCATTGGTGCAAAGAAAGGAGACTTTGGAAAGAGTTTTCTAAATGCTTGCTGGTTGACCAAGTTAGATTCTTAGTATAAATCAGGATTTTTCATGAGCTGAATTAGGGTATTAGGAAAGGGAAAATGATAGTTTCAGGGATGCTGCTGAGGAAGTCTGTGATGGAGTCTTTTTTTTTCTCTCCTAGCAGCCTATTGACTCAAATGGCAATGTTAGTAACCTAGACAGCAAGAAAGAAAAGCAAGTAAGCCTTGGCAGTGATATGTATACTTATTGACTCTGTGAGGGTACACTGCTTTTGCTTCTGAAGTTATAATGAAGACGCAGCTTTGGTAAATCACAGAAAATCCTAGTGAATTCCTAGAAGGGACAGTTCTTAGACATGTCCCAGTTTTGCAAGGATATGCTACAAAGAATTGTTCACAGCAGCAGGAAAACTTTGAAGCTCTGTTAGAGAATGCCATGAAAAAGGCATCAGAGGGGGGTCCAAAACCAGTTGAAAAGTTCACAGTAAAAAAAGAAAGGAAGAGCTGAAAAAGGGAAACTGAAAAAGTGGGTGAATATAATCATGGAAAAAAATTCAATGAACCACAGTGCTGCAGCAGGTAGAAAAGACTGAAGCAGAAAAACTTGATACAGCCAGTAAAGTTAAAAATATTCATACAGAAAACATTATTACCTGGTGAAAGAAGTAGCTTAAAAAGAATCAGTGGAATTATTTCAGTCAAGAGTAGCAGATTGATGAACCTATACAATGATAAACAAATAAAATCTGAAAAAAAATGAGGAAGCATTATAGGAAAGGAAAGCTCCATATTATCTTTTGGCTAAAAAAACTGAAAAAAAGGAAGTAGAGTAGCATGATTCAGCAAAGTGAATGCCAGGGTGCTGATTAAGACATTCAGAGAAGAATGGTGTCTAACTGGAAGACATCAGAAGTCAATAAAATCCAAAAGTATTGGTTAAAAATCCTTACCAATCCATATCTTAGTTCAAAACACATCTATAGGAAATGCTGCAAAAGGCTGGAGGTGTCGAGTGTGCTCATGGAAAAAGAAAAGAAAAAGGGAAAGAGGTGGCATTGTCTTAAAAACCTCTAAGTGACTTACTGTTGATCTGAGAGCTTCTTATTGAAACAATCACTGAAAACCAAAGTATTTTGATGATGGGGAGTACCTAGCAGATACCAGAACAAAACAAGAGTCTGGATGTGGTTTTGACAAATTATGCAAAAGCTTCTGAAAGCATGTCATGAACTGGGAATCCAGAAGCATCTGGGACTTAGGAGGGAAGTGCATTAACTACAACACAGCAGTAGAAGAGGAGATAAGAGCACTGTGAGGGACACGGCAGGTGACTTCTTGTCACCCTTCCTCTTTGTTGTAACTTTGCTTCTATTATTTGCAAAGCTGAGTCACACTGAGAAATGTTATTTAGTGACAAAAGAGGAAAAGTCCATCTCATATCTACTTGTTACGGGTTTGTGTGGTGCGGGTTTTTTTTGGTAGTGGGGTAGGGGCCACAGTGGTGGCTCCTGTCAGAAGCTGCTGGAAGCTTCCCCGTCTCCAAGTCGGACTCGCCTGTGGCCAAGGCCAAGACCATCAGTGACGGTGGTAACACCTGTGGGAGAACAGATTTAAGAAGGGAACCTGCAGTGAGTAGGGGATTGGGATGTGAGAGGAACCCCTCTGCAAGTACTGAGGTCAGTGAGGAAGGAGGAGGCGGAGGAGTGCCAGAGGCAGTGGATGCCCCTGCAGACCGTGGTGACATGGCAGGCTGTCCCACCCCCAGCCCATGGAGGGGAGTGGGGGCGCAGATGCCCCCAAGGTGGCCGTGACTCTATGGGAAAACCTGTGCTGGAGCAGTCTGTGTCTGAAGATTGGCCCATGGAAAGGACCCATGCCAGGGAAGTCTGTGAGGAACTGCAGCCCGCAGGAAGGACCCACATTGGAGAGGTTTGTGAGAGACTGTCTCCTGTGGGAAGGACCCCACACTGGAGCAGGGGACGAGTGAGGAGGAGTCCTCCTCCCCCTGAGGAGGAAGGAGCGGCAGAGACAAGGTGTGACGGACTGACCCCAACCCCATCCCCTCTTCCCCTGCGCAGCTGGCGGGAGGAGCGGAGCTGAGGCAGGAAGGAGGGAGGAGAGGGGGGAAGGTGTTCTCAGGCTTGGGTTTCATTCTCAGTATCCTTGTTTTGATTTGATTGGTAGTAAATTAAATTGATTTTGTTTCTTTCCCAAGTTGAGCCTGTCTTTTGCCCGTGACGGTAAATGTTGAGTGATCCCTCCCAGTCCTTGTCTCAACCCAGGAGCGTTTCCTTCTATTTTCTCCTTGTCCCACCAGGACCAGGGCAGGGTAGCGAGCAAGCGAGCGGCTGCATGGTGCTTTGTTACCAGCTGGGCTGAAACCATGACACTACTTAATACAACAACTTGAAATTACATGGCCAGTAGGAGGCAAAAATTAATTTCCCAGTTAAAAATGCAAGGCTTTTCTGAAGGAAATAAGAATCGTATTCAGGCAGAGCAAGCCTGTATATATTTCACACCAGAAAAATCCTGTTGAAAGTATCACAGAAGATTGAAACAGGTACTGGGGTGAAAGAATACATAACAGCACGGGACATCATAAATGTTAGGAATTTGTCAAAAGATTATGATGAAAAATTAAGAAAGAGTGCTTTCAGAGATGTGTACAATTCCTAAAGATATTTCAGCATGCAAAATACATTAAAGGTAATCAATATATATCCCATCCACTGTAGTGAGAAATTGGACCCAAAGGAACTGTACAGCAGGACAAAGCAGAAGTTAGCACTGAACTAAGCAATAAACATGAATGCGGATGTGAGAAAACCTTTTTGTTGATCAGAGGATGATAGAGGAAAAGGGCTCAGAATAGCCAAGGATACTACAGAAAATGAGTATATGGTGACAGTGAGCTACATCAGAGAGCAAATACTGTCTAACTGGGTCTTGGGCAATGCTCCAAGACTGGATAGGAAAAATGCTCCTAAGTGTCATTCTTTAGATAGACAAGATGCATAGTCAGGGTGGATTGGGAAGAAACTACATGGCCTTTGGGTCACTCTTCTCCTGATACATAAAGCACTAGTTTTCCCACCAGCTTGTCTATAATACTTTCTTTTAGAGCTTTGTATGCATTAAATGTTCCTAAAGAGGTATTTTGCTTCTGGTAGTTATTTGAACATGTCTCGAGGCAAGAATTTTCTTTTCCTTTTTTTTTTTTAATTTTTCAACAATGTCAACAACATTGCAAACACATACTTATCTGGCACACATATCACTGTGTTTCTCCAACTTTTGGCTCATCTGTCCTTGTGAGACCTGCTGAGTACCAAAACCTCTGTCTTCTCACCTACTGTGACCCTGTGAAATTCTGACTCGCAGAGAAACCACCACTTATGGTATGAAAAACTGGACTATCTCTACTACTGCTGCTACATCTTATGCCCTGCTGTGCCTCCAGCATGAATGCATCCCATCATTCTACCTGCCATCTCCCCCTTCCCCTAGCTCCCCTCCAGCCTTTGCCTCATATGGGACGAAGTCTGCTTCCAAAGTAAGGGTACATTCACTTCAACTTGCAATGCAGCAGAGAGACAGTTGAGTTAGTTGGGCTTCCCTGCCCTGCTAGGTTGCAGCAATCCAAGAAGCAGGGTAAATTCAGCCTGATTAGAGCTGGCTTGAGACTCTGGCATGACTGGACAAGTTTCTTTCCCATTGCTCACCCACAATTTAGTTTCTCAAACTGCTTAATCCTGAAGACCATCAAGCAGTATCTAGTGGACCTGTGCATTAATCACCAACTACCTATACATTCAGTACTGTAGATGAAATGGTATTTTTGTATGGAATATAGACTGCAGACCCTGTAACATAGTATCATGTCCATTAAGTACAACATTCACAAATAACATTGAGAGAGTAGAACAACTAAAACATCATGCAGAATGTATCTTTTGTGTCAGGCTCCTAAGCAATCTAAGCAACACTGATATTTACACCAGTTGATCATCTGTCCTGTTAGGTACACAATGCTCCAAAATTCTTGTACTGGACTCCTTATAACCCAAATGCACAGAGAAACTAAATATGGGTTGTCCTTATAAAACTGAGTCAGGCTTTGTGCCAGTTGACTCTCAAGCATTGTTTGAAAGATTAAAATAAAACATAATTGCACCAGCTTTCTAAATCTGACCAGGGCTCAGAGGATAAATGCCTTACCTCATTATGTTTAAATGCTCTATCTCAATCTGGTTTTAAAACAGAGCGGATGCTGTGAGCTGCCAATCTGCTGTACTGCTAAGAAAACCACAATACCGCTACAGACCAGGATGTGGGCTCCAACAATGAGCCGCACTTAGTATTTGGCTTTCCTTTACTGTCCCCTGCTCCTCAGCTCACTTGCTTCCAATGATCATCACTTCACCCAGTATGACTATGTGTCAGCTCCAATTGAAATGATCCCTTTTCTTAACAGACAGTGTTTCTGTGCCTGAAGTGCAATGTTATTTATACATTACAGACCACATTCCTGCTGCCTAGCTCATGCTGGTGGCTCCCACTGTCACCACGGAAGAGCACCAGCCAAAGCAGCGGCTTGCCTACTTGAAGTGTACTCTCAGAGTTGAGTCAAGCACACCTCATTTGACTCTCAAATAGGTGGAAGTCCCAGTCTGCATAAAGGGGAGTCAGAGCTAGCTGGAGTCAAATCAAAGATAGTTTTGCTCCAGTAGGAAGAGGCTTTGAGGAGCCAGTTTAAAATGGCACAGAAGCCCTGTGAGAAGCCCCAGATGAAATCCCCAGCATCACTCCTCTGTCTCTGTATTGTTTCTAAATTACCAACACATTTGGGACATACAAAAAAGGCAAGCATACCTTTTGGGCAAGCACTACCAGTAGGCACTCCATGTAATAAAGAAGCCCAAGATGCTTGCATGTCAAATTTCCCATCTAACCCAGAAACATTGCTCTTCATGGCTTTTCTGACTGTTGCTTACCTCTTTTAACTTGTCCAGCTCATTTTGCAGTGTCTGCTTGGATACTTCCACTTCAATAATTTGCTGCCGAAGGATTTCATTTTCATCTTCTGCTTTAACACGTTTCTCCTCCACACTCTCCAACTCATGATGCAATCTGACAGAAACATCTTTGGCTACCTGGTCAGAAAAGCACAAATGCGTGAAGAGGATCTACGAGGAGCAACAGCCACAGTATGTCTCCTACAGTAGGTAGCAGAATACAGCCCTAGACAACTGAGAGATTTTTAATTCAGTTATGATGCTGTTGATGAAAGACTCCAAGCCTTCTGAGTATCAAAATGAATATTCATTTCTAATAAAGAAATCCAAAATGAACATTTATTTGATTACCCATCTCCAGCTCCCTCTCCCCATTATGCTAAGGCAATGTCATGAACAGCAGGAGGAAACAAGCAGATAACAAACACACACATCAAAGTCCCAGAATATCACATCGACAAAACAAAAGATGAGGAATTGTACTGTAAAGTTGACAGGTCATCAATCAAAGCTGCATCCATGAAGCAGTCTCATCCACCCAAATTTGCTGCTCTGGCAGCAATCAGAACTAGGCAAGAGTGATATAAAAGTACAGAAATATATGCTAGCTTAGGTTTTCTGAGTCCAGCCTAACAAGAATAAATACTTACTCCAAAAACATTTGGAAAGGTGATTCATCAAGCAAAATGATGAAATAGTGAATTACAAGTCAGCAAAACCAAATCAAACAAACTAAAAAAACTCAGTATCTCTTTCACTCGAATCTATGTACAAGATTTTTACTGAGTAATGTATCATTTCTATTATGATACGGCTATCACTTGTTTTTCATCATAAAAGAGAAAATTAGGTCTGACATTTTGAAAAGTTTCATGACTTGATATGTCACTCTCATTTCCACTGCTGGGAACCAGTCATTCCAGTTTCAGAAGGTTTTAAGTTTTGCATTTTTAATTACAAAATGCTTAATAATTCTAGTGGCAAGCAGTCCCCCTCTACAGAAGATATTTTCAAAACAGCTACAGGATAGCAGTATTTAAGAAAGACAAGTAAAGCTAGATAAGTGTTGTGCCTATACAAAGCTTACCCTTGATGGAAACATTTCTGAAAAATATAAAAACTGTTTCAGTAAGAACATAATTTTTACAGGAATTTTTGGGTTTATGGGAATAGCATTTTGATTCTCTATCTGCCTTGCTGAAAACTGTAACAGTCTGCTCCTGTTATGAGTAACTCATTAGGCATTAAGAAATGCAACTTTGACTAGGACTTTTTTTTCCGTTATTTGGCATAAGCAAGAAGAGAAAAAGAAGGAAACAGCATGAATTGAGAAAAGCATATCAGGTTTTGTTTATACAGTTTCGCAAAGCTAAGGTTTTCAGTAAAACCAGTAAAACAAAACTCTTAACTCTTTCAAATGCACAAATGTAACTTGACTGCATTTCTTTCATTTTGAATCTAAGCACATGGTTTTTTACTCACTAACACATCTTTTTAAGATGATAAGCCACATATTTGTTCTCCTCTGCATGAGGAAATTGGTCTTGATGTTTGGAGAACTACTTCCTGTTTCATATGTCACCCTCCCTTCCATTGCAGGGAGCCAAATCCTGGTCTGCTCTCTATCTCTGCAAATATGAATTTCTCACCTACCCTTAAATCTTGTTCTAGGCTCTCTTTTGCTGTAAATATGAATCTCTCACCCACCTTTAAATCTTGTTCCAGGCTCCTAATGAGCTCTCCATCCACATGGCCTGTTTGTGCAACTTTCAAGCTTTTCTGTTCTGCTTTCCTGAGACGATATTGCAGAATGCGGCAATTCTTGTTTGCCCGGTCCAGCTCTCGCCGGAGCTCCTGCAGCTGGTAAACATCTTCCTCTAAATAGCTGTCACGCATTTCTTCCATTTCAGCCCGAAGTTCATCCAGCTCATCCTGTAAGAAGTCAAAACAGTGCTCCATCATACCTCTAAATCTCACCCGTGGGAGCAAAACAGGAAACATGCTCACTAGGATACCATATTAATGAAGTGATAGATTGCAACATGCAGCTCCAGAAGTCATAGGAAGAGAGGTTTTATCCCAACATTGACTAATTATGCTGAACTAAATTAATGAATACTTGTTATATTTCTTAGAATGCTTATCTGTCTCCTGAAACTCATAACACCTTCATTTTATCATCCCTAATCAAAATAAAAGTGCATAATACTTTGCCACTATCTGAACTGATTCCTTGCTTTATTTAGACTACAGTAAACGTAATTAACCAAGTGACTCAGCACCTCTGTAATGTGTCTTTTAACAACAGCACTTCCTAAAAATGAAATTGTCCCTTGAAAACTTTAATGAATCTTTATGCCAAATACCGAACTGCTCCATATTAAAATGCTGTCCCATTTGAGCCTAGCATGGTGCACATGCTTAGTGATAGATGGGTTGGGTGTGAGAGAAGGTATGCTTCTGTTGTGTGCACACACATTTCAGAAACAGGACCACAATGACAAAATAAAACCTGTGCCCATGGGAATAACCTGGTCATTCTTTTCTGGGCATCATGAACTGTCCCAGTTCCACATTATACCATGAGTGGCACGTGCTCTCTAAAGTCAGATTTAAAGATTTACAGCTGAACAGGATAAGCTCTATCATTCCCATTTGTTTAATCTGTGCATGATTGAAGCTCCAGAGCTAAAACTCTTATAAACATGGCTTCACTAAGGGCAAATCATGCCTGACAAATTTAGTGGCCTTTAACAATGGGGTTACAACATTGGTGAATAAGGGAAGAGCAACCAACATCATCGACCTGGACTTGTGCAAAGTATTTGACACCATCCTGCACGACATCATTGTCTCTAAATTGGAGACATGGATTTGACAGATGGACCGCTCGGTTGACAAGGAATTGGCTGGATGGTCACACTCAACGAGTTGCAGTCAATAGCTCAATGTCAAGTGGAGAGCAGTGACAAGTGGCATTCCTAAGGGGTCGGTTGGTACTGGGACTGGCGCTGTTTAACATCTTTGTCAGCAACATGGACAGTGGGATTGAGCACACCCTCAGCAAGTTTGCCAAGAATACCAAGTTGTGTGGTGCGGTCGATGTGCTGGAGGGAAGGAATGCCATCCAGAGGGACCTTGATAGTCTTGAGAGGTAGGCCCATGCAAACTTCATGAAGTTCAACAAGGTCAAGTGCAAGGTCCTACACGTGGGTCTGGGCAATCCCAAGCACAAATACAGGCTGGACAATGAGTGAATTGAGAGCAGCCCTGTGGAGAAGGACTTGGGGATGTTGGTTGATGAGAAGCTCAACATGAGCCAGCAATGTGCATTTGCAGCCCAGAAAGCCAACCGCATCCTGGGCTGCATTAAAAGAAGTGTGGCCAGCAGGTCAAGGGAGGTGATTCTCCCTCTCTGCTCTTGTAAGGCCCCACCTGGAGTGCTGCTTCCAGCTCTGAGTCCCCCAACAAACAAAGGACATGGACCTGTTGGAGTGAGTCCAGAGGAGGGCCACAAAGATGATCAGAGGGATGGAGAACCTCTCCTATAATGACAGGCTGAGAGAGTTGGGATTGTTCAGCCTGGAGAAGAGAAGGTTCTGGGCAGACATTATAGCAGCCTTCCAGTACCTAAAGGGGCCTACAGGAAACATGGGGAGGGACTTTTTTCAAGGGCATGTAGTGACAGGATAAGGGGCAATGACTTTAAACTGAAAGAGGGTAGATTTAGATTAGGTGTAAGGAAGAAGCTCTTTACTCTGAGGGTGGTGAGGCACTGGCGCAGGTTGCCCAGAGTGGTTGTGTATACCTCATCCCTGGCAGTGTTCAAGGCCAGGCTGGATGGGGCTTTGAGCAACCTGGTCTAGTGGAAGGTGTCCCTGCCCACTGCAGGAGGAGGGTTGGAACTAGGTAGTCTTTAAGGTCTCTTCCAACCCAAACTATTTTATGATTCCTGTGATAAAGGTCTTCCAAGCACAGGTGTGTAAGCCATTAAACTCCTGTGTGAGAAGAAGACTATGACTCTACTAACTTTGAACAAAGTTGGGGAAAAAAATCATAAAAAAGAGCCAGGAGGAGAATATTTGAAACAAACTATTAACTTTTAAATAATTTTCTTTAAAAATGCATTTGATACTATAAAGACCAAATTTTCTGTGGAAAACATAGCTTAAATAAAATTCAAGGAGAACTTGCACTGGGGCTTGCTGAAACCACCTCACTTCGGATCCCTAAATGACAGCTGAAATACCAAAGATGACTGAAGAATATTTCACATTTGTATTGATTGGAGAAGACACTGCTATGGAGTTACCTCCCTTGACAAAGCACGCCTCCAGGCTGGACCATTCCTGTCCAGTCCCTCCATGAACATGTCTGCCTACATCCCCCTGGTAGTCCTCTCAACCATTCCCCCTTCCCATGGCCTAACTGGATGGATGGTTGTGTTTTGCCCTGTATTCACCTTGCTCCACTGGAGCTTTAGTAACAAATGAGGGACACATCTTGTCTCTGAGCACAGTCCTGACCAAAGGAAGATGTGTTGAACTTCTTTAGCCTCCTTAGCATAGTTATATTAGAATTATAGCGTTACTCCTACCAAAATATATACACCTGTATCTATACAACTATGTTTTTATCTTCAGTTAGTTGACCCAGCATAAGTCAAATTTTGGGCAAGCACAAGGCTTGTTATTTCCAAAATGACCACGCTGGGCTCAGCAGTGAGGCTTTGTCCACCAGTACAGCCCTCCCAGGGCTCTACACTGTTCTCCCTAGATGCTCAGAAAGGTCAGACAGGTTTTCTCACAAGCCCACTATATCGCTATATATTTTCAATATATTCAGATTTCTGCTGTAGGGGCATCCTGTCCCACAATCTCCCTGGGACAGCTGCAGGAGTAAGATACTTGTGTGGATGAAAAAGTTCAATGGTTACTCCCCAGTGAGCTGGATCATGCTTGCATCATACACAGTCTGAAAAGGAATAGTCTAAGCACAAGAACAGAAGTTACCCTTGCAGCAATGACATCCTCAGAAGTTGCAACTACATTAATTAACCACAAACAGCAGACTGCAAAGAACGAAACAAGCTCTGAAGACCAAACCCAGCAGGATTCTTTCAAAATGATTTATGGTCCAGGCCCTGGCCCTATCTACTCCTCCTCAGGGTATAGCCAAATACTCTGGCAGGTTTACAGCCAACACACTGGTGAAGTTTTGATAAATAATTGATATTTTTTAAAAGAATAACATAGCAGTGTATGCATGAGTGAATTGGGTAGGTGACCTGTTTTTTCTTTTTAATGTGCACACTTTTTCACTATGCTTCACATTCATAGACACTTTTCAGGTGGTAAAGTAAAAGTTTACCCTGTAAGGGTAGAGATGCAGAAGAAAAATGCCAAGCTTTTAGAAACTGGTTAGAGAGGAACATTTGCTTTTGAACCTAAGAAAAGGAGCACACTTTTGTGTTACCAGTTTATTAACTATGTATTTTGGCTGAGGTACTCATACCAAACCCACAGTCTTTACCTGCAAGAGTTAATATAGCTCTCTGTGATGAACAGGACCAGAGTTATTGCTTAGGGCTGTCTGCAGAATCAGGAGTTGAATCCATCTCAACTAGATTCAAGGTCAATTAACTTTTTAATACCATCTTCAGAATGCTAATGTTAGATTAATAATTTGGTTGTAAATTGAGAATTTTGCAACACAAATCCACAATAAAGGAAAACATTTGTCATCACCAAATTAATGGGGTCTGGTTTATAATCTGATATTTATATTTAAGAACTAAGCAATGGCTTTCATGTATAAAGTGGCTCGCAAAGAACAATTGTAATGTTATTGCTCATCTCAAGCTTCCTTTTTATCTGTAACAGGGTTTGGAATTAGTAAATCTGGTTAGTTTCTAAACACAAATAATCCACAATATTTGACTTTAAAGCATTTATTGCAACCAAATTTGGAAAGTGAAACTCACATCATTTTAAACAACCCAATCCCTGAAACAGTCATCCCATTGAAAATTAATATTCCCAAATCCTCTCAGTGGGCATGGGAGCCCTCCCAGTCTTGAGAGTCACTCAGTCTCCACTGAAGACTTGAATCCAATGTCTTTCCTCCCACTAAAGAAGTCCCCCAAAGAGCTGCAAGTGTTGGCATGAGCTGTATTTCAGGAGATAGGCCTGTCTTTTACCTCCAGGAAAACTGAAGTTTTCTCAATCTCCCTTAACAGCACAACTCTGACTTTGCAAGTCTGTGATTTGTTTTGCTATGTTTGCGTCTGGTTTTGGTTAAAAATACACAGTTTGCTTTTCTCAAGTGTAACTTTGCAGATAAACTAAAATTTAGGATACAAACAAGAAAGATGTACTTTAAAACCTTGCACAGTTCTCCTCTCAGATTTTTTTTGACTGAATTGAGCTTCTTTTCCACACAAATTTTTTTCTACTCCCAAAACTGTCATAGAGAAATCAGACTGTGTCCCAACCCCTTGTATTTAGGAACACAGCATCCTTTGGACAAGCTTTAAAACACAGCAACATACATGCAAACACAATGAGGGCACAAATAATTTTGACCATATAAGGAGCAGAAACCTTGCTGTATGGGCTGCACGCAGCACGAGCCCGCTTTCTGCTCTATTACTGCAGTGCCTGGGGCTTGGACCTACATAGTCTGTCCAGCCCAGGGAGGAAAAAGCAAATGGGACAGATTAAATCTTCTTGAGTAGCAAGACGAAGTCCTATTTTTATGTATTAAATATATATATAGAGAGAGGAGCATGTCACCTCTGAAATGTCAAAATATAGGAAAATGATATGTGGCTCAGATTTTGTATGACAGCACACAATTATGGATGCTGGGATAATCTTTTACTAGTTATAGTAAAGACATAATCTCAATATGTGGCAAGGGTGCAGATGCTTCCAGTTCATAAGAGCTTATTCTCCATGGTAGGTACTTGTGATTCTGCCACAGACGCTGAAACCTTGTGTTAGCATCTCCTAAGTCAGAGCTGTTATGATTACACCTACAAAACCAGGGCAGCTTAAAGTCCTCTTCTAAAGTGATGCATGCACACAACACAGAGGAAGCTACGTTGAAGACCCAGGGAAGTGGAAATTACAACTGAAATTATGATGGTCCTACTTACTAAACTGGCAAACCTACCACTTTGAAGGAAAACATTTCAATCATTAGTGAAACCAAAGGTAAATGCACCAAAGCCAGAACCTTAAATCCCAAACTCAGTAGTTCGCAAAAAAAAGATGCTTTGGCTGTGGGGCAGTTAGAAATACTAGATAAAACTAATTCCTAACTTCATTAAAAGGTATTGTTCTTATTACTATAATTATTGTGAGAATTAAAGCTCTTTCTCTCAGGAGGTATTGAGCTTCATCCCGTGGACTTTAATACTGTAAAACTGAAGAAAGAGATCACAATAGGCATTTAAAAGTAATTAAAACAAACAAGTAAGAAAATGGCCATCCCTCTTTCTGCAACTAAAAAATTGAGTCTGCTCCCTTCCTTAAACAGGGAGGACCTGCTCCAGCATCTCAAAGTGGCAATTGACATTGGTAAGTTAAGTGCCAGCATAAGAAGCTTTACATTGCTGTACATTCCTGTACAGGATGAGAGCCTCCTCTTGATTCCTTTTAATTTAATAGTAATTACATTACTACTTTCAGTAAGAACAGCACCAGGCAGAGAGTCATGGAAGAATATTGTTTAGGAAAAAGCTAAACTGCTTTTCTTTCCAGATGTCACCCTGGTCATCAGAAAGAACAAATGGAAGTGTGGGAAAGAAATTAACTTTCTAACTGGCAGCTTTCCAAATTTGCATTAGAAATCCAATTGCTCCTGCTCCTGACTCTAACTGCTTCTGGTTTCAGGTACTTGGTCCAAATGACTTCCTAAAGGCCATCTATGTGGGATCTAATAGGGATCACTCATCTGGGATTCACAGAGTGGTTGTATGAACACAGGGCCATGCTTAAATAGCTGCTCTATTTGCGGGATTCCCCTAGACTTCAGTGCAAAAGCAACAGAATTAGGATTCACTGTTTCCCTGTCGGTCTACCAAGCCAAGGCGAATTGGCTGAAAGGGGAAAGCCTTTGTACAGTTTACATCACCATGTAGCCCAAATATGTACAGATGGTGTCACTTCACATCTGTACTGTGCAAATAGAAGACTTGCCTGTCAGAAGAGAAGCCATTATCTCATTAATACTTCCACTGATGTCATGCTTGTTTATTATTGATTTAATTTATAATGAAGTATAATTAAGGGTAAATTATAGGAATATGCTTTGTTTAGGATTCTTTGGGGGAAAAAAAAAAAAAAAGGAGAGAGAAAAAGACTCAGGCCATGCAGCTATTACACTAAGTAACCCATACTCATATGAGTCATTCCCACTGAAGTGACCAGGAACACTTCTACAACTGATGGGCTGTGTCTACCTGGCCAGTCCGGCTGAGATCCATAATGAGGTTTGAAAGTAAATTTTCCAATCATCCCTACAACTGTGCACTCATTCAGCCCACAGAGCACGCAATAAATGGATTCCTCCTGAAATAAAATAAGCAGAGACCTACCCTCCTAGGGTGCACCAAAGGTGCTCCATTACTCTTGAGTCCTCTGGACAACTGTAAAACACATGCATGATAGAGATGTTTTGTTCAAGGGGCCAGACTAAATACAGTCCAAAGTAAGACCCCTAAACTGCATATAAAGACAGAGGTAGCCTGCTGATCTACCCTCACTGAGCTGAATTTCTGGCTAATATAGAAAAAGGTCTTAACTCAGAGTGTGAATATAGACCAAAAAACTGGAACCCAAACACAAATTAAAAGAAAAAAAACGGAATTTTGGAAATTACTGTTAGGGAGAAATTACATGCAGAAAATAGCATAAAAGATGTATGGATACTGAATTAATTACTATGCATTTACAGTTACATATATTAGCAAACTGGAAGTCTTTAGGCTCCAGTGAATTAGAACACATCAGTGTCCAGAAATTATATACTATCTTGGAAACATCTGCAAACTAGAAAGTCAAAAACATACAAAACCAATAAACTGTACAGTATTTAAGAAAATGCAAATGAAGGATTAAATTCAATTGTCTATGTAAAAAATATAAGTATTTATTAATTTAGCCAAAAGTCATATTTATAGATTATGCCAGTACTATTTTCTAAATAGAAGGTTATTTAATACACATTAAATCAAAATAGGGGAGACTGAGGAAGGGAGCAGGGGCAGAAATTACAGTGGGTAGCTGCTATTGCACTGGTGAATCCAGAACTTCTAGAAAGTCCTTGATAAATCTGATTCATGAACTGTGATTTTACATAATCTCTGTTTTTGTATTTTAAATATCTCAAACTGTCTGTATGTAGGAGATGCTGCTGCTGCTAAGGAATAAACACATCCCCCATATCACTTTACAGCAGAACTGCAGTAGGGATGAATATGCTCTAAAAGGCTTTTATTGGGAAGAAAGCAACAACCATTATTTTTGCCTCTTGCAAAATATGTTAATGAACCTAAGGTTCCTGGGCCCCTGATATTATTGTTTACCTCTCAAACCAACCTACAAGTTGTGCACCAATCCAGTATTTGTCGCAGCTTGTGCACAAAACAAGATGAGAGCTGAAAAATCGTAGGACCCTGAGCACCTGTTGACTTCAGGGCTGGTTTAAGTTTGCAGGCTCTGGCAGCTTTTCTGCTTTATTTAAGTGTTAGCCCTAGTATTGTTTCAACATGCTTCCTCGAGTGGAGCAGCTGAAGCCGTTCAGGCAGTCATCTGGCTGGTGCAACACTGATATCATCTATTGAGGGCCACCAAGTGAAACTATTGCCTGGTGCACCACGAAGCTAATCCCCTCCGGGCAGCGCAGGGGCTGACAGGGACACAGCTGGAGTTAACAAGGCACACGGCCTCGCTATTCTTCCCCAGAGTGACATCTCCCTCCGACAGCTGACCGTCCCTCTGGCCAAGCCTGGCCACACAGGTTTTGTGCCCCGGGCAGGGTTATTGCCTCCATTCTCTTTGGGACTGCCAGTCACCAGGTGGAAAAAGCAGCATGTCAAGCAGAGATGGGGGATGAACTTTGTTTTGCTAGCCCCGGTAACCCTCACTAAATGGAAGAAAAATTCCAATTCCATCACTTCACATCATTTTTGCTTTGCAAAACCCTTTGACACACAAAACTCACATCAGGTTAATAAAGGAAACAGTGATACTGGTCCTGGTGAGTTCATCTCAAGCCTACTAACTCAAAGATCCACAGTTTCAAGGGAGCCAACAAATACAATGTAACCTCATATGACACACATTGTCATTTTAAACAAAAATGAATGTTCTTTAGATGTATCAGAGTGGAATAAGGAGCCTGGAGTGGCCCCTTATTCAATTTATACCCAGCATATGTCACAGATAAAAAGGAATATAGAAAGAATAAAGACAAAACAAGATAAACTAGATGATCATCTAATAAATCCAAGATAGTTTAGAATATATTTGTGCTAGTCTACACTGTAGCAGCATTTCTGCTGTGATAAATCCAAGATAGGTTAGAATATATTTGTGCTAGTCTACACTGTAGCAGCATTTCTGCTGTGTTGAACTTGTACCAACCCATGCACAAAGAGAAGGCCCAGTAAAGCAAAGCAGAGCAAGCACCAGTTTCATTTTAAGGGCTGTACAAAGTATTATATCTCACCTAGGAGGCTGCTTTCACATTGTGGCCATGAAGGATGTAAAGAGAAAAAGGGCACGTGTCACGACTAAAATACCACTGCTGTTTCTGCTAGCACGTTTAATTAAAACGGTCTGAATTAAACTTTGGACAAGATAAAGCAAGAACATTTTTAATTGCTAAAATTTAGGCCCTCTTCCTTAGGATCCCTCACTTTTTTCGAGGGCTCTACACCACAAGGAGCTTCTTTCAAAGTTTCCCAAGGACTTGCATAGTGCATGATGCTTCTCCATGTGATGGACACTTTAAAGCAATCCTGAAAAACAACCACTTGTGTGGGCAGTATTTTGCTAACAGGACTGGCTAACAATGACTAAAACTTTACCTTCCACTAGCACTTACCAGTGACCTCGTGGCTCCACAGAGTTAGGCACCACAACATAATTTCACTCTTACACATCAACAAATAAATGATACCTTTTAAATGCTGCTCTAATATTACAGTCTTCCCCCATAGGTAGCTGAAATAAGGTTAAGGAAGAACTATATGAAACTGAAATCAATGATGATGAAATTTCACTGAGGTAGTAGAAAAGAGACTGCCCAATGTAAAAACTTCTCCTCAACTACTTCACCTACAGGCTTAACTTTACAGATAGTTGGCCACTGCTGGAGCCAAAGTCTCATCTAGGGTAAAATCACAGTCCCTGGAAATATATAAGGTAGCAACTTGATATCAGGTTGAGATCTGGCTCACAGTATATGAAGTCTGAGATGTCTGCAGCACCAACAGTTTGCCCTGCAAAGACTTCCATGGAGCATTTTGGGAGACTTTCTAGCACTTCTTGAGTAGAAAAAAACAAACAATTGTGCTTGTTTTGGTTTTTCTGGTAGCCATTTAATGTCCAGTAATTTTTAGCACTGTCTCTCTCTATATGTGTGTGTATATATATACACACTGTGTTCTATAACCTGTGTTCCAGACTCATGAAAGATACATGAAAGACCTTCCTCTGTGAAAGATAAATTTCCCTGAAACAGGCTTTAAAATTATGTGCACTTACTGTTGCACTCCAGCTGCAGGGAAGGATAAGGTGGAGTGAAAACTACAACATTTGGCATATGGCCAAGCTCAGGAAATTAACAGTTTCTTCTGGGATTTATCTAATCACTTGTCTATTTACAGCTGACAACTTCCCATTATCCCTTAGCCCCCTCCACTTAAAGGAGAAACACAGCTTGCTCCAGTACCAACCAAGAGAACTGCATTGTAAAAAATGCGAGGAGCAAACCCACAAGTAAACAACTCGGGCAATGCTGTGGTTTTAATTTGCAGAAGGTTTTTATAGGTTTCCCTAGGAAAGGAAAATGTAGTTTGGGAATTCTTCTGGTAACTTTTGCACTACTGGGCTGTTTCCAACCATTTTGAGAGAGGAGCAGAACTGCTAAGACTTCATGCACCCTGGTGGCCAGCAGGTCAAGGACAGCAGACAACCCATGTACTCAGTCCCCTCAGGAGAAGCGACAGTGTGAGCTCATGGCTTCCCAGGCACAATGACATGCCCACTGGAAGTCAGCTGAGACACAGAGCCCCAAGAAACCAGTCTGTATTATCCTACTAGTCTCAGAAATACTTGTAGCCTGAAGAAGTCATAGTCCAAATCAAAGAAGGGTTGGGACACAATTGCTGTAGATGATGAAGACCTCAGGGTGACAGACCTGAAGACACTTGCATAGGGTGAAAAGTCTGAAATGATGTAGAATTAAGTTCTTTACCTAGGACTTGCCAATGTCAGTCCAGTCATTCGTGATCGGAAGTCCATAAGGTGGGACACCCTAACAGTGGTCAGTCCTAGACAATTCAGACAAACTCTTTTTTTCAGTTCCCCATAGTTAAAAATCACTTTCAGTATGAAACATGAGGCTTAACACATTCTTCATAATGGGTTAAAGTTTAAGTAATATAACTGTGCAAATCCTGTAATGCAAGCAGATGCTCCCAGGCTTTTGGCCTCCATGACTTCTGATGGCAACACCAGTTTACCTACTCCTAAAGCAATTCCTATTATGAAGTCTGATTTCATTACATCTCCTTATTTCTGGGCTGTCAAGTAGAACAGAAGCTTCTTATAAAGGTCCTCTATGCTGCTTATCATTTTATAGACTATTACATTTCCCTAACACACTCTGGAGTTTTCCATCCAATGAGTGCTATAAAAGCTTTGCTATGCGCCAATAATTTTTATTGGTCTAGTTCTGTATTACCAATTTCTAGATGACCAGCAGTGCCCACAGTATTTCAGGTACACCCACTGATCCGTGTAACAGCTACAGATCTATAAAGCATTATAGTATTTTCTTTGTTATTCCCTGTTCAGTTTCCCCTGAAATCTAATATAATTTTTGCCTGCAGTTTCACATTGAGCAGAGATTTTCATTGGCCCTTCTCTCATGATGCTCCCGAGTTAACACAATGCATTTAAAATCCAGAAAAGTGTATACTCAGTCCTTCTTCTCTCCGAGTGCTTCAAATTTTCAATACTGAGATTTATTTCCCATTCTCTGCCTTCATTTTTCACTCATTCCTCAGGGGTTAAGTCTACGATTAAGTTCTGTCTGGTCTTTGCTGGGCTCCACTTAAGATAAAAAAAAAAAAACTTAATGTCATGGCAAAATTTTGCTGTATCATTGCTCGTTCCTTTTTCCAGTTCATTAAGCAGCACCAGACCCAGCAAAGAACCTTGCAGCACCCCTGCTGTTAACCTTTTGCTATGCTGAATATCGCTTCTTGTCCCTCAGCCAAAACCCCTTAACAAGCCCAGTCTGTATCTTTACCACCCTCCTCTCCCAAGGTTATACCCAGCTCTAGTCTTTATCCTAGCAAAAATCTCATGGATTTCCATGGTCATTTTGCTTGACAACAGGGTGTTGCCAAAATCAGGGACAAAGATGGTTCTCACCAGCAGCAGAGTCAAATGGTATAGTAGCTGCAGTTACACGATTATCTCAGTTTATCTTATTTATAGATCTTTATGAATATAGCCTCTTTGCTGTGCCAAAAGATCAGATTGTAAGTGCAAGTCCAACTAAAGATTCCCCCAGGTCAACCCAGCTCAGAGCATGACTGAATTTAGCTCTTCTGTTGCTCTGAGGATTAATGCACATCGATGTATTTTTCTACCTGTACAAGGATGCAATGACACTTTTTACTGCTGCTCTTGTTATTCTATTAGTACTTCACAATGAGCGGCTCCACTTTCCAGTGACAAAGTGACACAACAGAGTGTAATGCTGTCATTCCTTCCACATCAAATGAAGGAACCGGTTTCTTTGGCTTTTTTAAAGCGTGATACTGAGGTAAACAGTTCCTGGAAAGCAAGGTCTTGCCAACCGGTAGAGTGTTTACAGTGCTTTAGAAAGAGTTGGGGTTTGCTGAGCCACCGCCACGCCAACCAGACGTTAACATTGCCACAGTACATGTTGCACCGGACTTGCGTTCGTCCAGCCTCCAAGAATCGGGCTTTTGCAGGGAGCCGTGACCACCCGCTTCAGTCCCTCATCTGCCCTTAAACCGTGCCACGGCCCCGCTCTGCGGGGGAGCGCCGGGGCGCCCAGCAGGCCCTCCCTGCCCCTATTCCTCCCCCGCGGGTGAGACTGGGCATGTGGCCGGGCGGGGGCGGGGAGGTCCCACGGGAGGTGACTTCAGACTGAGCAAATCCACTCGCCGTCCCCAGCGCGGACCCGCAGTCCCGGGCAGGGGGGGCCGCGCCGCTCCCACTGCCTCCCCCTCCCCTCTTACCCTCCCCTCCCCGGGCGGGGACCCGCTAAGGCCGGGCTCCGCGGCCGATGCTCACCTTGAGGTACTCGTTCTCCGAGCGCAGCTCCTCCACCTCCCGCTGAAGCTCCTCGGGAGCCGCCGGCGGCGGCGGCTCCCCGCGGCTCGGGGCTCTCCCACCGCCCGGGGGCGCGGGCAGCGGGTCCCCGCGGGGGCCGGGGGCCGGCAGGGCTCC
>JANZLQ010000050.1:1410355-1464247 GCA_026212715.1 Elanus axillaris | reverse complement strand
GTATCCTCCATCCCACATGACACCTTGTCATGGTTTCAGCCGAGCCGGTAACAAAGCACCACACAGCTGCTCACTCACTCCCGCCCCAGGAGGGATGAGGAGAAAATATAAAGAAACACTCATGGGGTCGAGATAAGGACAGAGAGGGGTCACTCACCACTTATGGTCACGGGCAAAAGACAGGCTCAGCTTGGGAAAGAAACAAAATCAATTTAATTTACTACCAATCAAATCAAAACAAGGATATTGGGAAGTAAACCCAAGCCTGAGAACACCTTCCCCCCACCCCTCCCTCCTTCCTACCTCAAATCTGCTCCCAGTTCTCTCCACCTCCTCCCGTTGCCGACGCAGGAGAACAGGGAATGGGGTTGGGGTCAGTCCATCACACCTTGTTTCTGCCGCTCCTTCCTCCTCAGGGGCAGGAGGACTCCTCCTCACTCATCCCTGCTCCAGTGTGGGGTCCCTCTCACAGGAGACAGTCCTCCACAAACCTCTCCAAGGTGAGTCCTTCCCACGGGCTGCAGTTCCTTACAAACTTCCCTGGTGTGGGTCCTTTCCACGGGCTGATCTTCAGTCACAGACTGCTCCAGCATGGGCTTTCCCACAGAGTCACGGCCATCTTGGGGGGCATCTGCTCCCCCACTCTCCTCCATGGGCTTGGGGGGGGACAGCCTGCCATGTCACCACGGTCTGCAGGGGCATCCCCTCTGCCTTCACTGACCTCAGTGGGGTCTGCAGAGGGGTCCTCTCACATCCCAATCCCCTACTCACTGCAGGTTCCCTTCTTAAATCTGTTCTCCCACAGGTGTTACCACCGTCACTGATGGTCTTGGCCTTGGCCACAGGCGAATCCGACTTGGAGCCGGGGAAGCTTCCAGCAGCTTCTCACATGGGCCACCACTGTGGACCCCTCCCCTGCTACCAAACACAAACCCATAACACACCTCAGTAAATAGAGCTTCAGAATAATTAAAGGCCCGTGATGTGCCAGGGTGACCTCAGATCAGAAAGGGGACTGGAGACCAGATACCTCTGTAAACATATATCCTTGTATCCTGTGCATCTTCCTCTCACTGAAATATACAGTAAAGTTCGTTATCCCTTGTGTTCACATGCAGCACCAGTTCAACTAGGCATCTTAAAAAGTGATTTATTTACATTGATGCTCAAGCAAAATAGGTATGGAACTGAAAACATGCAGCAGCAAAGCACATTAGACTGAGATGAATGCTCAGTCACACTAAAATCTCTTTACATTTGTGCTGGCAGTATAAAGCTTTTAATAACAAAGAAATGCAGTCTCCATAACCCTTGCTGGGCATAAGCCTGGCTGAGTGCAGATGGCAGATCTGTGTGGTATAAGGCCAGCTGTAGTATTTTGGCTGCGTTCCTCCGTCCTCTGCTGTTTGCGCGATGCCATTTGGAGACCCCTATGAGAGGGGTGTAAACAGGCACAGCATAAATCAGAATAAGACCGTAATATGAAAGCTAAGTACATACCACAGAAATCTACACTGGGCTAGGCAAACGCCCAGTAAGGATTACTGATATCATATGTCTTATTTATTTATATCAGACCATTTTTTCCTTCACTTAAAACTCACTAATGGTTCTCATAGGAACACACAGTCATAAACTATCATACCCACCCTAATTCTCCTTTCCCTTTCTTTTTATTTGTTTGTAATGTCCAATTGTTTTCTCCTGTTGTAAATTAGTCATACACTCCCTGGTGGTGGAACAGTTTCTTATATGCTTGTGTAGCTCTTAACATAATAGGACATCTGGGTGTTGGTTGAATATTACAAATAATCAACCGTAACACTTTTACAACAAATTTATTTTGGCAATGCTGATATCCTTTGTCTGATTAATACAGACATTTGATAACTGAGTTCTATTTGCACAAATAATTATGAAAAGTAGATGCTAAGCCTGACTACTTAGATTAGCTGTTGCACATCTTACAAAGCATAAGGCACAATTTTTGGCAGTGCAAGGCTGACTAAATTCTTTTCTAGGGCTGAGGCACGAGAGAGTTTACAATTACTTAGAGAAGATGTGAAGAGGCTCAATCTAAATGTAAATTTGTCCATGAGCCAGCCCAGCTTACAGTAGCCTAAGCCTAAGCTGTTATTTTCTCCTATTTATTTCAAATCCCTATTTGAGATCCACTTCAATGACACCATAAGGAGCAGCCAATGCATAATGGCCAGGCTTGGGGTTATAAGGGAGCAGTGATGTTTATGGAGCTAAAACAAAATAGTAAATGAAGACACATATGCATTCATACAGACCATATGTATGGATAAACCAGCATATATCTGGTTGAGTCTATCATTATTCACCCTTTATATGTTGTAGAAGATGAGTTGTAATTTCTTTGTGGCCACATTGTGCTCTGTGATTACACCATCCCAGAGGAATTCCAATCAGGGCCAGCAGGTGTTACAATAACACGTTAACAACAGCAACAAGGCATAGCTTCAATAGAAAAAATATGTGACATTTTCAAGTTCACAAATCCTATTTATTTTGCAATCTCTCCCTCAACTGCTATCTCTCCTTGGGGGATTCAAAGCCCCAAAGACCTTTTTTAGAGCTTTATTCCTGGTCCCAGGAGTTATATCTATGTTGTGACTGCTTGCTCTTTATTTGCACAAATCCCAACTATTAAAGGTCACAGTTCTTTACCAGAGCTTCTGTCCTAGAGTAACAATATTACTAATTGCCATAATTCAATCAGGGAATGGAAATAATTGCATGACTAGCTCCTATAAAGGACTTTAGCAGCAGCAGAAGAGCTTAGGGAGATTTCAGGCACCTTCATCCAAACCTGTGATCCCCCAAAGCTCATCACCCAACCCCACAGACTCCTAGCCCTGTTGACCATCTTATTGTTGGCTATAAAGCTCCATGGGCAACCAGAGCTTTTTCCTTGTATATGTCCATGCCTGCTCACTTGGAGCCAGCAATGGAGCCCCTGGGCATCATGCAGTCACCACTAATGCTTTCTGGTAGGAATTGGTGTCCACACAAAACACAGTGGCAATCAGGTCTGATGAGAAAACAGCAGCACCTCACCTCTTGCAGAGAGCCTGGTGGTCATGTGGCAGGGCAGCAAGTGGGAGGTCTGGCTTTGAAGTCTTCCCCAGAGTGCAGGAATTAAAGCCCAAACCCCCAAATACCAAGGGACTGATGGGGCTCACTGACTGCTGTCAGGCACTCCTGCTGGTGCCGAGCCTTTGTGTGTGTGTGTGTGTGTGTGAAACCTCCTGGGATCATGGTTGGGAAGCAAACATGGCTCTTGCACCCTTTCTAGGGAGAAATCTTGGGCCTCCTTGTGCAAGCAGCAGGTGGTTCCCATGGGTGAAGCCCTCCTACCCTTCCCAAGTGTGGAACTGCCCCCCCTCACCCAGTTCCTCCAGCTCTGGCTTAGTCATCACTGCCCAGGCTGAAATCTGCAACCCTGTTACAGGCAGGCATTCCCAAGTGTGCATGGTTCCTCTTTCAATGTCCAAGGAAACGCCAAAGAGCCAAAATGTAAAGTCCTACATGTTTAGTGTTACAAGGCAGGTTTTCTTCTGGTCTGGTGTCTGCTTGAGAGTCACAAAAGTTCATGCTGAGGCCTGACTTTGTCTGTTACCCACTGTCTCACCTCTGCATAGTACAGCCAACTCTAATGTCTAATGGGGAAAAAACCCTCCAAAATTAATGTATCATGCTATCATACCAAGGGACATCTGTGAACCTCAAACACAAACGAGTACATACCATGCTGTTAGAGTTATTGCCTATTTCAGAACTAAACAAGGCAAACAAGCAGTTGCCAATATTAATGCATTTGTACTTTTCCTCCTCACAAACCACCTGCAACCTCAGTAAACACACACATGCACACTTTAAAATTTATCATCTTCTCCCCATTGTATGCACAAGTACCTAGGATCTGGTATTGTCTGTAGCATAGCACTGCATACCACTAATTTTCCAGCTCCCTAACTTTCAAGGGATCATTTATTGCATTTCAACAAGTCTCTCTTTTAATGTATAATTGATATATCTTCTGTTTCTGGTTAACCCTTACATGCTACAGGTGCAGCTCAACCCAGTTGACCATTACTGTTTGTTTTAGGGTTTGGGTTTCCTGGGGAGATGGAGTAACTGTACCAAATCAAGACTTTCAAAGCCATAAAAAATTTGATTGTTTTGAACCTCTGGACGTTTGGTGACATTCCAAAGGGAGGGACGTTCAAATAAGTCAAAAATCATTGAGAATCAAAGGCTGGCTCTAAACAGAGACACCAAAAGACTAACTGCATTTTGGGTCTTCTTTCATAGACAGTAGGGAGCTGGCACAGGAAGGTAGCATTAATTTATCAGGCATTCAATGAGGAAAAAGAAAGATAGGTTGTATGCTTGTTACTTACTGAAGACAGATGCTTTTCACAGTTTCTGGTTGTTGAAACTGATATGCATTACTGGATATACTGTTCATAAGATACATAAGTTTCGTATTACCTCAACACCAGAAATATTTCACAGAATTATGAAACATATTTTAAAAGCCAAGGAGGCAGACTAATAAGATGACTGTTGGTCAATAGTGTTGTTAGTTTGGATATTCCACAAGGGAAGTGTCACCTTACACTGAGCAAAACATCAGTCTTAGAATATTATAAATTATCCATTTCTAATGGTACAGTTGGCTGAAGAAAGCTGCAGAAAATATCATATTCTGCACACAGACACACACCTCTGATAACTAACCAATATCCTAATATAGCAAACATTCAATAGGATCAACTTCCTCGATGTATCTGTGCCAAAATTAGCAATTAAAGAGTCAGTATTTTTCTACAGTGCTCATTCCCACTGCATTATTTCCTCCTACCCCTAGCACCTCTTCAACTATTTCTTTTCTGACCATGATTAAAGAGGCTGTTCCCAGCAGAAACTAAATCCCAAATTTTTTTTCATTCCCACTTCAATTCCTCCTAAGATGCCATGGGCAGACATGCTGTATTTTTTATTTTGTCTCTTTTCAGTAATTTCAATTAATCTACAGCCAATTGATCCTAAACCTTTAGGACCTCTGGCTTTAGTGCCAGTTCACTTCAAAGCTGTAGCTGGTTTTGATTTAAGTCTGGTTTTTGAGACAGCTGCTCCCTAGTTTTTTTGCTGCCTCTGAAAATCCCAAACAATTGCTCCTTACAAATACTCTGCCTGTGACGGCTTAGGAGTTGCTTTGTCCTCAGTGCATCTGCTGTTCTGTTAGGGCTCAGGAAGGCTGACTACTGAAGTCTGCTTCCCTGCTAGTGTTTCCACATGGAATTTCCTCTCCAATGCTGCCATCCAAATCTGGGGCACATCATTGCATCCCCGTGTGACAGTCAAGGTCTCGATTTTGCAGCACCTTTGAGGCAAGCCCATAGTTACCTCCTGCAGTTTAGACTCAGCCGAGAAGACTGCACAATCAGTTGAGAAATCAATGATTTTTAAGGAACATGCAAACGCTCACCCATCAGTGTTTAAGTACCAAAAAATAAAGGCCCGAAAGAAGCAGAAGTCAATGAGCAGGAATATGTTACGCTGACATAAAGAGAAGTATAAGCAAGTAAGATTGATTTCCATACATCAGAGGGATGTTTGGAAGACGGACCATTGATTGCAGGGGAAGATGGAGGCACAATGTAAGTACAAACTAAGCCACAAAAAATACTGGTATGTTCAGGTTTTCACACTCTTTCAGTAAATAAGTCATTGACTTTAATTCGTGAATTTAAATAAATACTGTTAGCACCCCCTATTCCGAAGTCAAAGAATAAGCTTTGCTTGCCTTCTTAACTTGTTGCATAGTGTATTACAGTTTGTTTCTGATCAGTAGCAGAACCAGTAGTGTTGTTTCCCTCCGCCTCTAACAAATGTTTCAACAATAAAGATTTTCACTAAAACAGGGAGTTAATGTTCACTAAAAAATATTTTCAGATCAGTAGAGGCCTGTAGCATAGCCAAGAAGTGTCCTTAGCACTGAATTAATATAATTCCAAAAAAGGCTCAAAAATTAGACACCTGTTATATCTTTACAACACTTTGGAGCTCTTCTTCTTTGAGGCTAGTTTGAAGCAGTTCTTTATGTCATTTAGTACTGGAAATGCCTGTATTTTATAAAGAATAAGAAGCAATCTGATAACTAATTGATTTACTCCAATCCAGTTTGTAGGGTCAAGCTCAGAACTATGTTGAAGTGCCCTGCCAGGGCAGGAAAAATGGGAAAAAGAGTTTTCTAGTTATCTTATCTTGTAAGAAAGCTTGGAGTCTGTTCTCCAGCTTCTGAAGCAAGAAGTATCTTTTTGTTCAGTTTCTTGCCTGGCAATGGAATTAAAGCTCTAATATTGTCTATTTAAAATTGTGAGGTGACAGCACAGTGCTAGCACTGACCCGTCTTGAGATGCTGCTAAATGTATTTGAATGCCTTACCTGTGCATAATTAGTCCAATATTCATATGAAGATCTTTTTACACTAAAGACAAGATAAACCAAACTCTCAGTTTCTTGGATATGTATCTTGGACTGGGAATGATTACAAGTTCATGCTGCTGTCCTTCGTACACTGACGCTGCAGCTTCCTAAATGAATTTATCCTACCCCTTGGTAAGAACAGGTGCTTGTTGGAGGGATGCCATGGTAGTGGGTATTTCAGGAGTGTTCTTGCAGTGGCAGGAGTGAGAACCAGCCCCCTTCGCAGGGGGGGTCAGCACTGCTGTGGGGTGCAGGCAATGCTGCCTACATCTGCAGACAGAGGCACTCACCCCAACCCTGGGCCCTCAGCCCTGAGCTGGGAGAAGACAGGACCAGTGTTCAATTTTCCACCCTTTCTCCCATCCGCACTGCCGTGGGCTTGGCTCTGTGTCCCAAGGTTTTGTTTTACCCATCCCCAAGGAGGGACTGGTGAGCCGGGTGGTTTGCTCATCTACACCTAGCTGGGCCATATGGATGATTCAGGAGTGCGGGCTGGGGTGTGAGCTGGAGCCCTGCGTGCGCTGGCTCTGCTACTCATGTCCGTGCAGAAAGTTAAATCCATTGACTATGGTGGCACAGCTTGTGACTGCTTGGGTAAGACTAGATTAAGCCAAGAATAAAAAAAGAGGAGGAAGATGTCCCCTACCAAGAGGGAATGTCAGCACAGAGGTGAAATCACAAACCAGCTACTGTTCTGGGAAAGTGCAGAAGGTGATTCAGCATGGGTGTAGCATAGACATTAATTAAAAATAATAAAATGAAACCACTGAGACTTTCATAGAGTAACTAACATTCTTCTAAATACCAAGAGTTTATTAAATGCATAACAAAAAGCAGCTGCCATTTATTTAAAATTTTCTGAAACATTTTGATAAAATTTGTCTTTGGAAGTTGTTGAGAATTCATCTTGTAATGAGCTGAAAACTTACTGCAAGGTGGGAAGTATGTAGGGATAACTGGCAAAAATGGAAAGGTGCTAATTGTTGAATTTGTCAAGGCATATGACAATACAATTTGCATTTTCAATCTGCTTATTTGCAATTTAGAAGAGGAAGTGAATGTTCTTATTCACCAAATTTACTGATATAGCAACATTTTATTCTGGTGGCTCAAGACTGTGACAGACTCTAGGAAAACCTTAATGAAATTAGGTAATAGACAATTTTGTGGTAAATTAAATTTAGACCCATGTAAGACTGGGGACTAGAGATGAGTGAATAATTCTTTCTACAATGTATTCAGCATTTTTAGCTTTCGTATATGTTTGCAAAATGCTAAAGATCCATTTATGGTTTTCCAAAATCTATTACTCATTTCAGGTATTTCTGACATAATTTTTATGAATAATTCTCAAGTCATAAATTGTTTATGGCAAGTTCTGGCCATTTCATTAGGTAGGACCTCAAAACATGTGCCCTGACTCCTGATTCCAGGTTGGTGGTATCTGAAAACAGCAGTGCAAACTGATTTCTGTGCTTTTAACACCAGAGCATCCTTCATTTATGGATTAATTAAACATGATAAAGAGATACTTCTAAAAGTTTTGAATTAGCTAAATTAAGGGAAGTGAAAGAGAAATGTATACTAAAGTAGAAAATGTAATGGTAAGACACAGAACAAGTATCAGCTTTTCTTCACCTATTTTGTACAAGAGGGAATTCTACAGGATTTTAAAAATATAAGCTAAAACATACATTCTGCATCAGAGCTTAGCAGCAGTAAGAAAAACTAAGCTAACAAATATAAAATGAAGTTTAGAAAAATTACAGGAGAGCAGGAGAACTGATCCTAGTAAAAATGGTATTTTTCAAGGAAAACCATAGAAAGATCGTAGAGAAGCTCAGAGAGTTTGTAGGACACAGAATGATCAGTCCATTATCACAGGGACCTCTTTAGTGTTGTTATTTTATCAGGATGGTTAAGATAGATTTCAATAGTTATGAACATAACTTTAGCTTGCTTTGAAAAGGAACTACTCCATGGGTTAAAAGTAAGAAGTTATGTTGGTTAAGAGCATCTAAAACCCCAGCTATGGGCATTGTAACTGTGTGTGCTGAGAACAGCTCAGAGATGAGAATTGGATCAACCCTTTGCCATTTTATGAAGATCTGTGCTGAGCCTGTTTTGGCACACATTACAGATAACTAACATTGGATTATAAGATATATTGCACACCTAGACTTCTGTAACCCTACCATCACACAGCAATGTGGAAACTTTGGGGGAAAAGGGGAAAAAGTCTATACAATGAGAAAGTGAGAAGAGAGCTTACAAATCAAATTACTTTCCGACAATTAATAAAATACCTCTAGGACTAGGACATACTTCCCATGACAGTGTATTTGGAAGACTATCCCAGTGCAGCCTGACAATGACTTGTAGCTCCCTCTCTTCCTATCCTTCACATGCCCTTTCCAAGTGGACGAAGAAGAGCTGAGCGATGCAGGGCAGGGAGGAGGAAGGAGCTGGCAGAGGCCCCATGAGACACCATGGCCATGTACAATGCCTGCTGGCAGTGCTTCCCTCTAACAAATCCACCCCACACATCACAGGCTTTTGTCGCACGATGATGTCCCTCTGCTTTCCATGTTCACTGGTGCAGAAGCCATTCACCCCTCTGAGGGAAAACAGCTTTGCTCCAAGGACTGCCAGTGTAATGCAGTGATTCATGAGGAGCATGGCAGTGCAGTTTCAGTTTAACAACAGTGAGTTTATGTTTGTGCCACCTCTCCTTTTTAATTCATGGATACATTACTTTTGTATCATTTGTATCATAAATAAAGCCTTTCCTGCAAAAGAAACACTAAGGACACATTATTTTTATATCCCCCCCCCCAGTCATCTTTTCCACAAGAATCAGTGTTGTTTCTCTCAAAAAACAGGCATGTGGGATTTATTCAGGCAAAGTGCCGATATTAAAATTGGGACACTTCCCTTTAGCAATAAACAGTGAACAATAATGTAAAGCATTACAGTATGACAGTCATCACTTGAATGAAAATGAATACACACCTGACTCATCCTTTTTGCTGTCAACATCCTTGCTCTGTCAACAGTAATGGATTAGGATCTGGCAGTGCTTCTGCATGCTATACAACAGGTTGCATCCTCATGTCTTTTGGACTTTTGTACTGAAAATCTGCATTGCCACACTCCAGAGATGTTCATCAATTTTTACAACACTTCTGTTCTCCGCTGAAGACCAAGAAAGTTCTTTAAGATCTATTAAATCTGAACTTGTCACTAATTATTTTTAACCTTACCATTTAAAGCTCTCTTTAGTTGCTTTAATTTTGGATTCTGTACACCATCCTTTTTCCGTTCAAAAAAAGAGTTCACCACCTCAGGAGACCAAGCCATGTACTATTTTAACAAACTCCCAAAGAGATGACAAATGTATGAATGGATCCTACAGTCTAGGTGAACACCTATTGTGCTGATGTGAGCACATGAAAGACATCAACACCCAGAATATAAAAAGGCAGGTTCACTTTTGGCATTAAGTTTCTCTTCCTTTACTATGCTTTCCCTGAAGCATACCTGTGCCTTTGTTTATCTCCATCTCCTGCTTTCTCTTCCAACTCCTGCTCATTCAGAGTATCAAAATCACCTTTGCCCTTTGGGCCACATTACTCCTCTCTTCAAATCCTTCTTGCCTGTAGCATAATTTTAAAGGTCTTATTCTCCCATCTTCATGGGGTTACCCATGCTTCTCACTTCTTTCCAAGCATAAAATATGATCGGGGTAAGAAGGATACATAGGCCCGCAGAGTTTGAAACCATTATGTTTAAGTCTGGCAGTGGGTCAAGGCAGAGATGCAGCTGCAAAGCTGCATTTTGGTATATATTTTACGCCTGATCTGTAGTAGAGGTGAGTTGTGTAAACTACCTATTGAAACCTTTTTGTGATGGAAAATCACGGTGCCACGAAATATACTATCAAAAAGAGACCACGGAAGGAAGGGGAAAAGGATAACGGCTGCTCAGTGAACTCATCACCTCACTGTGGGTTAAAACAAGGAGACCAGGAAAACCTGGCCATGGGTGCTTGGAAGTGCTCTCCTATCTTACCTACTCCAGACCAAGTAACATCCATCCTCTCCAGGGACAGTGGTCACAGCCCTCCAAATAAAGTTGGATTTCATTGTGGATACAAAATATGGCTTCACTCTCTTCTGTGCCAAAAATACCACATTTATGGTGCTTGTCCTTCCAGAATTTTCAAGAGTATGTACTGATTAGCTTGATGCAAAATTAGTTAAAGACTAGGAATGATGGCATATGTATCCATTCTTGTATCATGCATGGGATACACTGGGAGAAATTAGGTTACAATTCTGCTAAGTTATTAAATGATGTTCTGGCTAATCACTGTGATTATACAGACTATGGGCAGGTTCAGGACAAGAGTGCAGGTAACTCTTCAGTGGTCACTGTGCAATCAGAGGTAAGCCAGGTACTTGTTTCTCTACTTCCAAGCTAATTGCCTGCAACAGTGCTGCTCCTTGCAATGAATTCAGTTTCCTCCGGTGACTTGCGCTTTTGGGGGAACCACTGTTACAACCATGGATGCTTGGACTAAAGCCTTGCTGCTCTCATTTCATATAATATTGGTCTCACCATAACAGTCCTGCAACATCAGAGATCAGCTCTAAAACTAGACATCAGATTCACAGGCCCTGTCTCAATTGCTTGGTAAAGCTCTTCTGAATATGGGAAAAAAGTCAAAGGAAAATATAAGCTGTTGGGAAAAATTAATAGGAAAATATAAGCTGTAAACTCAGCATTAGTAGATGGTATGCTTTTTTTTCCCATTCTTTGGTATTTTGGTCAATTTGCCCATAAATCTGCATTGCTACTGCATGTTTTATCTAGTAAGTGATATTAAATAATGGTATTCTTTTTGCTGGGTTTTCTTTGTCTTAATTAGTGTGCATATTTGAAATTTTACATTGTATTAAATGAAGAATATTATCCAAGCAAAACTATAAAGTATAAGGTTAAGAATTGAAATCTATATTGTTAACTCAAGGCTGCCACACACTACAGAGCAAAGCCTTTTAAAGAATACTATACAATACATTACAGATCTAAGCTTTTCAAAGCAGGATATGCAGGATTAAGGCTACATTTAAATCCAAACATGATAAAAGGGAAAAACCAAACAGGCAAACATGACTACTTTATAGCACTGTTATGTAAGAACTTACATAGGGACATAATTCATCTGCTGGTTCTATCTTGTAATGGTATCAGGATGGAAAAAGATATTTTAAACCATTAATTTTTTCCCCTTATGTAATCTGATACCATAAATACTAAAATGCTTAAGTCCAAACTGTATGGCTATTGCCATCACAGTGTAGAGCTCATTTTGTTTCTCAGCCTCAGTCCTGTATTTTCTGTTTCAGCACATTTTGATTTCTCTTCAGTACCAGTACTCTGACATTTCGGGAGTTTGTGGCCACTGAAATACTTAGCTTCATGACACTTTTCAAATAACCACAGCATTAACTGTCACTACATTCGATTTTCAAGTTTGCGACATATTCCCAGTACTGATTCAGTCTTAAAGTTACTTGTGTTTTCAGGCAAAAATGCTAAGATTACACTATCCTTTTGGACTATGTATACTGCCTACATAATGTATATCTATTTAGTAAGCAGCATAGGATAGGGACCATGTATTATATCAAGTGGAGCATATAACCACTGCCCTTATTTAGTAATAACCCATGTTCTTATTCTTTCTGACCATAGTGCCTGGTGGCAGACTGGGATTTATTCAGGAGAAGATGAGCGGTAGCACAGTAATATCTACTAAAATACACTTGTTATTCCTGCCTTTCTTGTTCAAAGTTAAAGACAGCAAGCAGCGAGCAGCATAACCTCCCTGGTAATCAATATGTGTAAGAGGCTCCTAGATCCTCTCCCTGTTGTTCCATCTTCCACCTTCCCAGGAATAAATGCTGTGACAGAGACAGCAGCATTATCTGCAGGAGGGTACTGCTGCTCCTCTCCCTCCTTTCCTCCCTCCCTCCCTCAGGCTCCCAGGGAAATATGCTGCCTTTGAAACTAATGTGCTAGGATATTATTAAAAGATTTATGGTTCCCAATTCTCGCTACAGTCTGCTGTTGCGGCTTTGTTTACTTGGCAGTGTGAGGGAGGGCGGAGGGAACTGGATTAGCCTCAAAATCCCACAACAAAAGGCAGAAAAGCTCTGCCTTAGGCATTTAATAATCTGCATTTCTAGCGAATTACTGAATATGCTGGAATTGTCTCCAGAAAATTTGAAGTATTTAAAAATAGTTATTCATAGCACTTAAGAAACATTTTGCATGAAAATAGATTTTAAACCAATAGGAGTTTTGTTCTGATCTGGTAACCACTGTCACATACCATAAGAGAGGAGCAAACCAAAATGTTCTGTTCTTACCTACTTTACCTTTAAAAGCATAAAAGTTACGCAGATAAAAATAATCAGAACCACTGGGATGGGAGTATTGGGAAAAAGAAGGGGAAGCAATTCAGGTTTTTGATCAAGTGAACAATTACCTTCCCACTTGTAAAGACCTTTACAGCTGAGAGAGGACTACAGTATTTCCCTGACCATAATGTGAGGAGAGGACGGGGGTATTGGATTTGTTGGTTGTTTTTTTTTTTAACAGAGGAAAAAACCTACCTAGTCGTTGCTCATGGTATTAGACAGATATCAGGCAATGGCTCAAAACACTAATTTACTTAATTGCATTAGTCCACTCCCCTCCTGTTATGGGAATTCAAGCTTCAATGGCAAATTCAACCTCCTAATGAGATTATGGTGATCTTCTCAATATGAGGCTGTAGGGTGGCAGTAAGATGGGCAAAGGAGCCACACGTTTCCTTGGTGACTGGCTGAGTAGTTAACCCTGGTAAGAAGGGGTGGAGGGAAGAATCAGTCTGAGTGACAGTACTTCATCCTTTGAACTTCAGTTCATGGCTGAGCAAAGCAGAAATAGGGCCAAGCAAAGACCATGGGGAAATTACCCTTGTTTTAATCTTTGTCTCTTCCAGCTGATGTCAGTAGAAGGGGACAAGACAAAGGACCTCAAGCTGTGGTAAAGATCATTAAAATTGAAGAGTATAAAGCCACGGACATCACTGTGCCAACTATTAAATATTAATTTCAGTTGAATGCAGACATTTTTCTTTGTTATGCTGCTTGATACTATTATTATTATTATCATACCTTTAATCCATTTTGTATAGTTTTATTCCTTTATTAAGCTCCTTTGTAATGAAGGTGCCTTTTAGTCAGCTCCACCAGCTAATCATACTGCTTTCTCTTTATTACTCACACGGAGGTTTAAAAGCCTGAAGACTAAGCTAACTGGAATATATGGTCACAATTTAGGTTCTGTGGAAGAGCTGAAACTATGCCAGAAACACAGCACATAGCTATGTTTTTATTCCCGTCATATCAAGAGCACGTGAGATGCTGTTGAATTAAGAGACTATTCAATCACAGACATGCCCAATTACTGTACAGGAGTAAAACACATGTATTTATCATTCACAGATTTTAGTGGGAACAACTAATAGTCTTTTTTTTTGCCAATGAATTGGCAAATGTTTTTATCCAATGAATTGTGTTAAAACAAATGTAGGGCAACATTAAAGAGATGATGTCTGTGAATGGAGAAAGACAAGAATTTTTTTGGGGTATATTATTTTTTCCCTGAGTCAGAGGACAACGTTGCCCACATGCAATTAAGCAGTCTACAACCCACACACATGGATCCTCTGAGCCCGGTTTAGTTCACAGCAGTGCAAATCTAGAGGATTTCCATTGCAGCCAGTAAAGTTAAGCTGTTGTCAAAAACATAAAGGCAAAATTCTTCCCACTTTCACAAGACTGCGTATGTGATAAAAGACTGCAGGTGCAGGCTTGTGGGTAAACCTGAACAAAGGGCTCCAAAGGCTACGTGAATCCAAAAGTGATAGAAAACTTACTCTGACCATCGAGCACAACTGGTGGGTGATTTGCCTCTCTGGCATGTGGCTGCTGCCTGGGAGGGTGGCGGTGGGGAATAGTGTCCTGGTGCAAGGGTGAGAAGAAAAGGAGAGACCATCACTATGTGAAACCAACTTCTAATTCCTCTACGCTCTAACTGAGTGCAACTCAGAGTGCCATCAATTGCTGAAATCTTTTCACTATTTTTAAACCTTAGGGAGCAAATGGAAATCACATTTTAAAGACAGAAAGTTAATTAAGGATTTTGAGAGCTAGTCCTTTGCCAAAGGGGAAGCAACAAGGCCAGTTCTACATTCCTTACCTCCTCTCTCCTCTGGGAAGGTTTCCGATGTCTGTTGTGGGTCCATGTGGTGTTTCCTTTATTATGGATTTGGCTGTGATGGCTCCCGGCAGATCATTTTGGTGTAGCTGGTCATCAGGATTAAAACAGAAGAATCAATGGGGTTTTCAGTTTGTTTGTGGTTTTGTTTTCCTCAGTGCTTTTAGGAAAGCCTGTAATTCTTATAATCATACCCTGACCTTGGTTCTCAAGTTCTGTTTTCAAAGATACCTACACTGTAGTTAAAGTTACCATTACAGCATGGCTAGGTATACCTGTAGCAGCTTTCATCTAGCTAGATTCAGATTAAAGGTTTCTGCAATCTTTGGGCTGCTGAAGCCAGTGGCAGGGAGGCTCTCATAGCAGTGGGGCCCCACAGGGAACACTGGGCATCTATCTGCTTGCAAGGGCTGTGGGCTTGGTGGCCCTTCCCATGACAGCTCCTGCCTACCTGGCTCTGCTGGAGTCACACCTTTGCCTCCTAGAAATACCTCATCACTCCCATCACAATCGGATTGTCTGCAGTTTAGTGACCTTCTTCAGTCCTTCAGCCTAAATATTTATTAAGTGCATGGCCAGTTTTGCTCATTAAGCTCTCGCAGTTCACGCGGGCTGAGAGTTCAGCTCCAAACACAGCAGCGTTTTGGATTTTTTTCTGAAAATTTTTCCTTCTTGGCTTTCTTCAAGCTTCTTTGTTGTTTCTCGCTGGTCTAGAGCCCAAGAGAAGACATTCTGGTGTGCTTCTGAAAGTTCAGCAGGATTAGTAAATTAGCAGCTTAAGAAGTTGAGAGGCTGGGAAAAAGGCAAGATATTCACAGCACCTTTTTAAGGTATTTGATACATAATCAAATACAATCCAGTATTTTGATAAATAAATCAGGAGCCTAATCTCTCCTGACTTTCCTAACAGTAAAAGAGATGACTTCTCCTGACTCCATTTGGTGGAGGAACCTAATTTAAGCATCCAGATTTAGATGAGTTAAGTATATGGTGTGATGACTCCTTCCCACTCCATTCATTTTTCCACTGCTCACATGCATAAGAAATTCAGAGGTATGCTACTATTTTTTTTAGCCACGTGATGTGACCCCTTATTGCTAATGAGAAGATATTAACCTTTTGCAATGTGAGGATAAAATTACTCTCTTCAGGACTAGAGCCATGAGCTATTATAATCACAAAGAGCCTAGGAAAGAGCTGTGGAGACACCACAACCTCAGTTCTGAACTTTGTGTCTATAATGGGAAAACCAGAACCCTTATTAAAGGGTTATTTAAACAGGTTCAAGATCACAATCCCAACAAATTCTGCTTTGGCCAGGAACAGAGAATAGTTAGGGAGTAAGAATGTGAACCCAGATCTCTACCCACAGTTTCAGTGGGAGAAAAAAATCATCTTCCAGTTGTGTTTTGCCATTGACTAATCCTGCAACATCAAAAATTTTTATTTTCATGGACAGGCCTAGGAACTAAAATGAGCTCTTAAAATGCAGCCCCAACACTGTTTGGAACTGAATTTTGGGTGTGCAACATACACTCATGACAGTCTTTAGCTGCACTATGTTTTGAACACAGCCGCAAGCACTCATGTAGTCCTTCCCTTAGAAACATGATCTTGGTTATGGAAATATTAGTAGTATTATAAAATTACTACCAGTCATTAGGAGAGAGCACCCTCAACTGACCATATGCCAAGAGAAGCACCATGGAATATAGGCAATATTATATGGATTTTTTTTTTGAAGGGCGTAAAGGCAAATAAAGGCCAAGATATACCTTTGCTGTACTGCATTACCATAAAATATAAATAAATAGGACAAAATGTACTCATTATTCCAATTCAGAATTTAAGGAATTCTTTAATTATGGTTTTGACACAGGTGAATGGTCATGGACACTGCCGTTCTGATTGCCAGCAACATTTTCAAATTATTTGACATATGTTTAGGTGCTTGTGTATCCACAGGGCAGGAATAAGAAGGTATAATGCAATGGTGTTAAATAGGTTTAACCAATCCAGAAAATACTTACCTACATTAATCCATCTCCCTTTTGGTTCTGCTGTCTTGTGCATCATATGGGATGCCAAGCCAAATATTGCAATGCTAGAAAAAGAGGATTTGCTGCTGTTATTGGCAGAGTTTCAATAAAAGCAGAGGGCTAGTTTCCTATGCCATCACAAAAGTAGCCCTACATATATATTTTAGAAACAACCAAAGTACATACAGACAGATTCTATCTGAAAGATGCTTCCACTCATATGCTAACAATTTTCTTGGCAAGATCTAGACTATGCTTTTAATATTATTGACATTTGTTTCAGTTTCTCTCTTCCATTTCAGTCTGTCTGCTTCTTTCTTCCTTCTTCTCCATTCCTCCTAATTCTTCTGCCCCCATTGCAGTTGTGCTCTGGACGGTCCTGTCAGTCCTGTCCTGTAGGTATGAAATGTGCATGAGACTTTCATGCTACAGCTCCTTGGATCCTGGCCCGAGGATCTGAGCCCTGCTCGCCTGCTGGGGCTGCCTGGGGAGCACTGGTGTGCAGCTTGTATGGTGCTCAGCTACTCCCCTTCTGACAGGCAAGAGGCTGCTTTCATGGTTCGTCTGGGCACACCAGGAGCTCAGCTCGGCTCAGCTAATGCTGACAAGGTAGGCATCACACCCATTAATTCTGACAGGCTGACAATAGAGGTTTAATACTAACGAGCAAATTTCCTCTTCCGGTACCTCATTAATATTTGCTTGATTAGTCTCATGTCTTCTTCCTTTCCTTCCCCACTTCCACTCTCTCATCTAAATTCAACTTGTGATATTCTCCATTTCCTTTGTTTTCTCCTCAAACACTCCTCTGATTCTTTTGCCTAAAGCAAGTGGCCAAGCTCACTAAGCAGCTAAAGCCCAGATAAGGGGTTAATGATCTTTCGAGCCCTCGCTAAAAATGAGAAAGGAGGGGACATGGTGGCTCATGTGCTCAGGAGAGAGGTCAAGGTGCTAGCCATGGCTGAGACATACTTTCTAAGGAAAAGCTTTTAAGGGAGATCAGAGATGAGGCTGACCAAATGTACTAACATTGCAGTGTGCCAGAGGAGGAAGGAAACAGGTCCAGCTCCCTGCGGTTAGCCTTTGCTGAAGCCCCTCACAGGAGACTAAGAGGATGTAAAGAAAGACAGAAAGCGTAGGGCATTGAATGCCCCAAGTGACACAGGGCAGATCTGACACTCAGCTGAATTACTACCTGGCATGTGACATTTCAGATGTGAGGTTTGACTGTCCCACATTCCTACTCGCATTTGCATTCTCCCTCCTATTCATTTTAGTTACTCTTATCTTTTGCCATATAGGAAAATGTGAACCTCAGTGCTTTATTAAAAGGCATACTGCTTTCAGAAAGCCATTACAGCAGCATAACCTCCTCCTCTTTCTCTTCTCATGGCAGAACTGAGACAAGTTAGACTTTCTCTAGAATCACTGACTTGCTAAAGTTTTTTTAAAAACTGAAACATACGAAAGGCCCCATATTAATTTGATGGGAATTCAGTTTCTAGATGGTGGCTGATTACAATTGCATAGCTGATTCACTTAATCAACCCTGATGCCTGTTGATCAAGCTGCTAACTGATGTACTCCAGGGACTGCTTTGTGACCTCTCCAGAGATGGGCAGGCACCTGGAAGCAAATGTCTGATTTTCATTTGGAGCCTTACATTTGAAAAAACCTCTCTTTTAAGCCTTTTTTCTCTCAAACACTTATATTTACTTATGCACTTAGAGTTATGCATTGCAAAGCAAAAGTTGATTTTATTGCAGAAAAACTGAAATTCTCTTTTTCTCACTGACTTAATTGCATGCTGTGTGCATATACTGGGAAGAGAAGTTGAACTGGTCAGGATAGCTATTTTCCACCCTCCCTTGGGTTCCATTATCAATGACATTTACCAATTTCAGCAGACACCTAAACTTTCTTTATGAGCTGCTACCACAGCCTAGCAAAACTGACACAGTTTAAATCTATCCTATCCAAATACATTTTACCCATCAGTATCTTGACCCAGGAAGAAAAAAACCCCTCAACTTACTCATTAACCTTAGCTTTCTGAAACTGCAATTACTGCCCTGTGGACAGTCAGTAATTGAATGGAATAAGGGTAGCATGCAAATGCCAGCCAGTGCTAACTACTGCTAAAAAAGTAATCCCGCATGCTTACAAAAATTGCATGTGGCACACAGACGGCAGGTAGCAAAGCAGAGTATTAGAAAGGAAAATGCATAAAGTAGCATGTGCAGGGATTAAGGAGATGCAAAAGATCAGACTCGCAGGAACCCACTCAGTGGGAATAATCACGGAATTATATTATCTTAAGTTTATGGTTACAGTTAATAGCATGCAGTTATTACTTTTGCACTGAAAAGCATTTTCTGAGTAGATGGCTTCACTGCAGAATCAGATCTTGGTTTTCTCCCTGCCTTTTGTAATTCAAGATGCTAGCTAGCATTTTCTATAGCCTAGTATCCCTTGCCCCAGCTCTAGCAAAAGAGATCAAGACATTACAAATAAGGATGGGAGTTAGCAGAATGAAATTCAGTTTGAAGTGCACTTGTCTTTCAACATTGTTATTTTCCATTTTTCTTCCTCCCATTGAAACATGAGTGTATGCTTTTCCAGGTCTGTGGACAGAGCTTTTGCATTTCTCAGCTTGATCTAAGTGTAGATTACCCTGGTCTTACAGCTACATTTCATATCTCATCATGGCCCTTGCAGAAATATCTCACTGGTTGGTTAAGTGCATTTATTATGCAATCTCATATTCTTCTCACATTTAACTTGTTTTGTTTAGTTTCCTGGTTCCAGTCCTCAGTTCTTACTTTCTTCCTTCGCTACTGCAAGATGCTCCAGTAAGTAAAAAATGCCGTTTAAGAGCTTTAATCACCATGGTTCTGATCCCATACAAGGCATGCCTACATTAGTATTTTAATTCAGATCAGGATCATCCCTTCTTACTGCGCTTTGGTTCATGTTGCAGAATTGTGTTGGAGAAAATAAAGTGGATTTCTTCTAGAGGAGTCTAAACCAGAAGATGTTCTTCAGGAGTGCAGGTAGTGAATTCCAACTGCTATTGGCAGCCAGTGCCCAAGGCCAGACCAGAGCAAGCCTAAAGCAATCCCTTCCCTAGCAATGTCCCAGCACCAATTCAGTTCGGTGGATCTGCTCATTTTGGATCACCTTACTTGTTAAGATTGACATAGCATCCACAGCATATACATGTAAGTATACACAACTTTCTCCTGTTTTAATTTGGTGATGCCTTGCAAGAACCTACAGAGCATCTACAGTTATCTACAGAAAACAGTACGGCTTCTTACTAATGTTTCTGTTGTAAGCGATGTCTCTTTAATCTGATGTTTGACTTACTAGAGTAGTTGTCTGGTTTTCCTTTTTGGCTGAACTTGTCTCAGCCTGACTGGAAACATTGGTTTAGCTTGCTTAGCTGTAACAACATTTTTTTGCTAATGATCAGACAGCTACTACCCATTCTCTGTACTTTTGCTTATTTTAATCATGTGATGTAATAATTTTTATAGAGAGAATAGTGGCAGTTGGTTATTCTACATAGAAAGACGTATTTAGGACTAAAACTTACTGTGGCCAGTGTAATTACATAGAATAGAGGCAAGGTATGACGGCAAATGCCTCCAAAGTGGGGACACTGGATGCAATCTAGACAAATACAGGCCTGGGCTGATAAGAGAGGGCTTGGGCTAACACTAAGGATGCAAGTACTCACCCATGGTCAATTAAAGATATGCACAATTTGAAGCTGGGCAAAACCAGTGTTAGGAATAAAAGATTAATAAAAGCAGTATCCAACTGTAAAATGCACCATATATCATATACGCAGATGTAATGTACTTGCAGACCAGTGAAGAAATAACAACGTGTACGAGAATGTCAGCAAACATGAAAATAGCCCCATGTGGAACCTAGAGTGATGAGGAAGTCACCAAAATCATATTCCTCCCCGCAAAGAAAGGAGGAAACCCAGTCATCAAAAATTACACTCCACCCGTGTGTGTGTGTGCGCGCGTTTCTCTGCAACAATTTAAATTGATTTTTTTTTAAAACAGTAAGAAGTATTCATTTAACGAGATAACTGGGACGGTGAAATTTACTAACTGGACTAATCGTAGTAACTGTTTACTGCATTTCATTTACGTCAACTAAAATTCAGTTAGACCAACAATTAATTCTTGGCTTTGCATATATAAGGTATGTTCCCATTTTTGCCTATAACAAGATTTTGAGAATAACAAACTTATTTCAATTAATATTTATTTTGTTGCCATTTTGAATAATCCTTGTCTGGATGCACAGAGTTCACAAGAACCTGCTAAAGGCAAGTTATTTTGGAACAGGTTTGTATCCAGAACACCAGTGGTGCAACTTAAACGTAACCAAGTTTAAACTTTTAAGTGTGTCAACATGGAGATTTTCACTGCTCTTAAACTGCCTTCAGTCTGCTCTAAAGCTGACAGAAATAGTGCAACCTGCCCGTGCTTTCCTCAGAGTGGTGACTATACACATCTAGTGCAAAACCCACCCATCTTGTCTGTCCTCCCACGCACATTCCACTGAAGAGAGTTCTCTAAGGGACATCAGACTGACATGGGTATGGGGTAGTTGGTAGATACTGTAATCAAAGAATAGGAGACACATAGACAAATGATATTGGGGATCTAAGAATATCTGTGATATCCAGCCATCACAGACTGCATGAAAAGGGAGACCCACTTGATCTAATTTTCCTGGATTTATAAAAGCCATTCAACTACATCCCTCATCAAAGGCTCTTAGAGATACAAGATGCCATGGGATAAAAGAAAAAGTCCTCTTCTGGATAAATTACTGATTAAATGATAAAAAGCTATTGTGTAAACCTATGCTGAAACCACATTTTTGAATGCAATGCTGGCCTTCTTGAAAAAAGATGGTAATAGAAAAAAAGGTACAGAGGGCTGTAAGGATGTTTAAAGTTATGACGTGACTTCGATAACAGGAACATTTGAAGATATTAAGACTTCTCAAGCCTGCAAAGGATATGACTGATGGAAACGTTTGATAAAGGATCTTACAACTATGGGAAACATTGAAAAGGTAAAAAGGAAACAATTATTCAACTGTTTCTTCTGCTAAGAGAATGTTGGGGGATGAAATGAATTAGCAGATGATAGATTCAAAACAAAGGGAAGCACTTTTTCCCATAGTGTATCATCATGCTGTAGAACTTATTACCACAGTATATCGAAGATATTAATAATCCACATGGATCTAAAAAAAATTGCAAGCAATCAGACCAATTATTAGAAGAAAAATCCATTGTACTATTACAATTCCTCAGCTCAGGGACAGCAGAAGTTTACCACCAAGATTTCCTACCCAGCAGGGGAAAAATCTTTGTTTTCTATTAATCCTTGTTTATCATAGGATGGCAGTAGGGAAAAAGCCTCTATTTTATGTTTGGCAATAATCACAGGGGATTAAGTTAAAGAGGCCTGAGCAGCCTCTTCCAATTCTCTGTTCTTAAACATCAAAACTGCATTGGAGCAAACAAAGCCATGCCCTTATGCAGAGGTCATCACTGGCTGCAGATGGATGTTTTGATCTCCTCTTTCTCCCAGTGTTTATCATCAGAACTCTTTGGATTTTGTCCCCCTCCTGACATGCCACTAGAAACCCCATGAGGGGCAGCTGCAGCCTCCTCCAAAGAGAAGTGACTATAGTCAGAAACCTGTAGCATAAAGTAATTTCATAATTTGGCAGGTAACACATTTTGGTTGCCCTACTGCCTTCCCTCCTGCTTTTCATGCAAGCTTGGACAATTCCATAAAGCCTACGTTTACATAGCTACTGTGAATTTGCATCATTGTCCCTGAGCAAGAAAACTTGCTGCTTTCTTCAGTACTAGCCAGCATTTAGGGACCTATAATTTTATGCCAGCTAGGGAAGGTGTCTGTAGGATTGTGTGTATTAACATATTGAGATACACATGGTAGATTTTATAACCTTTAAATGCAACATGAAAGGGCTTCAGACAACATGATAAGGAACTCTGGGTTAGAGGAAAACAGTTTTAATCTAAAAAAGCATCTTATTATCTTATCTCTCATCACACCAAAAATCGTAGCCAACACTAAACAGGATTCCTCCTTTCTAAGAGACCAAAATCATCTCCAGGAAATAAAAATTTAAAATTATAAATAAAATAAACCCTAAATCTTTCATAACTATCTGTTAGGATCTACAGAAAGCTGGATTCTTTTGCAAGGGCTGGCACTTACCCAGACTGACATAAAATTTAGTTTTAATAACACTGACCCTGCAATCCTCTGTGACAGAACAGCACCCTTGAAGAGTAATGTATAGAATCAGACCTCTGAAGTACTTAGAATTAAAATGAAATTTGACCTTTACAATTTTAAGGAAAACACCCTTTACCAGGGATAGTTTATATATATTTTGGCCAGAGTTGGAAAGAAATGTACTTTTACTCAAGACCAACTAAATCAAGTAATAGTACAAAGAACAGACTTTAAATGCAATTCTAAGAATAAAAAAAAAGATATTATGAGTCCTGATAGAAACACAAGTAATAAATCACACTGAGGTTTTTTTACATTTTCATTCATTTATTAGGAAATGAAGAAGGCCCAGCTGGGTACTTAATGATTTTTTAATAAGTCACCAGGACGGATCCTCAAGAAGTACAACTAAACAAATTGCATCTATCATACAGATGACTACAAGCTATCTAAAAATATCCCTTCTCTCAGTAAAGATACAAGCAAACACAACTTCCCACACAGAAAGAGAAGTGTCTATTTTTAATCCTTCAATACTTCCTTCCTTGTAACAACGCAACACACTCGAGCATTTCTTTGGCTATATTTTCAGTGCCCACAGCTATTTACCACTATTATACTTCAAGTTGCTGCTTTGGAAAAAGCAGGAGTTTTGACAAAAGAGGCATTTACCCCGCAGGAAGGAGGGAGAAGCAATTGCTCATCCAAGAGAACAGGGAACAGACTCCTCCACTGGCGGAGCTTCAGTGACCCCCGATGGACAACTTCCACAAGCACGCCTGCCCTCGCGGGAAACGCAAGCCACGCCGTAAAAACTTGCAGGACTCACAGCTTCTCGCTTCAGCCCAGTACAAACTCTGGCACTTCGGCTATTCATTATTTACTGTGAACATATTTATAGCTCACACTCAAGATGACCGTACCTACTAGGATGCCACCTTTATATTTGGATGACTTGAAATGTTCACAGCCAGAAGGAAGAGAAAGGTGAACAAACCCTACGTTTAACGCAGTCATTTTGACGACTAGTTAGGACAAAGCAAATTCAACTTGTTAAAAACTAAAGCCAACTGGTTTTACATCTTTCAACGAGAAATAAAAAAATGCCAAGGACTAACATCTCAAATTGACCCATTTAAACTATTTGCAATCAGCACAATCAAGAGTCTGTATAAATGGCCATAGTAATTTGAAAGACACAGTCCAAGTATTTGTCTTTTAACCCCAAAGTGAGACTATACCTCCCATTAGTACAGTAATGAGCCGTTTTTGTTACAGGGAAAGGATTCTTTGCTTCAGCAAAACTACTACCATTTCCACTGAATGAAAAACTGCCAACACAAGAAGGGAGAATGAATTCATGCTGGTTGGTTGCAGTTTCTTTTTGTCTTTCACGAACTGCAGAGATGAACTTGTGTGAATGTGAATGAACTCCCAATACAGGAAAGTTACCAAGGTGGAAATGGGCTATATTTCCCATTCCCCTTCTAGAAAGGTTTTTGTTCACATTCTTTCTTTACTAGCTTAGTTGCTCTGTTCCCCTTTTCCTACATACCTTGCTTTCCTTCCTACCTCAGAAACATACCTGCTATAAATCTTACTATCTCAGTAAGTTTTTGACACACAGAAAAGTAAAGGTGTGGAACAAAAGGATCACAGAACTGATGCTAGCACTAACAGCTAGCAGAACATCCCTACTTAGGGAACCAGTAGCACTAGTCTGTAAGACAACGATTGGCTTCCAAGGCTAACCGGATCACTAGAAATCCTTGCTCAGGTCAGAAAGATTTACCAAATTCCCAATCCTGCTTAAATCTAGCACTCTAAGTAGTGATCAGTTTATGATATCACTTTCACAAATAATGATGATAAAAAGGCAAACCAATTAAGGCAAACCCTTTGCTGACAGTTTCCTGCCCCTTCAGTGCAGTGACATAAAATAACAGGTTAAATTAAACTAAATTAAATTAATCTCTGGTTGACAGAGTCCCTTGGAAGGCAGTCCTGAAGGGCAAAAGGAGTCCAGGAAGGCTGGACATTCTTCAAGAAGGAAATCTTAAAGGCACTGGAGCAAGCCATCCCCACGTGCCAAAAGACAAGCCAGGGGGGAAGAAAACCAGTCTGGCTAAACAGAGAGCTTTGGCTGGAACTCAGGGAAAAAAAAGAGAGTTTATGATCTTTGGAAGAAGGGGCAGGCAACTCAGGAGGACTACAGGGATGTTGTGAGGCTATACAGGGAGAAAATTAGAAGGGCCAAAGTCCAGCTGGAACTTAATCTGGCTACTGCCATAAAAGACAATTAAAAAATGTTGCTATAAATACATTAACAACAAAGGAAGGGCCATCCTTTATTAGATATGGGGGAGAAATATAGTAAGAAAGGATGAGGAAAAGGGTGAGGTACTTAATGCCTTCTTTGCCTCAGTCTTCAATACTAAGACCAATTGTTCTCCAAGTACCCAGTCCCCTGAGCTGGAAGACAGGGATGGGGAGCAGAACAAAGCCCCCATAATCCAAGGGGAAATGGTTAGCAACCTGCTACACCACTTAGACACACACAAGTCTATGTGGCCAGATGGCATCCACCCAAGGGTACTAAGAGAGCTGGCAGAAGCGTTCACCAAGCCCCTTTCAATCATTTGTTAGCAATCCTGCCTAGCCCGGGAGGTCCCAGTTGACTGGAAGTTAGCAAATGTGATGCCCAGCTACAAGGGCTGGAAGGAGGATCCTGGGAATTACAGGCCTGTCAGTCTGACTTTGGTGCCAGGGAACGTTATGGAGCAGATCATCTTGAGTGCCATCACGTGGCACATACAGGACAACCAGGTGATCAGGCCCAGCCACCATGGGTTTATTAAAGGCAGGTCCTGCTTGACTAACCTGATCTCCTTCTATGACAAGATGACTTGCTTAGTGGATGAGGGAAAATCTGTGCATGTTGTCTACCTGGAGTGTAGTAAAGACTTTGATACCATTTCCCACAGCATTCTCCTGGAAATACTGGCTGCTGATGGCCTGGATGGCTGTACTCTTTGCTGGGTTAAAAACTTGCTGTATGGGCAGTCCCAAAGAGTTGGGGTGAATGCAGTTAAATGCAGTTGGTGGCCAGTCAGAAGTTGTGTTCCCCAGGGCTCAGTACTGAGGCTAGGTCTATTTAATATCTTTAACAATGATGTGGACGAGGGGATCGAGTGTACCCTCAGTACGTTTGCAGACACCACCAAGTTGGGTGGGAGTGTTGATCTGCTCGAGGGTAGGAAGGCCTACAGAGGGATCTGGACAGGCTGGATCGATGGGCCCAGGCCAACTGTATGAGGTTCAACAAGGCCAAGTGCCCAGGTCCTGCACTTGGGTCACAACAACCCCATGCAGCGCTACAGGCTGGGGGAAGAGTGGCTGGAAAGCTGCCCAGCAGAAAAAGACCTGGGGGTGCTGGTGGACAGGTGCCTGAATATGAGCCAGCAGTGTGCCCCGGTGGTCAAGAAGGCCAACAGCATTCTGGGCTGTGTCAGAAATAGTGTGGCCAGCAGGAGCAGGGAAGTGATCTTTGAGGCTGCACCTCAAATACTGTGTTCTGTTTTGGGCCCCTCACTACAAGACAGACACTGAGGTGCTGCAGCATGTCCGAAGAGGGGCAACAAAGCTGGTGAAGGGTCTAGAGAAAAAGTCCTATGAGGAGTAGCTGAGGGAACTGGGGTTGTTTAGTCTGGAGAAAAGGAGGTGGAGAGGAGACCTTAACGTTCTCTACAACTACCTGAAAGGAGGTTGTAGCAAAGTGGGTGCCAGTCTCTTTTCCCAAGTAAGAAGTGATAGGACAAGAGGAAATGGCCTCAAGTTGGGCCAGGGGTGTTTTAGATTGGATATTAGGAAAAATGTCTTCACCGAAAGGGTTATCAAGCATTAGAACAGGCTGCCCAGGGAAGTGGTTGAGTCACCATCCCTGGAGGTATTTAGATGTGTAGATGTGGTGCTTAGGGACATGGTTTAGAGATGGACTTAGCAGTGTCAGGTTAACAGTTGGACTCGATCTTAAAAGGTCTTTTCCAACCTAAATGATTCTGATTCTATGATTCTACAAATGAGGGAATGCTGAAATCTCCAACAAGGGCACCAACACATAGCCTTAAATTTGCTTCAGCAAGTCACTGTATCCTGGCTTTTAACTTCCAGTCCTTTTTTCCACCTTCTTCTCATCCTCCTTTGTCAGAAGTACCAAATGTTGACATTAGTTGTGTATCTCTGCTCTGAAGGAGCAGAACATCTGGTGAAAGGAAGATGTCACTGTCGCTATTCCTCTAGCATACACAGCACAAGTTGTGTCAAGATGTCCTGGTAAGCCAGTCATTTTCAGCTTTTTCTGTATCATGACTCACTATTACACAAAAGAGAAAATTCCAGCCTTCCTACTTTCCTTCTGTTCACCTCAGAAGAAATGATCTGTTAACTCAACCCACTGGTTGAATGTCCATTACAGACAGATCTAAAACTTTAAGGACACAATCAAATATTGTATCAGTCTTTTCACAGGTATGAACTTTGGGTTTTGTACAAGATGCCGTGCTAACTGGACATACCACTGTATTTGTGCAATTTCAGGCATTTACTGGATTAAATCCTAACCGCACTGAAATCAGTGGCAAACCACCATTCAACAGCCACAATCTATCTACTGTTTTTCATGAAAGTCAAGATACCACCACTCCAGATGTTACTATCTTATTTCTGATACTCCTGTGATTTCTGCTTGCCATGCTTGCTTATCAAGACACTCCTGTGTATCTTCTCCAGCATGAAGAAACTGCTAGGGACTAGAGGACTTCGGCAGCATCTGATGAGTTTAGTGGTAAAGCATGTTTGGCTTGGTATTAGAAGGAAACAATCCTCACACACACCCTGGAAATGGGCTACTCTTAACCAGAACTCCTAAAAAGGAGCTATCTGCTAACACAAGTTAGAACAGACTTCAAGTTGCAGCTAGTGCTCATCTTCCCTTTTTTTTATCCTATGATCTCTCAATGGTTGCGCAGACCGTTAAAACAGTCCATCATTAGATGTCAGCAAGGGTTGGGCTGACTGCTGAACTTCCACGAGTCAATGGAGCAGCAAGAATAACTTTTTTCCCCACCCATCTTTCTGCGCCACACTGCAAATGCCTGCTAGGTTGAGCAAGGACATAAATGAACTTTTTTTAACTCTCAAAAGTTGCAGAGATAAAATTAGGAGGCAAAACTCCCTTCAGTCTCACAGTATAACAGATGCAAAGCAAACAGGTTTCCTGGACTTTTTATGATTTCCAATGAATAATCAAATACATTCAAGCACTCTTACATAAATATGTCTCTCAAATGCAATAATTTTCAATTTTTGGTACAAGAGACTGGGATAGCAATCTACCTATATACAAACAGCACAGAATTACAAAAAGAAAGTTTATCTAAGTCAAATTTCTTAATTTTTATTAAATTCAAAAACTGCAGGAAAAAATCACAAGTTTCTAAGTACAAATAAAAACAAATCAGCTAAAATAAAATGGTTGTCAAGTTAAAACTAATTTTCCATAACTTTCCCTTCCTTGCTATTGCCCACAGTACCATCAGAAATCCCACAAGTGCTTTAGAAATTGATTTTATCTAACAAATATGATAGTAAACCATAAGTTTACTATGTAAAAAAGCAAACTGTTCAGGCACAAGGTGGCAGAAGACATAAGAACAAATATCAACCACGCTTCCTTAATTTGTCAGTTGAAATCCAGGTGTGCTTAAGACTTCCATGGTATTGTATTCAGAATATCAGAGCTTACTCTGTGAAATAAAGGTGGTTTTGTTGTTTTTTTTAATCTTAAGTTTGTTTTGTCTTTTTTCCTTCCAGAAAACAAGGAGAAGCTGTTTAAGTCAGTGGTACACCTTACTGGTCAGTGCCAGAGATCTGGCTAGAAGAGTGGCAAAAGTGACAAAATGGGTTCCAGCATCAGAGAATGAGAAGCCAAGAAGCTGTAGTGTGAAAAAGACTGGTTCATACTTGTGTTGGCAGTGTAATTAATAGTTTGGTGACCACCAGCTAAAATAGCATGACAAGCAGTCACATGCTATTTGAAGATATCAGCTGGGCTAGGCCATCAGCTGCTCTCCCAACAGAGCAGTGGCCAAGGTGAACAACTAACACCTGCTGTTCTTCTAACTACACCTAAAGAAACCATCAAACCGAAAATTAAATCGTAAAATTAAAAACAAGTGTTGTTCCATATTCCAGAGTCTACCTTTTACCCATCATTTGATACTTGCCATTCTAAGAACAGGTGCAGTTCCACTGTCATTCATAAATACAAAATTTTATTTGCACTTCATTAGTTTAGAAAGACCACAATGTTTTTCAATACCACAACATTCAGGACACACCAAGTTATTCAAATATGTAACTATTGATTTACCATAGCTAAACTAAACAGTGTGTTTTATTAAAAGATATACCAAAGATATAATTCACAAATTCATTATCAGACAAAAACCTAACACAGTATTTGCTTGATGGGAATAATTTCCACCACTAAGAAAGAAAATAATTTTACCTTAGGTTCCCTTCCCCCAAACTCTACAGATGTCCAGACAAATACACATATATATCCCTTAACACAGGAAAATGTATTATCTTAATTTTTTTTTTTTTAAAGAATTTGTCTAGGACAGCAGCATTGCTTTTTATACCTTCTTTTAGAGCTTGAATATATCTCCACTCTTTTATTGAAACTTTATGATTCTTGAAACCAAATTTATGCTGACGCAGAAAATTATATATGCTATTTCAGAGTGCAATCTTAGATCTACACCTGATGTGATGTCTTGGTACACAAAGAAAGGGTGCAGCATTAAACAAAATAAATAAAAGACTGCCAAAAATTAAACTTAGCTTTTCAATAAATCCAGTCAGCAGAGGATGCTACAGCCAAAAATGTATTCACTACATTAAAAGGAAACATAATGCTGATTATGGAAGCTTTGTACATGAAGTCCTCTGTTTTTAAAAAAATTCTCTTTAAAATAGTTAGCAAAGCACCATATACTTATCTTCATACCAGAAGAGTTTCTGCCTGCCTGTTTATAATAACAAAGAACTATTACAACATTTATGTCAAGAATAGGTATAGATTTAACTTGTCCTCCTCCTCAACTGAAAGTGTGGTAAACCCCCACCAACTGTACAGTATTTATAACACTGGGGGAATGAATGAAACATCATTGTGAGGGAGAGGGGTAATAATTAAATGTTATAGCTGAATCCTACACAGGATTGCATATTTGCATATTTACAAGTTAGTGTGTAGCTCTGACTCGAATAACAAAGTGCAACAAGAAACTGCCAAAGGATTGTAGTGCAGAGTAGTACAGATACTTTCTTTACCCTCACACTCCTATTTTTCACTGTATGGAGTAACAAGTCAACAGCAACGGACATGTGGCCTTGGAGGAGGCAGTTCTGGTGGGATTTCTGGCTCTGGTTGCAGGGACAGGATACTGTTGGACAACTCATTTCTTATAACATCCAGTGGCATCTTAAAGAAAAGAAAAATCACTTGTAAACAGTCATCTGCATAGAACTCAGCACAAAGAGCTCATTTCAAGAGTTCACTGTCAGCCAAAGCCTCAATTTAAGGATCTTTTGCTTCTTATTAGTGAACTACACATTCAACTAAGTTGTGTTAAGAATTTCTCTAAGAAAAAAGTTACAAGACATTTTCAAAATAAAGCCACTTCCTAAACCAATTTCAACAAATCACAACAGAACTGCCTGCAAATGAAAACAGGCAAACGTACAGTCAGCTGCTGATACATAGTGAAGTTATAGGAAAGATGAAGTATAGCAAATAGGACCAGATGTTTACTAAATTCAACAGAAGTATTATTTATTAACTGAAGTGTTCAGCAGAGCTTTTGAACTACATCACATCCATTACATATTAACCAAAAATTTCACCTGATGGTGTGCATTCACCCTTTATGTCTTCCCAACAAGTACCTGCAGTCATCATTTAAACATTGATGATTTATGTGGTCAGAGGAACTACCACCTGAATATTTTACCTTTTTCAGAATGTCATCAACAAGTTTTAGAAATATTTCATCAACATTAAAATTATCCTTGGCACTTGCTTCACAGAACCGCATCCCAGTTATTTGCTGTGCAAACTGACGGGAGAGAAAATAAAATAACTACATGAAGATATGCACAAACACCAAATACACACTCCTCATAAAACCTTTAAAAAAACCCCCATAACTTTCCCCAAATCTGTGACTGAAGTCTAATTCAATTAATAATCCTGAATCTCCAAGGTACAGCAAATATTGCCACATATAGCTAATTTTCACTTAAAACTGGTTTATTGGAAAAGTGTGCTGCATTTTTCCAGACTTAAATCTTAGAAATTGATGTATTCAGTTGACATGGATTATTGCAGATTGCCAAAAAGTAAGAACTTTTCAGAAGAGTTAATCTTAACCTTATTATTAAAATGCAAAAAGGAAAGTACAGGTGTAAGAATTAGCCTTGACTCTCTAACAGAAAATGCTTCACTTACAAATACATGATGGGTAGCTGAAGGAAAATGTATGTCTATGTCCATACTTAAAGTGTCTTGATCAAGATGGTGCTTTGAGTATCATGCTAAAATGTATTCTATTGTCAGGTTTCTTACCACTTTTGGAGGTGGAAGAGAACAAAAAAAACATGAAAACAAAGATGAGCTAAGTAATTAAGCCAGGCTGTTGCCTGTCCTAAAATATTACTGAAAAGTGAGCATCTGGAATAAGGCTCACAAAGATGTCCTGAGGAGAGGTATCTCCATTTGTGATTCAAATCTTCACTATATCCTCTTTCAGAGCCCAAAAAGGAGTATCCCCTGTGTAGTGTAAGCCAACTTGTAGTTTACTCTTTCTTTAGATCAAAGACATACTGCTCCAGCAGGAATGCATAAAACTGCTCATTCTATAAAAGTAAATACTATATGGATTTTGACAGAACACCACCACTCTCAATATGCTCCTTATGTCTAACAGTCTGACAAAGAGTAGCCATGGACTGTCAGCAGCAATGCCACAGCAGTTTTGCTCTCAACAGTAACTAAGAATTTGGTTAGACATGTTCTTACCTTTTCTCCCTGCTGTCGAGTTATCTCTCGATCAACTTCACAGTCCAGTTTATTTCCAACTAATAGAAGCTCTGCATCTTCTGACGCATACTGCAATTAAAACATTTTTAATTAACTAAACCTAGAAATGTAAGATTTTGTAATGCAAACATGATATTAAAAAAGGGCAACTCCTCTACTAAATAAGGAACCACACCTGCATGTTTTATATGTAAATGTTCTTCCCTAACATTTCAAAAAATTTCAACTTCAATTTTCAAATTCCATTTTTAAAACATTACTTGAGAAACAGCTGTTCTAGTTTATCTAAGAATGAACATAATGAGCTTATTTCACAGACAGGAAATAAAACTTCCCCTTCTTCCCTGCTCCCCACAATGCACAGGTAAACGAGTAATGTCACAGATTTCCACTGACACTTCTAACTGGGACAATTCTAGTTCAAGGAAGCAGGAATGGACAACCATTTTGCAACCAAAACACATCGAAGTTAAATCCTGGCTAAAAGAATCCAGTGAAAATTAGTTGGCATTATTAGTTTAATAATCCTGTATCAATGTTGTTAAAAGTCTTACAGAGTACCTTTGAGGAAAAATAATTGCTTCTTAAAAAACACATAAAAAGAAAATATTTAAGGCCTACCTTATCAATCATTTTCATCCATTTTGGTAAATCATCAAATGTCTCCTTCTTGGTGATATCATACACCAAAATAATTCCCTTGGCACTTCTGTAATAAGCTGAGGTAATGCTGTTGAATCTCTCCTGACCTGCTGTGTCCCTAAGAAGCAGCAGCAAACGTTAGCACAAACATTTCACCAGTTTGCAAAGTACAGAATAACTTTGTTTAGATTTTAATAAAAACACACTCCCACTCATTAGACACCCTATATTGAACATTTCCTCCTATATGTGTGAATCTCAGGAAAAAAAAAATGGAGCAGTATTTTCAATGATAAAAAAAAAAGTTTCCATACCAGGACTACATATCCCATACTAACTTCACCAAGAAAGGCCACCAAACAGTTCTATATGTGTCTAAGAATGAAACTGTCCAATGAAAATGTACCAGCAGATAAAGCTGGTTATGTGTTGTTGGGGTTTGCAGCTTCCTTTTTTTTTTTTTTAAATAGCCCTGAAAAAAAATGAAAAAAGAAATGGATACACCCTTATCAAACACAGCTGGACACCCAACTATAAAATGAGCAATACACTGATCATTATGATTCAAGCTTTCAGAGCCTTTTTGGATCAACCACAGCAATTCAGCCATGGTTCTAAAACTAATGCAGAAGCTACTGGTAGAAGTGAATGAAAAGAGTGGGCAACCACTACATGGTACAGCTTTTGAAAGTAGATACCTGGCTTTCATGTTTACGTCTACTAATCTGAGGTGTTCAAATAACATTTCCATTCTCCCTTTCAGCATTGTAGGTATTTCAGACAGGGTGCATTTACATTGTAGACTATGTTCCAGCAATGACACCATGTTGCCCATACTAGCTATGGCTTATATTCCAAAGTAGATGAGAGAGAAGGGTTATTTTTTCTGAACCATGAAAACCTGTGAACTGCTTTAAATCATATCATCAAGCCTGCATATGGAAGATTTTTGGCAGTTATACTAAGGAAATAGCTGGTGCATATTCCAAGTCTTAAAATGTGACTGGTATCACAACTGGAAACTAAGTTATACAGTGCTCCAAAGCAATCAAGCATTTGCTGCTCAAGTTCAGCCCCCAGAGTCAAGACATAATTTTGAAATTTCACTGTTAGAGCATATCAAAAGATGGACCAAAATGAAGAGTGGATGGGGGAAAATGCGTGTATGTGTGTTGGGACTCAAAAATTCTTAAGGAACTCTCTTCAACAGTCACATTTTAGACAAAAGGAGGAGGAGGATGAATTTGGGAATGAGATTAACAATGGAGACCCAAAACACTTTTTACAAAAAAAAAAAAAAAAAAAAAGTCATGTTCACAAAATGCCACATTGATTGTCCTGAAGAATTAATTCTTTTAAATTCTATGCACAACAAGCAGTAGAATAAACTACCATAAACGTATCTTGCTCTACACAAATCTTTTAAAATTTTAACTAGAGCAAGTTTAAAAGTGAAGTAATTAACTTTTTCCTGAAATAGCCATAAGTGTACCTGACAGCAACAAATCTTTGCTAGTGATTTCACAGAGTAAACCAGAGTCCACTAGAAAAAGATTTGAAACCTCTGCTTCATAGCCTGTGGAAAAATATTGACTAATACTTCACTGCAAGCCAATGGCATTGCAATATGGGGCAGAAGAGAACAAATTCGTATAGCATCCATTTTTATTTTTATTCAAATCTCATTCTCTACTCAGAACTTCAAAATTACATTCATACAAACCTTTGGGACCCTACAGAAGGTAAAAACAGGTAGCCTGTTTCAGTAAGGTCAAGCTCTAGTAGTATTTCTAGTAATATTTCAGATGGTTAATTGGTTGCTTTCTTATCACTAATAATGCCTTTTTATTAAAGCAATACACATTCTGGCAGCTGAAATTACATATATAAGTATTACTCAGAGCAATCAACTCTACTTTCTCTTCCACTACTTCTTTGATATGGTCAGATTTATTTTTTGAAAGTTCCTTTGGATGTTCACTCCATGAAAAATTTAAAAGTTCTAGTATGAACCGTTGATTTTCCACATATGGATAACATTGCTTTAGTGCTTATGAACAGACTTCTCATAATTATGACCTTGTAGAGCAGCCCCTGTCATCTGTTGCTAACCCAGCCTACTGATCAAGTGTATTAAGGATGGGAACCCTTTAGTTCCATCATTCTGAGCAGACATAACTAGATGGCAAGTGGAAGGGCATACCTGATGTGGAAGAATGCATCAATTCTAGCTTTGGCCAGAATAATGAAATGCCTTTTTTTTTTTCTGGCTGGTCTTCCTGCTCTTCTCTGTGCCCCTACTGAACACAGAAATAAAGGGGCTGTTTCAGACTCACCTGGCTGTGCTTTTAGGTCAGTGCTAAGGACCTTTAGCAACTCCATCACAGAGGGGCTACCAGTTCACACAGTTCATACATTAGAAAAAACAGAGGGGAAATAAACACACTAATGTTCAACTACCCTCCCTAAAGACAGTCATCACCATACTGGACAAGCTAAGGGGTAAGCCATGGAGCCAACTACGCAACATTATTCTCTGCCACTCCAGCTATCTCCAACTCTACATTTGCCCTAGCCTACCAAGTGCTCTATCTCCAAGTCTACTTGATACCATCAGGCTCTCCTCACCCCACAAAACCTGTAGGCTCTTTAAAACTTTATAGTATTCCCAGGCTGCTGCTCCTCTCAGCTGCTGTATCCTCAGGTCCTACACCCCCCTTTGTATAGGCTGTTCACCCAAATATCATACAACTTCTAGTCTGGCTTGCTGGCTATTCGAGACACACCATGTGCTGTGGCCAGTTTAAGACATCCATGGAGAGCCTGGCTGCCCACTACATACATTAAATGGCCAGATGGCCACTGACTGTCACCTGCCAGTTGTGCCAATTACAGTGGATTATGGCCAACTTTCTTTGCCTTGCTTTAAGTCATTGACTTCCCCACACTTCACACAACCAATGCCTCTACTACTGCACGAAGTTTAAATGAAACCAGTCAACAGGTTTCTGACTGTAAATATGATAATCCTTGTTTCCTTTGAAAAGTGGAAGAAAATAAGCTGAATTTGCAGTCTGTAACATTATAGTAATATTGTACTAGACTTCAAATAGTAAGGTGAAAATTAGAAAACTATTTCTGCAATAAGTAAGTTTAAAACATAACCCCAAGCTACCTAAGTAAGCTGCAGTTTGACACTATCAAGTTCATCTTTCACATGGAAATCTCATCTTCTACCAGGTGCTATCTTATCTTTCATGAAAATGTGCAGTAAATTCTTCCACTATTGATGAAAAAATGACAACTCCTAATGCAGAACTATTAAAAGCATATCCAACTTAAAATGCCTTTCTTTCATGTGCAGTGCTGGAGCAATTAAGTTTGTTATACTATCTTCATCGATATATTATACTCCCACAGCTGGAGTATTTTAGCAAGAATAGAAATTGATGCACTAGTGGAAAGCAGGGAAGAAGAGAAGAGCATTATTTAACTGGGATAACAGTACACAACTTCATTAATTTCATTAAGTGGTATTAAGTGCTGCTAGTTCTTTAGTTGCTCTGGTCAGACTCAATAGAATAAGTCAGTTCAATTGAATTCAAACACCAGAAGTCCAAATAATAAATTACTACAGCTTGATAAATGATTTGGCATCACCAAAAATCCCCAAGAGATTACTCCTTTTTTAATGCTAAAAAGCCATTTTCTTTTATTGATCTTTTTCCAAGAAATTGTTCTAATGAAAAAACACTGGTATTTCTAAATTGTAATCAGAAACATACAGCATATGACACCTTGATCATCTATAATCTGCAATAAAAATCTCATTGCTTGACTGTTTTTCTGCTTCCAAAACAGAAAATAGACAACACTCCAAAAATACAAGCATTACACCAAACAAAAGCAAATAAAAAAAACCCACAAAGTCAATTTTCAAGTGTTGACTTATCATATTCTCACTATTTCAGACTGCATAAAATACAATACAAATACTGTTGATCTTAGTTAAAATAGGTTTGGAACATTTTTGTTTTACATAAATGTTCTCTGTGTCTATCTAAAACAGTTGCTTGAACCAAACACATGGACAGACTCCAAACTCCCTTTGGCTCTGAAGTTAAATTAATTTTTTATGAGTGATGGTGTGAAGTGGCAACAGAAAGGAAAATATTTTTAAATGTAAAGAAAAATTTAACACTAACTTAACACTTTTACTCTCTGTGCTTTTATGGACCCACAGGCAATATTTTTTTAAAACATTAAGTCATTTTAGAGGTTAATGCTACTTGTCAAGCTGAGCTTTTTCCTCCCATAAAACACAAATATATGTAAGATCTTTTATTACATGAAATAATTTGTTTCAGAGGTACTGAACAGAAGGAACTACATTCTGTTATATTCCAGGACAGGTGAACTTTTCCTCAGACTAGTCCTTATCCCAGAGATTTTCTAAAACAACAACTGTCCATTAGAAAATGCTGACCTGGCAGAATGTGAACTTTTAATGAGAATGCACCGATTTAAACAACCTTCAGAAGCAAATCAAGACTCTTTTCTTGCCAGATCACTGGCTTCCTTGGACACTAAACCTGTAGAGATACCAGAGAGCCCCTATGGCTACCCAGCAGGAAACAGGGTGCAGTGGCAAGGCACCACAGTTTCCAGCAACCAGGTCCTTTCAGAGAGGAAGCCAGAAGTGACTGCTGCTTGTGTCAGCCGAGTGCCCGGATTACTCAAGTAAGAGGGCGCAGACACCCTACTGTCCTGCCAGGCAACTCCCGACACACCTATGCTTCAAAGCATGAAAGGGGGGGTTCCTATTATTTGGTCTAGTTTTCAAGCTTTGAAAAAGCATTAATCAGTGCTCAGATTCACTTGGATGCTTATGCTATCCAGTAGTTCTGGTTACTTTAATCCATGGCCTGAGCTGCACGCATGCATGCATTACTTCTCACAGAACATGTGAACTTATTTCAGGCAAGAACTGCAATGCAGAAGCAGATTTACTGTATCTACTACTTCTGGCAGCCCAAGGGGCACTACTACTGTTCCAGTGGCACAGAAAAGATGGACACTACTCTATGTCCTCACTGTTGCCCTACCATTTCATAATCTAAGGAGTAGCAGGTTGTTTCCTGACTGAAAGTCAGGGAAAGAGAGGAAGAGGTACTGTGAGGTAGCAGGGACCAGATATGAACAGGTAAGCTAGAGGTGAGAGCAGATGCCTCTGTGATCCTTAGCACACAGTATCCCTTTGTGAAAGGAACACGGGAGACAAGTCCAATTTGTATTCTACTCTACTAACACTCTACTAACAGCAGCAGGTGTGAAAGCTGCTTTCAAAAGGACATCTTGCACATCTAACGGCTTGATATATTCAACACAGTAATGCTGGGTTTTGATAAATTCAAGTGGTATAGTTCTGTGGAGAACACTCTGCTGATAAGAGTGGTCAGTGGAGAGACAGGTCAAGTGACCATAAAAATACCAAAGTTAATTTTTTTTTAAACTGTTCTTGTTTGATTTTTGAAGTAGAATCATCAAATGACTAAGAAAAATATAATCAAACTTTGATGCTTCAAGACATAACCTTAGTCATTTTAAGAAAACAGATAAGCATAAACTTTAGAAATTACCTATTTAGCAAATAAAACATTTTTTTGTAGTAAAGTTACTGTAACCATTGTATATAAGACTACCAGGAAGTATGAGGTAACCTTAATTCTGTCTCTGTGTAGGTATGAAAGGAGACTGACTTAGGACCAGCTGTGCAACTTAAGTCTGTATTTCTAAACTTCCAAGTGTTTGACTTGATAAATGCTCTCCTCTTTTAGTCTAACAACTGAAGGTACAATAGGAGCCCAGGGAACTTGGGTTGTTTAGTCTGGAGTAGAGGAGGCTGAAGGGCGGCTGAAGGGCGGCTGAAGGGAGACGTTATTGCTCTATACAACTACCTGAAAGGAGGTTGCAGCAAGGTGGGTGATAGTCTCTTCTCCCAAAGAGCAAGTGACAGGACAAGAGGAAATGACCTCAAGTTGTACCAGGGGAGGTTTCGATTAGCTATTAGAAAAATTTGTTCAGGTTATCAAGCACTGGGACAGGCTGCCCAGGGAAGTGGTTGAGTCACCATCCCTGTAAGTATTTAAAAGATACGCAGACGTGGCACTTAGGGACATGGTTTAGTCATGGACTTGGTAGTATTGGGTTTACAGTTAGACTTGATCATCTTAAGGGTCTTTTCCAACCTAAATGATTCTATGATTCTGTAATTCTATGAAAAGAGTTTATAAACAGGGCCAACAACATACACAACATAATTCAGGATAAATTAGCAAAAGGAGTGCTTATCTAATTGCTTTTCCAAAAAAAATCAGAAGTATGCTAAGACAGTTGTAAGGATTTAGTATAAGAACTGCATTTTAACAGCCACTGTTGGAGAGAAAGTGACACTTAGGAGCAAGATGTTGTGTTCATGGATTTTATATTTTAAAATATTATCTCTTTACATTGTGTTTTCTCCACCATTTTAGCAGGGCTTCACACAGCACTAATGGTCATATTTTAGCCACCTATCAATTTCTAGTTTTAAAAGTTTCCTATATCCTACTAGCATATTCTCAATATGTGGAAAATAATGGTTTAAACATCTGTTTTCCAACAAAACACCTCTCCTACAAAGTATTTATTCAACATGAAGAAATTGTTTGATAAGCTTAGCACATTTCACAGCAAGAATTCATACTGGGCATACAGTAGCATCTCCATATCAGAATTTTTTTTGTTACCTCTGTCAGCTCCAGCAGACCCTGGCTAATAATTGCTGGCTCAATTGCCAGCCTTGTGGTCATAGGTTTCCAAACAGGGACTGATGATGGATGAAGACATGCCACTAACATTCAAGTGTTAGGCGACTGATGATACCAAAGATGAAGCTGCAGTTAACTCAGAGGGAAGCAAGACAGACACATGGTGTGACAAACAGAGTTGATGGTGACCTGCCAAGAGGAGTTAGTAAGCTGAATTCACTGCATCCATGTAGTTAAGAATGAAAACCCCCAGAATATCCCGAAAGTGTAACAAGGAGTATATTTAGAGCTTTTTTCCCCCTCTGTGGATTGTTAGCTTTAAGAGTTTAACCACAATGCCAATTACGCATCACGCACTGTTAATAAACCGAAGCTAAGCTTCTACATAGTAGTATATAAGATTAATGTACAGAACATAGCTGGTTTACTCTCACATAACAATGTTTATGTATTGTACTACTCTGCAAAACAAAGGAGCTCTTAAGCTCAATAATTTGTAAACAATAAAAAGTATATTAATCAATATCAGGAAACATGTAACCTACTCCAGAAGGGAAAAGTTTAGCTCACACTTGGGAGCTTTCTGTAATAGGATATCGGCACCAGCTAAAGTATAGAGTCTTATTTGTATGGGATCATTTTACTTCTCAGTGCTGTTTAGAATGGATATAATTTAGTCTTGAATGCCCTTGACTTTAAAGTTATTTAATATAGTGTCAAAAAAACCCAGCACTGCCTATATGAAGTTTTAGAAAAACAGTTTAGGAAATACTTCACAGTTGGTTTATAATTGCTGTTACAATGAAGGTCGGCTTTAAACAGTCCAGAAAATAATAAAAAAAAAAACCAACCCAAACCAACCAAAGTGTACTTTCTCTGCTGTCTATTTAACACAGCCACCTTCTGTTGTTTGTAGAACTCCTATTCTATTTCTTGTGTAGGTGATAACCTTCTTCTAGGAAAAGGGGCTTGAGACCTCTGTGATGCATTAACATTTCAGTAATTACATTCATGCCCTATTTCTAACTTTATCTTTCCTTCTCCTCCTTTACCCTCACAAAAAAACTAAGGGCTATTTTGTTTTGCCTAAGTCTTGTGGGAATGAAGGACAGGAGGAATAGGGTAAGAGCTAAACCAGCTTATAACAGTTAATAGTATTAGACAGGCATATTAATTCATGCTAGAACACAAAAATTGAAACATACTGCTGGTTGCACGTTTGTTTTACTTACCAGATTTGTAATCTAATTTTCTTTCCTCTTAGCTCTACTGTTTTGATTTTAAAATCAACACCTATAAATAAAATACAGTAAACAGAAAAGTAGGAATAAGAAGCAAAAGTAATGAGGGTGTAATTTTTTTTCATATATATATATATATATATATCAACTTGTAACAGTCTGAACAAGCAGAAGGGTTTGCACAATTATGGGTCACCTCGGGAACATCAATGGGATTTGACAACCACTATATAGTCTGTGAGCCATCCAATTTGGCAGCATCATAACATAAACCTTCCACGTTGTGCAACACTTCCAGCAGCAGGTAAACCCAACATAACAGTAAAACAACAGGCACAGTATGTTTGTTTCTGCCCTGTTCACCTCAACTGTCAAGGACAAGCCTGCTCTACTTCCAACTGCCACAGATGCCCTGGAGGCATAGAGCAAAACCAATCCATCCACATCAGTTTTGCTGTCTGTGAACTGGGAACAATACATATCTAATTTCCAGGTTGGATGCTTAGCACCTGCAAAGCACTTCAGAAGAAGCACTGGAATTGTGGTTGGTTTACGAAGGAGTTTATCAGCACTGTCATTCTTAATTCCTGCAAATATTTATTAGCAAACTGCTTAGATTTAGAGAGGGTATTTAACTTTTAAAATTTCTTTTATACCTGTGTGGTACTTTTATCCATCATCTCAAAACTCCAGCCACATTTTGAATGCATGCTAAATATCAAAGATAGAACCATGAAGACTTTGTTATACAGAAAGATTAGACTTCTATAAAAAAAAATAATGTTGGCAATCAACATGTAAGACATACTATGGTCAAATAATACCTAGACACAAAAGATTACCACCTCGACTACAAGAATATTTCAGGGTGTAAATGTCCTAGAATATAAAAGCATTTGTAGATTGTGAACCTGTTCATTTTAGTATACACTTGTATGAAGATTTTTGCTTCAGTTCTTCCTTCTGAACACCATCCCTCCTAACAGTGGTAAATCAAAAAGGGGCAAATAAAAAGACAAGAGAACATGATTCACACTGGTACACTTAAACTCACACAGAAGTGTAGAAGCATAGTGTGTTGGAAACACTTTTGCTACTTCACATACAATTGTATACCAAGGATGGGGATGGAAGTGAAAAGGAAAAAAAAGATTTTTATTTTCCCTAACAAAAGCTGTGCATTTTCCTAATGTCTACCCTTGGTAAAAGCCAAGTGCCCTGCTAATATTGTTACCAAGACTGAATTTTAACTTCGACAGAAAGGACTGAACCTGGCCCTTATGCAAAGCATTTCAAAACTCCTGAAAATTAGGTAGGGAAAAAAAAGTGCATTTTACACCCTGAAAAACAGTTGCACATGTTGATTTGGCATTTATTTCAAAGTGCTTTTAAAGATAGTTATGTCTGTAAAGTTGTTGGATGAGACAATAAAATGGACTGAGTTTTAAAAAAACTAGACACACTTAACTAATTGAACTGTAAAGGATACACTCAATTCTATTTTTAGTTTGCAAAGCAGGTTGCCACTGTTCAGCTAGACAAAACAAATGGAATGATCACTGACCTCTATTCTCCTAAACAGAAATCCCTTCAAAGAGCTTGCAGTTGCACGTTATGTAGTGATAAAAGTATTGGTTATCACCACAATATTTGTGCTCCTTCTCCATGTCCTTAAAAGCATCTAGCACACTTATTTACCAATTCTCGGAGAGTTATTCCAGACATACAATGCTTATACTTCGCTTATCAAAATGTATCCCATTCAAACCCCAGTAGGGTTATTGGGCAATGCAAGAGCTAAAGTGTTAAACTGATTTGTACCAGACAGTCTACAATTTTAATGGAAATTTTCAAGTATGCATATGCAAATTGAGAAAAATATTAGAATGTCTTAAAATTTCAGAACATTCATTAATCCTGTCTTTAAGAAGTATTTTTCTACACTTTCAAAACACCACCATCTGTGTTAGTGTAAAAGCAGAAGAAAGTGAAGTGATCCATCTATAGTCTACTATCCAAAATGTGGGAAATAAGAATTCTTGTAATTACTGATTTTCTATTAACAAGATTTTTTTTTAAAGAAACACATCCATTTCTACTGTTAAAAGCCTTTTCTCTATGTAAGTCCATTTAAACTATAAAATGCAATTGTCTTAATGGTCACAGCTTTGTCTACAAGACAGCAACTTTACTTGCTAAGGAGAAAATCAGTATTAACTGAAATTGCTTAAACCTCTTTCTTCCTCAAGGAAGTCTGAACATAATTATCCACATATCTCAGCCCCAATTCCCAATCCTGCCATTATCTCATTCACAACATACTATATGATTTGTCATTCATCCGAGAACTCAGGTTAAAAAATTTTTGCTTTTCTTTCCCACAGAAACATAAATAGAAAAAAGAATCTATGATGCTCATACAGGTGGGTGTACTTGTCTTCGGCCAACAATTATACTTGTAGAGCAGCTTGATCTGAGCACAGAGAGAATACAGCTCTGCTGTGTAAAGAAAAAGCCCTATTGTCACATGCACAAGAAAAGTCTAAACCATCTCCAATCCAAAATTGTGTATTAAAAACCATCACAGGAATTTCACATAAGTTTCACCAACTCCAACAAGAAAATATTTTTATTTTTACAGAAGTGGTTTATACACTGCTGTCTTACACAAACCAAGGAACAAAAAAGTTCTGTTTTATTTTTTAAGAGGAAAAATAACTAATGAAATATGGACAGAAAATCCAACTCTTCTAATAAATCTTCAGCTGGGTACTTCCTGGGGCTAGTAGGCACAATATATGAATGAAGTAGAAAAAGCCTACATATTAAAGAGATGGTTTCAAAATAAATATGTCAACAGCATTCTTATTTCAAAGGCAGATCTTTTTACTAATAACCTTAAAGCCATACCATGAAGTGTTTCCCTACTGTTAAATTTTGCAATGAATGATGCAAACTAGTAATAGTTTTGGAAAAGCAGATTCTTCTGCAGAACTGTTTGAATCGTCTAACACAAATCAAATAGCTTGCCAGAACTAAGCAAAGGTTGCTCAACTGTTTTTTATAATTAGTAATGCTCTGCAAGGATCAACACAATACCAAAAGCTTCATGTCTGCCAATACTGAAGGAAAAAAAAAATCTGGCAACTTTCCTTTTGCACATGAAGAAATGAACTCCTAAGCTTGTCAGGTTTCATTACCATGTTTCTCCATAGACCTGCCAAAGGTAGTGCTTTGAGTTCACATGCAAATCAGTAATTTAATTAAAACACCGCCACAATAATTTCTTTTACACTTCAATTTCCAATATCATCTCAAGTTAAGAAGTTCAATGAAACAAACTATTTAGCTTGATTAACGTCAATGACAATACCCAAATGAAAAGTTTTGCTATCCATACAATTACTCCAACTATTAAAAACAAGAGGAAAAAGTATTAATATTCTCTAGAAGTCAATCAGGAAAAAAACACTTTGCACTATTACAGATAAGTAGTTATTAGTCACACATGACATTGAGAGTTAGACAACTGCACCTTTCCCTTCACACATGTGGAGCCAGTCTTATATGTTCTTTATATTTGCAGTTGCAGAACAGAAGATTTGGACCAACTGCTGAAAACTCCCATTCTTCAGCAAAATAACTGCAAACAGTTCTTTTAAGCCTCTCTATTCAGCACAGGATAGAGAAGATATTAAGTCTGCTCTTAGAAAATGGTGGATTTTTAAAAATAAGTGCTCTCTAATACTACAGTGTTGATGCCACCAATATTTGATAAATTCTTTAAAACCCTTGCTTCAACAAACATTTTATAGTTACTCTAAGCCAGATACGCGTTTCTCAGTCTTGTTAAACCTAATTCCAAGACCTGTTAAGTACAGACAAATTGACAGATTTTTTTCAAGTTTCACGCTGTTTTACGATACTGGTAATCCTTGCACAGTTGCTACTTCCTGAAGCCAGATCCCAAAACACAACTAATGCCCAAATTTAATAAACTTGTGCATTGGTTCTGTTCAATCCTGCCAGAGGCTGCTCCAGTCTTGAAGCTATATAGCTGCAGAGTGGTGTACCTGAATGCATGCACTGACAGACAGGACTTCCTAGTCCTGGCATAACACTCTACTAGCATAGCTACACCAACACATTCCCCACCGTGAGCCTCCAGTTATGGTGGGTATCCCCTAAAAGGACATCAATAACAGCTAATAGAAGCCACTTAAGCACCTTGTGTCCTTAATTATGCAAATAGAACTGAGGACATGGGTTTATATATAGTTCAATATAATACAGGAATCAATAATTACTGTTGATAACTGCATTAAATCTGAACAACACATCTTATAAAACAGAAGGATATTAAAAGGCTCTCTTTAGCTGCTACAACACTGGCAAACTATTGCTGGTTTGCAGGCTACCTAGTTCATATTTTAAATGCCTACTGGCTAATTTGTGGTCAACAAATAACCAAATGTACACATGCCATGGAGCCAACAACTGCATGTGCTTATGATGATACTAAAACAGCGAACCAATTAAAAACTCAGCCTCCTCTCCATAGATCAGGCTCGTGTGGACCACAAGCAATCAATGCGTTCAGCTTTCCTAAAATTATTACACTCACACCGTGAGTAAATCTGGACCACCACCTCTCTTTTAATTCATAAAAAGGTTCATTTTGGTGTCAAATTTTAACGCCCATTTTTCTCTGGAAAGGCCTTTTTCAGGAATCCAAACACACATCCCAAACACATATAAGAACTAATGAAAAAGGCACAAAAATACAGATCTTGGCTCTGGTTTGGGTTTCTGATTTTGTATCTGTTAAGCATTTCAAAGGATACCGATTCAGCTTGTCCTATCACTTAAAACTGCAAATATGCTGCTGCCCTCTCCCCATAGGCTAGATATACGTCAAAGAAGGCATTAAGTACAGCAGCACTTTGTGTTGTGTGTATGGTAAGATTATTAGTTAAGGATTTTCAAAATTTTATACAAAGCTCATTGTTTCTGTTAATAGCACATGAAATTTAGACTAAAAATATGCTTCAGGCAAATGAGAACATCTATTATAACATGCACTAAACTGAAACTATGCTTTTTCCAGGGAAAATAAAGAGCCAGTAGAATAGAAGGGGTTTTTAAAAGTATATTAAACACACAGCTAAGCAAACTGTCTGCACTCCTTTCCAAAATAAACAACCTTAAAAGAAAGAGAACAGACACTCTAAATAGAAGTGCACTAATGAAGTTTTAGATAAGGGCAAGTTGGTGAGGATGACGTATCTTGTCACTGAACCAAACCTGAGACTGTTCCAAACTTGAGACTGAAATCCAATAAAAATGAAGTTTAGCCCAGAACAGTTTTACAATACATTAATTTCTCGCCCTAAACAGGAACTAGAAGTTATCTACTAAAGCACAAACTGAAACACACATAACTGGGTCTAGCCTCCCTCTTTAATAGTAAAAGAATCTGTTTAGAAATAAAACAAATAGTAAAGAAACTTTTTACTATGAATTTTGCTGTTATGTTTTCAATTTTTTTTGGTTTTGTTTTTTGGCCTAAGTGGCAGGAAATAGAAGTGGAAACTGTTTTGCTTAATGCACAGAGTGACCTTTCAGAGGCCAAGATTTCCTGATAATGAAGTTAAAGGAGGAACTAGGAAAACAGATGCAAGTAGAGCACAAAAAAACCCTCCAACTAAAATCAATTCCAACAGATTAAATTTTCAGAGGCCTATTAATGATTCGTATCAAAGCAATTCAATCAGTGAAAAATAATCAGACTATGTTTAAAGAAACACAATCAGTTTAAAAATTCAGAGGTTGTATATATACTAATTAACCATTAGAACAGACATACAGTTCAAAGACTATGACAGTTTATTTAATTTGGACATCTGACAATTATACAGAGAAATTTTCTTACATCCCCTACAATTGATGACTGAGGTCCCGTGCTTCTTGAAGCAAGAACCACCTTGTCTGTAACTAAATGCAATACAATACTTACACCTATCAAGAAACTTCTGAAGTCAATGAAAAGATGCTCAATTGCTTTGATACTGCTTTCTACTATCTTGCTTGGGTGCGGGGGAAGCAAGCAACAATAAAAGGTACATGGGGGCAGAAGGGAAGGCTACAAAAAGTGTTTCAAGAAAAAAAACAAAACCATTGTATCTTATTTTAATTGAAGCTATAGGATATGCAGTTAATTTTAAAACACACTAAAGCAGAAATACTTTTTTCAAACTGCGTGTTATAAATTTAAAGATTTTAAAGAGATTTGGAAGCATTAAGTGTTAGTCAGATATAAGCCCGTTTGGGGATTATTTTAGGGACAGGTAAAGTACGTTGTCCATAAAGCTTCAGCATGTAATTCTAGAACGATTAACATGCAGACATTTGAGACTGCTCGCCTAAAATAAAAGCGTACCCACATCTCAACTGGCAACTGTGCTACAGACCAGAATGAAACAGATACACCAACAACTGAAAGAAAAAAAAAAAGAAAAAAAAAGATTTAGTAATATACATGCAGTGACTAAATTTTGAAACTGTAATTATAATGAGTTTTTCAGAAACTGTCAGTGATTTTTGAATGTCCAATATACAGCTTCTAAACATCTCAGGTGCTTGGTACTTCCAAAGTCAATGAGAATGGAGGAAGTTATAATTTCTTTACATTCTTGTGGACAGTAAAATTATAAAGCCTTTCACAAGATGTAGGCTTTTGACACTATTTATGGTATTAAGTTCAAAGCATGCACCAAAATTTTGATAAACAGAATGAGGTAGAAGGGGAACTCAGAAGGAATAAGGCTCTCTGTACCTTCTTGAACAAGACTTATTTTCAAAACTTCTGATTACAGAACAGGAAAACATAGTGAGCTACTGGTCTACAACTACTTGATCTGAAAGAAAAACTGAATGTGAAGAAAAATTAAGCTTATTTCATGAACAACACTATCCAGGTTTTTAAAAAGGCAGAATCTATTTCAAAATGAGACTGAAGTTCGCATTTTGGTTTGAGTATCATTTTTCCCCACTTCTTGGGATAGCAGAAGAAATAAATTGCAAAAGTGTTGCTATATGCTGTTAAATAGTTGCAAGCTTAACAACTGAGAATATTAATCATCTTTCTTGTTTAAGTACAGCCTAGTGAAGACAGTTTACAAAGACGTGAGGATTTTTGTGATGAAAGGCACTCTAAAAACCACTTCCATTTTATGGTTTAGATAAGTCCACAATTATTCTGCATAGTGCATGCACTATTTTCATTAAATGAATGTTTAAGTTTACAACTCCCAGAAAAAAGGAAGTCCACAACCAAGAATCATATGGCCCTACTTTCTTTTTTTACCTTCTTTGCTACTGACATGCTCAGCTGTTCACAGCAGAGACTGAGTTTGACAGCTGCATTCCACTGTCCTTGCAAACTAAACTCTACATTTGACAACATTCAAGTGGCCTCTTCATTTTGCCTGCTGTTTTACTTGCGTATTCTCATGTATGTACGTACTGACTAGGGACTACAGGGTACTCTGATGGCTCTCTAGTGTTGATATAACCCAGTACCTGAATATTTCTACCAGCTGAAGTTAACATCTAGTTTACAAATGAAGAAAACACAGTCAATTTCAAATTTACTCTTCTTTGCAACCTCTTGTTAATTAAAAATGCCATACCTCTCCAAAACTCTGTTGCCGAACCCTGATAATTTATATCATCCACCTACTACATTTTCCTATTTTAGAATATAGTTTTGTTACCTTGTGAGGTTTCAAATAATTATGCATAGACAATAATTGCTGACTACACCAAATGCTGTAAAATATGCTTAGTTGACACAAGGCAAACAATTACTTGCCAGGTACTTTCATTTGCTGTAGTCTCTGGTGCCATTTACAAGTGACAACACTATTCCTGAAGGTAAAAGGTAGCTTCCAGGGATCGCAGGCTTCTGTTGCAAGTCACATTTCTTAAACTTACAGTTGCAGAACTGAAGACAAACAAGGCAGGTTCATACAAGCATCCTAATTATCTTAAGGTTTTATGTAGGATGAAACTATTTTCTGTGCGAGTTTCCAGCCCCCTGCTCTCTTCTATTTGTAGTTTGTCAAGTAATTACAGTACGCTATTAATCAGATGTTCATTTACACTATTCTCCACTAGTCAAAAAGCCAGTATGTAAGGACAGGTATTAACACCCTGGACACGTGAAGCTGAGCAGGTTCCAATTCTCAAAGAAATACTTATCATCAATCAGAACTTTCTTCCTTTTTTGTACAACAGCAGAAATTTCTCAGTATGAATACAGAGCTGATTTTGTGTATAAAGCAAGGACACCTTACTGCTACTTTTTCATGTTGTGGTAAAGCAAGAGACATCTATTTCCATCCTTTCTTCCCTCTCCCTACCCCAACTAAGTTTTCAGTGCCATCTTTGGAAAGAAAACACAACTCTTTAAAGAAAAATTAAAATTAATTATACTTGTCAGAAGGAGCCCACAGGCACATACAAGTGTAGCAAAAAGATAAATGTTCTAGTTGATGCACGATGTTTTCCTGAAAAATTTATGTAGGTTGCTCTTCATCTCAGATTACATCAGATTACTAAACTTGGTTTTAAAACATGATTTTTATGATTATTTTGTGAAAAAATATTTTTCAAATGGTTGGTAAGCCACATACCATCTTTACAGTGCTTGTGAGAATAAATACTGACTAGGTAACTAAAAAAAAAAACAACTGAGGAGCAACTTAAAGGGCAGTTCTGAAAAATGACAAACTGATAGCTTTAAAATGACTAGACTGATACTTTTAAGCGATTATATGACAAGCTTATGGGAATGAAACTTAACATTTATGTTGTTAATCCACATTTTTTAAGGATAAAGAGAATTAAGAAAGGGTTTGAACTGTGACAGAAGCCCCAATGTATACATATATTTAATTATATAGATGCATATATTTATATCATATACATGTGTATCTATATTAAAACCAGAAGCTGCCTTACTTAAGATTGCTCTGATAAAAGATAAACCTAAACTTTTCACTATTACTATTGTTTATTTGATGGATGTTAGGCATTTTGCATAGACATGGGTATTTTAAAAAGAACTGATAGCGAAAAGACTGCTTGGAAGAAAAAGCTATGGAACTCTGTAAATCTAATGAGTTCCCAACTTAGGTATCTTTTCACACTAACATCGAAGGAAGCTGAAACAAGGTCAAAGAGCATTTTTGTGAAGTCAAAGGAGTCTTATACCACAGTGCATTTGCATGCCACTGATCTGGATCCCACAGGCTACAATTAGTCCAAAACAGATCACAGGTCACAACATTCCCATCCTGATCCACAACAAACCTTCTTCCCATTACAAAGTTAGCTGAGTAGCTATACTTATGATTTTGCTTGTAAATAAGGGCTGAAGGAAGCTTTAGTGTTTACTACAAGCAGTATTGTAGTTTCCTGTGAATAGCTGCTAAAAGAAGCCAGCAATGCATGAGGCACCCAAACTGCTCTCCTATTATCAAGGGCAAGGCCTCTTTTCTGTAATGCTTTCAGACCTGGTGGAAAAGAGCTGAAGAATAAGACTAGGCCTCAGAAACTTTACATACTAAGCCAGCATGTAAAAGAAAAGCCAAGGGGCTCAACTTGATTTGAGGGAGCAGGAGAGTCAGCCGCCTGAGACATGAGTCAGCGCAGGGCCTCAAGTTTGGGTGAGCAGGAACCTCAGGTTCAGAGATTAAAACCCAGAGAATCGTAATGCCTGCGGCAAAATTAGATGGACAGGAAATACTGTTGATTACAGGAATTTTGTAGATCTGTCATGGAAGAAAAACAGCAGAGAGATTGGGAATGAGCTAAGATTTGGTGGATGCAGGTAGGACAGACAACCATGACACTGAGCAGTAGTTGGACAGACACTGGGAAGAGAATAGAGGCTTTGGCTATTAAAATAAAGGGACTCTGAGGAAAAAGATGGCAAGATACCACCATTTAAAAAAATTAATATATAAATTATAACATGAGCACTATGGAGAGAGATCTGAATTAAGATGCATTTCCTTCAGGATAGGAACTACTTGGGGTAGGGTAAGGAGGAGGGGGAAGAAGCAAAGGCAAGCATCCTTCCTTCACCACCCATCTTTGAATCTCCTCACAAATGTGGCAATGAGTATTTACCCACTACCTTTGGAAAGATGATCCTTTTTTCATGCTGAATTTGGCATACTTGTTTTTAATTGTCAAGAATCTGAAAAACCTCTAAGTGATAGTTTTGGATTGGCCAGTTCTACTCCTGTGTGAATAATGCAGATGCATGGGATCAGGTAACAAATCATAAATTGAGATAAAATATTATTTTAAAAGAAAAAGTGTATATTTATGTTTGTTGACAAAGTAATATCATGCCAATATTACCCTTGCACAAGCATTACTCCATTACAGAAAAGAAGTTACCTTAGCTACTCTGGATTTAACACTGACACGAAGAGAGCAATTTTACATCATTACAGATACAGAAGAGCATTTCTAAAAACAATTTATTCGTTCAAACAAGTAATAAAAATAAGTTATAACCTCATAGTAAGAACAAACATTCAGACCTAGCACATAAAATTGGGAACAGCAACATTTATTTCTCATCTGACGGCCACATGCAAAATCGGTAAATATTTCAGCATATTGAGCATTCTCACTACTATGTAAATAGCAGATTAAGTAGACACAATATTCTATGCAACTAATTTAATGCCCAAAATAAATACATCAAAAGAATTTTAGATCAACAGCACATTGTGTGCTGTTAGGAATAATGTGCTGAAATCTGCCAAGCTATTTTTGAACACTTTCAAAGAACTTCAGTATTTGAGATAAGACCGAAGACATGTTGATGTGTTTTTATTATAGAATTTACTTTACCAATCTGGCAATGTAGTCTTCTTAAATTAGCATCAAAATACTGTATCTTTCTTAATTGAATCCACACCTCCCCCCTTCAGCAGAAACACTCCACTTTTCAATGACACAGCTATTATCCTAAACAACACTTAGGGACAGGAAGACAGCCAAAGTTTTTGGACATCTGCAATTCTTCCACTGTTGGAGAAGACCTCCGAGTAGCCTGTACACTTTCATACAAAAGGTTAAGGTGTTAAATGTTGTCCTGTTTGGCCTAGATTTCCACAGGTTTACAATAAAAATAAAGTAGTAAGGTTGAGATCATTAATATCAAGGTAAGGGAGTAAATACATATTCTAGCATTCCATTTAAAAATACAGCTTCACTAATATATGGTGGATACAGCAGATTTTAGCCATTTGTTTGGTTACCTAGCCTTTTTTAATTTAATCTCAAGGTATATTCAGTTTATATAACCTCCTCTGAAACTGGATCAGTCACAGGGTTTTCAAAAATGTTCAAAACACATCATCCACTTGTAATTCTTGAAATTCACTGCAGTAAGTGGTGACAAAGAAAGAGCTTTATGATTTCAACCATGTATCAAAGTCTGACCTCCAGTCACTATGGAGTGTGGGTTATTTTCAATCTACATGAAAGGTAAATAGCAGAGGTTATTTTTTCTTACTCTACAGTGCACAAAAGCAGGATGCAAGTTAACTGTGAAAAGCTCTTTCATTTAGCAGTCAAAGGGTCTGGGGGAATCTCAACAGGTCTCAAGTTTAGTCTGAGAACCTTGAAAGAATGGCATTACTCTCAAGTCTTTCTACATGTATTTTGGCACAAGTTGATTTCCCTATGCTGCTTTATGTTGGCACACTTTGTACACCAAACGTTATGTAATCTTTCCTATAGCAGCATACCACCATTTATGTCCTGTTTCTGTTCTAAAATAAGTAAGCTTCTCTGCTTCAATCACCGTCTCAGTTATCTAACAAATCAGTTTTGCTTAGAAGGCACCAGACTGGAAGTCTGGACCGGGGTCTAAAGTACCTCCTCTCACTTCTCAAGATTTGCATCAGGAAATTAACCCCAGTTAGAAAGCAGCCCAGCCTTGAAGGAACCGTTAATGTAGGTCAACCCAAATAAGATGCGTTTGAGTTCAAAACAATACATAGACCTGCAGAATTTATAAAGAATACATTCCACTACTAGATCTACTTCCTCAGCTGTACCATACATTTAATTAAATGTTTGTCTACAGAAACCATCAGCATTTCTTCATGACAACATATCACTTGAGGATTAATGCCTCTGACATGCTACACTGTCTTTCTAACTTCTACAAGGTTTAAGCTACCAGCTTCAAAACAAAAACATATCAACAATGACAGTGCTAATCTGCACTACCAGTTTTGGATTTTTAGAGGACCTAGGAAAAAATGAAACAAGTGGTAAAATACACATTAAAACTAAAGCAAGAGTAACTGTGAATTATTTTGTCACAGGAAGATAGTTTTGGATAGCAATAACTCAGCTTTTAAAAGGCAATACGATTACTTTCCATCAGATGTGATAAATTTCCTCACATCCCAAGCTACAATTAAGCTAAGCACGCATATTTTCCAATGACACAGACTTAACAACTGCCTTGCTGCAATACTCAAGAGTTCAAGCATAGGACTCTAATAACAATGCAGACTAACTAGCTTGTTTTCCTCCCTTTACACATTTGTGTATTAAAAGACAGCAGGCATTAAATTACCTCCAGTACTAAACCATGAATAAGGCAGCATACTACAGAACTAGGATGCTGCTCTCCAGTTAGCTGTGTGAGGAGCACAACACACACTGTGCTCAAGAGGTACTATAAAACAAAACACTGACTTCCTCAGATCTAACATCACTCGG